>ML105826.1:0-63969 GCA_003697995.1 Taxidea taxus jeffersonii
ATGTGATATATAATTATAATATTTATTGTGAGTTCTTTCTTATAAAGGAATTAGGGAAACTTTTAATCAATGTGACTATAAAAAAGTATTTTTATTTCATCTAGATTCTCCTGTATGCTTTTCAAATTGCTTGTTCTAAACAGGGACTGGAAATTTTGCTTTTTACTTCATGATCTGTCGTGGTTTTGTAATATAATAATATTTTAGCTTGATCTACATCTCCCATAGTTCCCTTCTCCATATGTCCTTTTGTTAATTTGGACAACCAGAGAGATTCTTGTAGATTTGGGATTTGGAAGTGAAGGAGAGCCATTGGTAATGTGCACATATTGAAGCTGAAGTGCTGGTTAGTCTTGTTATTGTAGGGCAGCAGCTGGGTTGGTAATAGTTCTACATTCCCTCTGATCAGTGAGTTTGGAGTTAAGAGTGTGTTTAGCTCTGTGATGAAAGGACCGGGCTACGGAGGACACTCCACCACCAATGCCAGAAGCAGTAATAATGGGCCCAAGTTTCAGTACTTCATGGTTTCAGCTTTTGTTTATTGGTTCCAACCTGTTCTTGATCTCTCTTTTTATAGCCATCTTCTCTTCTAAACTGATTGTCTAAGAACTTCAAACCCTAGCATCACATGTGAAGACAGCAGGCTTATTAGATTGCTTAACTAGCTCTCATGATTGCACAAGTCCAAAAAGGTTGATTGTGCTAGCTTTCCTCTAAGAGGAACATTAGTGTTCCCTGGTATTTGCACTTTTATGTGGGCCCATCCCACACTGCACCAGGTTTTGTTTTGGTTTTTTTTGTTTTTTGGGCTTTTTTTTTGACCAATAGCATGAGATAGGTGATGGTATATTACTTCCAAGAACAGGTTACCAAAGACTGCAGCTTTTATCTTGGACAAGCTCATGTACTCTCTCTCATGGATAATTCTCTTTGGGAAAACAAGCCACTATGTTGTAAGCAACCTTATAGAGACCCTGTGTATAAGGAACTAAAGTTTCTAACTAGTAGCTATTGAGGAACTAAGAGCTGACAACAACAGCATGAATGAACTAATAAACAAATTTCTCCTAGCTGTGTCTTCAGATAGGACTTTAGCCCTGACCACCAATGTGACTACAATCTTATGAGATTCTCTGAGCTAGAACCACCCAATTAAATTGCTGCCAACTCACAGAAACTGTGAGAAAATATATGTTTGTTATTTTAAGTTGCTAAGTTTTGAGGTTATCACTAACACAGGGATAATAAGTAACACAGGAATTTTTATCAACTCCAGCTCTCCACAAATGAATTTATCAGCACAACTTTTAAGAATTTGTTTCTATAGAAGACTGATTTTTCTCTTGAATATACATTAATATTATATATATATGTCTACACACACACACACACACACACACACATTTGTTGTTGTCAGTTCCTAGTACTGAGCTTATCCAAAACAAAAGCTGCAGTCTTATTACCTGTACTTGGGAGTACTATACCATCACCTATCATCACCGCAAGTTTATTCATTTCATAAGTCACTTCATCCTGTCTCATAATTTAAACATCATCTATAAATTATCTTTCTCTAATATATACCTTAGCTTATTCCATTTCTTTGATTAGATTTGTGTATGTATAAGCTCTGTTTGATATCTAAAAAGATATCAAACAGCCATCTCAAACTTAACATATTCTAAATAGCCCATATTCCATTGTACTTAACATCAAACAGTGAAAATAGGTTCTATTTATTCCCACAACTTCCATGCAATTGTTTACTTTTTCTATTTGGGAAAGTGAAAGGATAAGTATCATTAGCTTCTGAGCACAGAACTGTTTTTGATAATTAAGTCTCTTTTTTTACTTCACCGCTTGCTGTTTCTGTTGCCCAAGAAGATTATTAAAACATGAATTTCTTGCCTGCAATGTGCTATTCTTCAGCTTCATGAATGTGAACAAGCAGTGGAAATGCTAGCAGTGATGGCAATGGCTTCTCTGGCTTCCTAATCACTGTATTGTATCTATACACGTCCATTCTCCAGCTTCTTTGGTATCTAGACACAGTTGCACTATAGAATTAGTTGCAAATTTTTTATTCTAATGATGCCTTAATAAAGAAGAACTAGCAGCAACCCTACTTAGGTCATTTCTCAAAGGTTCTAGAAATTATTCATGGAGGCCCAATCTAGAACTTGTTAATGAAGCTCTTTTATTGTATTTGCCTACATTCCTATTAAGTCCTTTTCTGCCTAAGGTTCTATGGTAATTTGTGTGTGCTACTCTGAACTCACACTTACTTTCACTTCCTCAGCCCATCCTTCATCCCAGCGATCTTCATCTCAGGTGATTTCTTTTCTTCAATTGTTTAGTTATAAATCCTGAAGACTTCCTGACTCCTACTTCTATCTCATCTTCATATGCAATACAACAATCAATCATGTTGACAATAACTCTCTGAAATTAATTCAGAATCACATCACTATTGCCATCTCCACTCCACCTCAAAGGTGAAAGCCAAACTCGCCACTATCCTTCGTTATTGTATTGCCCCCTAATTGGTTCTCCTGCTTCTAATCATGCCTCCCTAAATCCCCCCCATATAACATATAGAGTGGTCCAAAAATATCAGTCATATCCCACAAACTTACACAAAACAGCAGCAACCTCTCACCACAGAGTTAAACTTCTAGCCGTTTTATCTTACCTTATTTCTCTCCATATCACTTACCACTTTCTAATATGATAGATGTTTACTCAGCATTGGTATATCTACTATCTAACCAATTTTTGTGCTCCTAGAAAAAAAATACCATAAGTCAAATGAGGAAAACATCTTTGTTTATTGCTCTATCCCCAGCATATAGAATAATAGCTTATACACATTCAGATGTTCAATAAAACTTTGTTGAACAAATGAATGGAAGCCCAACACTAAATTCTTCTAATAACTCCTCATTTCAAGAAGAATGAAATACATGACTTTTTTTTTTTCTGTATGATGACCTACATGTTCTGATCCTCTGCTAACTCTCTGACCTCATTATCGCCTTATTCACTCTGCTTCAGTCATAAAAACTTTACTATTTATACTTGAATGAGGCAGGCAATGGTCACTTCTAAAATGTCCTTTCTGTAGGTAATCATGCACCTTACCCACCCCCCTACACTTCTCTTTAATGGTTTCCATTAATGAAGACAGTGCTTTAATGTTTTTTTTCAATCCTTAAGGAGTAGGCAGAGTAAATATATTCTGAACTTAAATATGTGTTTTAATTGGAAGCATATGGAATATCCTATATTATTTTAATACTATGTAAGCATATGGAAACCCTCAGATAGGCTTAGAATGAGTGTCTCGGGCAATATTTTCTGCAAAAAATGAAGACTATATATCAAATGGATTTTTAGTTTTGTGAAATGCCAAAGCAAGAGCTGAAACATTTGATAATTGCCAGAACCTTTCCCTGAAAGCTCACCAGGACCATGAGTCATTGTTTAGGTGACAAGATGTCAGGATATGACAAGATACTCCTGTTATATAACATGACAAGGAGTTTAACCCAGTTCTAATGCTGAAAAATACAAGTCAAAGTAAAAATAAAAATGAAATAGGTCTTCCTTAGTTTCTTTGATGAAAAGATATCAAAGGACTTTATAAAGTACTTCTATTTTTAAAATGCACAAACTGAGAACCTGAGCCAAAAAGTAGGAGGCTTTATAAATGGAGACTCAAATGTTCCTTTAGTAGTGTATACAACAATCTTAAGATAAACCTGGCAAAAGAACACAGGTCTGTCAGAGTGCCATATTAACCATGAGGAAATAGTGCCATATTAACCGTGAGGAAATAGTGCCATATTATATGAGGAAATAGTTTTTATTAAAAACAGAAAGTTTTCATTGAATAAGAATGAAAAGTTAGGAAATATTGCATATTTAATAGCTATACTGAATTTTTAAAAAAAATTATTTAAAACTATGTTACTATGGGAGAGCTGTATTTTCCTGACGTGAATAAGGCAGTTTTTATATACAATTAGGCATACACATTTAGACTGATTACATTTTTAAAAATATAAACCTTATTATGAAAAATTCCAAGGAAGAGGGGTAGCCTTGTCAATGAAATCAACTATATGATTTGTGGAAAAAGAGATGACTTTGGTAATTCCATTCAGTTTGAAGATTTTCAAGCATCAATTTTGGCACAATGAATTAATATGAATATGCAAAGTTTACTAAGTCATTATTTTGTAGTAATTATTAGTTGAAAGGCATTTTCTGACTTTAAGTAGCAACTTCCATTGTACTTATCATAATTACAAGTGAAGTAATTGAATAATTTACATTATACACAGAAAATTTCTCTGTTTATATGCTAGGATAATTCCAGATATTTATAGAAAAAAAGTTTAAATATATAATAATAATCCATGTGGAAATAATGATCTATTAGATGAGTAAGTGAAAAGTTTAAAAAACCTGAACATTTTCTGTCTTTGTATTCTGCAATTATTCAATCTTTGAATTCAAACTAATTTTCTGAAACACAACAATATTCTCAACATTTTGGAGTTTGAAGCCCATAGTGAAGTTTTTCCAAACTTTCATCATCCATGGATAATATGGATATTCAAACACACACATAAACAACCATATCATCATCACAAACGTGGTCTTATTTGAGTGTCATGGGACAGACTCCTCATCCTCAAACATGGCCTTTCAAGTGGTCTGTGGGTCAATCATTAAATATTTTTTTTTAGTCCTTCAGTCAATAAAGATTTTATTTTATTTATTTATGTTGAAGTTTTAAAATATTTTTCCTTCGAGACATTTCCAGGAACCCTAGAAAAATATTACTCACATACTGTAAGTAATATCTTAAACTTTTTGCAACTGACACTTTATTTGGAAATAGTTTACAACTAGATGAGAGAAGGAAAGAGGGAAGGAAGTAGAGAAGGAAGGATGAGGGAGGGAGAAAAGGTGGGAACAAGGAAGCAAAAAAAAAAAAAATCTTCTTTCTTAGTTCACTCAGTAAAGATATTTCAGGACTACCATAAGCCTGCCCCCATGCTAGGAGCTAAGTGATTCATGATACCTGCCTTTAGGGCCTGTGATGAGAGGCAGATGTGTAGTTTATGATGACAGAAATTACTTGAATGTGTGCACTAATGCCATTTGCACACACGTTACCTTAAGTGTTCTCCCAATTTCCCTTTCTCTTTTATCATGTTTTTTCTACCCCTCTATCACCCAGTCAACACTCTGTGTTTAATGCTTTTTATTAGACTCTCAATACCTTTTACTTTCATGCTATGACCAGCCCACTCAAAATTCTAAAGCCACTCAAAACTCTATTCCCATTTAGATTCTCTGGTTTAAATATTAGAAGAATATCTGATAAAATCTACTAGACATAAGTTATGAATAATCTAGAATATGTCTTAAAGTGTTAGATTTTCCATATCTCTTTATATATTAAAGGAGTTGTTTGTTATAACAAAACGATGATGAAATTTCAGGGGATTTATCCAAAGAGTTGGTATTTCTACCTCCTCATTATAGTTCAAAAGCCTACTTCCCTTACTTTCATTTCCACCTCAGAATTATTGACTGAACTCAGCCAGGGCACAGAATCCCTTATCTAAAAGTTCTGTTCTCTAATTCACTGAATATCTAAAATCTTTATTTCTGGATGTACTTACTTATCACAGCAAATACTATAAATAAAAATAGATTAAACTCAAACTCTTTATGTAACCTAACAGTAGTGTAAATGTTATTTAAAAATACAGTAATAAGGACAACAGCTGTTAAAAAAAAAAAAGTGGCAAATATGGTGAGACGATTAGCAACAGTCCAAGCTACTGCACATACAGAACTCAGGATTCAAAGAGAGGTGTTGATGTTATCAGAATGCAGGGATCTTAGCTGCTTGGTGGATTCTAGAGTTATACGGGGGTTTTTAAAAGGGACATGTAGTTACTGTCAGAGTTGCCACCTGAAGTGGAGGGGGAAAATATCTTGGCTTCTCCTCATGTTCTACCCTCACATATCCTGCTAGATCCTTCCAGAGGTATGATTTAACTGCAAGCTAGTTCACCAGGGGACCAGGAAATGTCAGGGTCAGCCCCTGACATAGAGCAGTGGTGGGAGAGCAATATGAAGTCTCAGAGCAAACAAGTGATTGACAAACTATCATTTTAAAAATGGTACTTTTTTCTCCTTGCTCCCTATAATTGATGACAATGATTTTCATTTTGTTAAAACTGTCATAAATAGAATCAACACATGCTCTGAAGTGAATTGTGTCCTGTTTCAAATTAAAAAAAAAATCTGTCAGCTCTATGAATTTATTAGCCAGTTTGGGACTACATACTCAAATTATTATAAATAGCACTCCATGTTTATTACCCACGTAAAACTCAGAAATATTCCTCACTGAACTTGGAATGAAATAGAAAGCGGGTATCCTTTTCTACTGGGCCAAACATCACTCCTCCTTGCCTTATGAACCCATGTTCTATTACTCTTTCCTTAGACACTGGATCATCATACTTCTTCACTACAACATATTTAAATCTGTTTTTCATTCTGAATGGAATATTCTCTCCACATATATGCTGTGGCTGGCTTAGCCTGCAGGCCTCTGTTGAACCTCCACAACCTCAGATTAGACTACATGTCTGGTCTACTTAAGGAAGTTCATCGGTCACTCTTTTTTCCTAGAAAATCATTTTCTACATAACGCAAACCAATTCCTGATATTTTCTTGTTTGGTTATTTGTTGTTGTCTCCACTAGAGTTGAAAGTTCTTCAAAATAGAGGCTGCTTCTGTCTTGCCTTCAAAGGAATCTCTCCTCAGTACTTAGGAAATGTTTGGCACATAAATATACTCCACAAATATTTATTAAATGAATAAATAACTGAATGGATGAAAAAGCTATTGTTGGATTTTAAGTGCCTACATTCCTTTCCACATCTGGTCTAGCTCTGCCTTCTCCCTTATATGCCTACCTTTTCCCCCCAATCAATGGAAAATTATCAATTGATTGTTTCACTACTAGGCCACTAAATGGACCACAGTTTAACTGGTTCACTGATGATTCTCCCATGAAGTCAATTATCTTGACCTCACCCTCTCCTTTTGAGTTTGAAATGGATAAGATCAGAAGATTCTTCACATCATACCTAGATTACAAAGATGAGTTCTATGGATCTTCTCTATAGAACTGGTAACTTAAATTCTGAATAAATAGTAGTAAACCTCATGCAAGTATCTTGAACTCAGTCAGTTTTTCAAATAAAATATTCTCCAAATCTGACACAAGTATTTAGGTGCTTGCTAACTATCTCTGAATTGGTACTTGGTCTCTCTGCTGGCTTTTTATCTGGATGTGTCTAACTTCTGAGGAACATAATCTCCATTGTAAGGAAGGATAAGAGGTAAGATTAAAAACCTCCATCGTTCCTCCCTTAAACTGATAATCCACTGAACTATAATCCAGTATGTTTTTTTTTACATTCTTTTCAAATTTAACCATAGTGGTATTGCAGATTTAAAGATATAATTCATTTTGGTAAAATTGTTTACTACTAAAAAAAAAAAAAAGCCCAGAATGAGAAAATAAACATGAAATCATGATAATATTGAGAATAAAGCTATGATAAATGAATGAATTATGAGGCTTTCTTCTGTTTGGGCACTATATGCTTAGGTTGTATAATAATGGGAAGTCTGTCTTTTTAAATTTTTGTGATATGTATCTTTAAGGTCGACTTATTTCGAACACAAAGCTCTTGTGGACTGAGTGTCAGGAGTTTATTAATTATTCACCCCTTCCCATGCCATATGTGGGTCCCATCTCTTTTGCCTTCCCATCTCTCTGAAACTTCCATTTTACTAACTTCCTAATAGTCTGGATTGTTTCCACTCTTCTTTTAGTTCTGGCTTGTGTCTTAGTTTTCTTCTGGCTCCAAGCCCTGTTCCCACCAACTCAGTCCTTCAAGCTTCAGCGCCTACAAGAATCCTCAGTACACTCTACCTCTAACTCCAAATTTACATTTTCTTTTGGCAAATATCTACACAAGTCTCTGCTCAATCCCAACTGTTTCATATTAGTGCCACTTAAATCTCAGAAACTAATCTCTACTTCTTTAAATTCTGCAGAGAATAAACCTTTCCAAATTATTTTTTTTTATTACTGGAACTATCCTTAATATCACTTTGACTTCCACATGCATAGTTCTTTGGGAAACACACCCCGTAACTACATATTGTTCCCCTTCCCTCCCATATCTTTCCTTTCTTTAAAAGATCCATTATTTTCCTGGCTTAGAGACTTCCAATTACTTCCAACAGTGAACTTTAAAACTTCTCAGACATATGTCTTACCAAAATTATTAGGCAAAATTGAATTTTTCCCAACACATATCTAGTGCAAATAGTAGCTTGCTCCTTTCTATGTTCAAGTCCCCAAGTCCTAATAACAGATTTCTCCTTCCCACAAATACCATTCTTCCTACCATAGGTATTCTCTGTAACCTGGTAACTTCTTCCCTGTTATTCCCATTATTATTATGTTATTTGTACCGTCCAACAAAAACAGCCACTTTTACTCTATGGTTTCACAGAGAAGCTGCACTATTCTTCTGCTTATTCATTTCTGTGCTAGTTTTATATTACATAATAGGGAGGATTCAGTTCCACTTACAGAGTCTTCTTCAAAAATACCACATGCTTAATTATTACCCAAATTACAAATATGCTTCATATGGGTTTCCACGGGGTAAAAATAAGTCTTTGTGTTTGGAAATTCCTGTTCTACAGGATGGGGCCTAGTCAGGCAACCATCCTGCATAGATCTAAGAACAAGGAGCAAAACTCCTCATTCCAGAACAGAAGACTCTGCCTGAGGACATCTGTGGATCCAGGAACATGCCAGATTCTAATTGGGAGGTGCTGGAGAATTACCACATGGGAACACTGATGGAATGAATTTGATAGACAGATAGCTAAGAGCCTTCAGCTTTTATGTGGGACAGGACTAAGTTGGCTTTTAAGTGCATTTCTATAGAGAGATAGAGAGTTTCCTAGACAAACAAAAACTAAAGGAGTTCATGACCACTATACCTGCCTGCAAGAAATATTAAAGGGGACTTTCTGAGTGAGACAGAAAGACCAAAAGTGACAAAGATTAGAAAGGAACAGAGAAAATCTCCACAACAATGACAAAACAAGTAACAAAATGCACTAAATTCATATTTATCAATAATTACTCTGAATGCAAATGGAATAAATGCTCTAATCAAAGGATATACGGTGTCAGAATGGGTAAAAATACAAGATACATCTATATATTACCTATAAGAGACTTATTTTAGACCTAAAGGCACCTGCAGATTGAAAGTAAGGGGATAGAGGAACATTTATCATGCAAATGGATGTTAAAAGAAAGCCAGAGTGTCAATCCTTACTACCAGACAAATTAGATTTTAAACCAAAGATTATTATAATATATGAAAAGGGGCACTATATCATAATAAATAAAATCTTGTCTATCCAACAAAAAGATCTAACAATTATAAATATTTATGTCCCCAACTTGGGAGTAACCAAATATATGAAACAACGAATAACAAACTTAAAGCAACCCATTGATAATAATACAATAGTTGTAGTGGACATTAGCACCTCCATTTACATGAATGGTCAGATCACCTAAGTAGGAGATCAACAAGGAAACAATGACTTTGAATGACACACTGGACCAGGTGGACTTAATAGATACATTCAGAACATTTCATCCTAAAGCAGCAGAACACACATACTTTTTGAGTGCACACAGAACATTCTCCAGAATAGATCACATACTGGGTCACAAATCAGGCCTCAACAAGTACAAAAAGACTAAGATCATCCCATGTATATTTTCTGACCACAACTCTATGAAAGTTGGAGTAAACCACAAGAAAAAAATTGGAAAGACCACCAATGCATGGAAGTTAAAGAACATTCTAATAAAAAAAATGAATGGGTCCACTAGGAGATCAAAGAAGGAATAAAAAAAAAGTACATGGAAGCAAGTGAAAATGAAAGCACCACCATAGTACAAAACTTTTGGGATGCAGCAAAGATGGTAGTAAGGGGGAAGTATATAAGAATGCATGCCTATTGCCTCGAGAAGCAAGATAAATATTTCCAATATGCAACATAACTTTATACCTAAATTAGTAAAAGAACAACAAATGAAGCCTAACACCAGCAGATGATAAAAAATAATAAAGACGAGAGCAGAAATAAATGACACAGAAACAAACAAACAAAACAATGAACAAAAGTTGGGACAAGATGGCTTCTCAAGAAAATTCAATGAAACATTTAAAGAAGAGTTAAGACCTATTCTTATAGTTTTCAACTATGTAGTTCTCAAACTATATAGTTCTCAACCATTCCAAAAAATAGAAATGAAAGGAAAACTTCCAAACACATTTTACAAATCCAGCAAAACCCTGATTGGAAAACCAGACAAGTAATCCACTAAAAAAGAGAGCTATAAGTTAATATCCCTGATGAATGTGGATGCAAAAATTATCAACAAAATGCTAGCAAACTGAATTCAACAGTACATTAAAAGAAGCATTCACCATGATTAGGTAGGATTTATTCCTGGGTTGCAAGGGTGGTTCAGTGTTCATAAAGCAATCAACATGATATATCACATTAATAAGAAAAAAGATAAGAACAATGTGATCCTCCAATAGATACAGAGAAAACAGTTGACAATATCTACAGCATCCATTCTTGATTAAAAAAAAACAACAACAACAAAGTAGGGATAGTGGCAATATACCGCAACATCAAAAAGCCTATATACAAAAAACACACAGCTAATATAACCCTTAATTGGAAAAACCGGGGAACTTTTCTTCTATGCTCAGGAGCAAGACAGGAATGTCCACTCTCACTACCATTATTTAGCATAGTACCAGAAGTCCTAGCCTAACCAATCAGACAGCAAAAAGAAATAAAGGCATCCAAATCAGCAAGGAAAAAGTCAAACTTTCACTCTTTGCAGTTGCCATGATACTTTATGTAAAAAACTTGAAAAACTCCACCAAAAAATTACTAGAACTGATTCATGATTTCAGTGAAGTCACAGGATATAATACTAGCATTCATAAATCTGTTGCATTTCTCTACACCAATAATGAAACAGCAGACAGAGAAATCAAGGAATTGATCCCATTTAGAATTGCACCAAAAACCAAAAAGTACTGAGGAATAAACCTAGCCAAAGAGATAAAAGATCTGTATTCTGAGAACTATAAAACACATATGAAATAAATTAAGGAGGACACAAAGAAATGTGAAAACATTCCATGCTTATGGATTGGAAGGACAAATATTGTTAAAATGTCCATACTACCCAAAGCAATCAACACATTTAATGCAATCCCTACCCACCAGTGTTTTTCACAGAGCTAGAACAAACAGTCTTAAAATTTGTATAGATCCAGAAAAGATATCCAAATATCACCAGCATTTTTCACAGAGCTAGGACAAATAATTCTAAAATTTGTATGGACTCTAAATAGCCAAAGTAATGTTGAAAAAGAAAACCAAAGATGGTGGCACCACAATTCCAGACTTCAGCTATAATCTTCAAGACAGTATGGTACTGGCACAAAAACAGACACATAGACCAATGGAACAGAACAGAAAACCCAGACATGGACTGAAAACTATATGATCAACTGATCTTTGACAAAGCAGGAAAGAATATCCAATGGAGAAAGGACAGTCTCTTCTACAAATGGTGTTGGGAAAACTGGATAGTGACATGCAGAATGAAAGTGGACCACATTCTTAAAGTATACCCCAAAATAAATTCAAAATGGATGAAAGACCTAAATGTGACACAGGACACCATCAAAATCACAGAGAACATAGGCAGCAACCTCTCTGCCTTGGCACACAGCAATTTCTTCCTAGCTATATTTCCAGAGGCAAGAGACACAAAAGCAAAAATGAAGAATTGGGACTTCATCAAGATAACAAAACAAAACAAAACAAAACAAATTTCTGCATAGTGAAGAAAACAATCAATAAAACTAAAAGGCAACTGATGGGATGGGAGAAGATATTTGCAAATGGCATATGGATAAAGGTCTAGTCTCCAAAATCTGTAAAGAACTCATCAAACTCAACAGCCAAAAAATAAATAGTCCAGTTAAGAATGGGCAAAAGAGGGACGCCTGGGTGCCTCAGTTGGTTGGGCAGCTGCCTTCGGCTCAGGTCATGATCCCAGCATCCTGGGATCGAGTCCCACATCGGGCTCCTTGCTCAGCAGTGAGCCTGATTCTCCCTCTGCCTCTGCCTGCCACTCTGTCTGCCTGTGCTCGCTCCTGTGCTCTCTCTCTGTCTGACAAATAAATAAACAAAATCTTTAAAAAAAAAAAGAATAAAGAATGGGCAAAAGACATAAATAGACATTTTTCCAAAGAAGATATCCAGATGGGAACAGACCCACAAAAAGATGCTCAAAATCGCTCATCATCAAGTAAATACAAATCAAAACTACAATAAGATATCACCTCATACTTGTCAGAATGGCTAAAATTAATAGCACAGGAAATAACACATGTTTGGCAAGGATGCAGAGAAAGGTGAGCCCTCTTGTACCGTTGGTGGGAATGCAAACTGGTGCAGTCACTCTGGAAAACAGTATGGAGGCTCCTCAAATAGGTAAAAATAAATTGCACTGCTAGGTATTTACCCAAAGGTTACAAAAACACTGATTTGTAGTGATATATGCACCCTGATGTTTATAGCAACGTTACCAACAATAGCCAAATTATGGAAAGAGCTCAAATGTCCATGAGCTGATGAAGATAAAGAGTTGGTGTATATATAAAGCGGTAGAATATTATTCAGCCATTAAAAATTGGAAAACTTGTTAATTTCATGACATGGATGGAGCTAGAGAGTATAATGCTAAGTGAAATAAAGAGAAAGGCAAATACCATTTGATTTTGCTTATATGTGGTATTTAAGAAACAAAGCAGATGAACGTAGGGGGAAAAACAGAGAGAGGCAAACCATAAGACAGACTTAAAAGAACAACCATAGGTTGCTGGAGGGGAGGTGGGTGAGTGGATGATCGAAATGGATGATGGGTATTAAGGAGTATACTTGCTGTGATGAACACTGGGTGTTGTATATAAATGGTGAATTACCAAATCCTATACCTGAAACTAAAATAAACAAAAACATACATACACACATGTATCAATGCATTTCCAGAAATTCCCAGTGAGATGGGGCTTCAAGTTGGCCCCAACAGTAACTTTCTCTCTACAGTGTGTTGTGTTGGACCCTTCCCTATTTTACTTCCTCATTTCTTTCCTGATGTTTCCTAATTCCAGGATAAATTGCCTGCACTCAAACTCTTGTTTCAGAGTTTGCTTCTGAATTCAGAGTGAGACTTCCATTTAGTTCGCATCTTCCTCATTATTCTGTAACATACTGCTGCATCTTCAATCAGGCCACTATTGAAAGATTGGCTTAAAGTCTGGAAAATATCAGGCACAGTTAGAGACACATAATTGTACTAGTATGTAAGTAAAGAAACAAGTATTACTATTTTTCCTTCAAGGTTTGAAAACTTTACCTCTATTATATTTATCATTCTAGATTGCTCAGATCCACTGCTATTTATATTTATGGCCATATTTATATTCAGCAGTCTTTATGTAGTCATTTATGGACATGTTTACCATATTTGAAATCCAAATTTGGAATCCAATATGGAATCCATATTCCACCATGAGAATTTGGTGTATGTATGGACCTTGTTTAATACAGATTTTCTCAGTAAATAGACACTTTGAGTACCTGATATGTACTGGTCATTATTCTAAAGGTTATATGCATATTTGCACATTCGATCCTCAAACAACCCTATGAAGTAGATAGTACCATTATCCCAGTTTTGCAGGTGGAGTCAACTAAAGCAAAACGTTAATGAACAGTATGGTTCAAGGGATTCCAGTTAGCAAATGACAAAGCCAAGAATTAACATCCCAACTCCCTACCTTCTTGCCTACCAATTTCCCTTTAGTATTCATTTTCTTAGCCATAGTGTTGTACACTATATGTTTTCCAATCAAACAAACCCTAAGATATCCAGAAGAGTCATCCGAGTCATCCAAATAAAGAGATTTCTTTTTAGTGTATTGGATAACATCAATAAAACTAATTTAGTTGTAATGTGTTCTCTCATCTATGTTTTTTGTTCCAAAATGCCTAGAATTTAGTCCTTACTTAGTTTCCTTAAGGAATGCCAACCCTGGGGCACCTGGATGGTATAGCTGGTTAAACATCTGACTCTTGGTTTTGGGTCAAATTGTGATCTCAGGATCCTGACATCAAGATCCTAGTCAGGCTCCACACTCGGGGGAGCATGCTTTAGACTCTCTCCCTCACTCCCTCTCTCTCTACCTCTACCCCCACCATTCTCAAGTTCTCTCTCTCTCTAAAGTAAACATATACATCTCTAACCGCCCCAAATGCCAACACTGTAAGCATTTTCTAATTTCTTTCTTATTACTGAAGATTTGTGAGGTTATAGGGAAATACTACATTGCACAGTATACAGCATTTATCTGGAAAAATATTCCATATACAGCACTTCTGAAACTAGCCTAGATTTCTATAACATTATCACCTGAATTCCACTTATTTAAACCCCTTTCTTCATGTAGTACCCATCCCCTGGGTCTCCTTACCAAAGTATCCTTGAGGCCTCTAATTCTTCCCAGAAAACGTAGAGTAACGAATTTATAAAACCAATGATTCTTCCAAAGAAGATTGATTAAAAAATGATAAACAGAAACAAAGCACAATAGCAATAATAACAAAACCCTCCAAGTTGCTACAATTGTAATGAGAAGCAGAGCAGTATAAATATAGTATAAATATAGTACCTATTATGTGCCACAGAATGTGCTGTTAATTTCACAGATATTATCCTACTCCTTTTTTTTTTTTTTTAAGATTTTATTTATTTATTTCAGAGGGAAAGAAAAAGAGTGTGTGAGAGCGTGGGTGTATATGAGCAGAAAGGGAGAGAAGCAAGTGACTCCAGGAGGGAGAAAGAAGCAGACTCCCCACTGAGCAGGGAGCCTGAGGCAGGGCTCAGTCCTAGGACCTGGGATCATGACCTGAGCCAAAGGCAAACACTTAACCTAAGGAGCCACCCATGTGCCTACTCAGTTCTGATTAAGTTCCTTTGAATTAAGCAGCATTACTGCCATTTTCCAGAAAAGGAAATTGAAAAATCTGACAGATTTGTCATGTATCTGCCTCTTTTCACTCTGCTACATAGGAACAGAATAACTCATTGATAATCCTAGTGTAATGTGCATAATAATAATTCTTAACTAACCGACTGATTATAGTCAAGCAGCTTTACAAAAGCAGGTAGTGTTCCCAGGAATTTCCGTATTTATTCTAGTGTTTTTCCACTATACCACACCAACTTATTCTCTCCACTCTGTCCTTTGTGAACATAAAAGGAAAGCCATATATACCTCGGCAGATAACATGATTATTTTTAATCCTGAAAATTAATACTTAACAGAAATTCAAGGGGATGGAAGCAGAATTAATAAATAATCAATTAGTGATGATTACAAGTTATAGAAAATTAATTCTATTTAACTATTAAAACATTGTGTTTTTATTATGAATGCATAAAGGGAATAATTAATGTTCACAGGCATACAGCCATAGTGATATAAAATATTCCCAAGAGGTCCTTATTTTGTTTATTATTTCTGTAGTCATAACTCCATGATTTTGTACGGTGAATATATTTGAAAAATAATTTATCAGGTCATACACAATCCATCCTGAATAGAGTTAGAATTTAGCATAACTTTGCTAAATTAAAGTAGTCAAGACGAAACACAATTATGTCCAAAATGAAAAACTGCAGTAAATGGAGTAGAGTTATGGGGAAAAATATTAAGCATCGCAGTTAGGTGATAAATATGTGCAGATTGGCATTAAACACCAAAACTGTCAGAGCAAAAGAAAAAAGAAGCACGAACAAGCAGTCTAATGTTGTTGGTTAAAAAAGAGAAGTAAATGTTACAGTCAAATTTTCATCGTTTTCTGATGGCCTCATTTTGTGCTGACTCATGTTCCACTGTATATTGAAGGAAGATGATCCCTCCTTCTCACGTCTGCCCTGAATGACTATTGTGAGTCAGATGACTTAGAAAAAGTTTAAATACATAGTATGTAGACAGATGGTACTTTATTCTATGTAGAGAACTCAAGAACTAGCTTGAATGTATGAAAAAATAGAAATAGTTTACCTTATACTATAGAATGCTTCAATATGTATCAAAATATAAAGTATGTGTCTTTTTAAAAAACATCTCGATAGTTACTGTGAAAAGATTAAAAAGTCAGAATTTAAGGATATTCAGTTATTATGGATAATTATAGCCTCACAATAGTAATGCTAAATATATTATCAGAAACTCATAATTTTTGTTTTATTTAAAAATCCATGGACTGTTATAACAAACATAATAAGCACTTTACAATAGTATTTATCTCTTAGAAATTGTGTAAAGATGTAGGTAACTTTTCATTCTATACACTGGTTATTGTTTTCAGATATTTCAGTTGTATTACAAAAGTAAAATTTTAACCAATCCTAGCCTGAATAAAATACAAACGAAAAGATCCGTGTATGAAACATTTTGCCATCTGAGTCCAGTTAGTAGGTCTGGGCTGCAAGTGGCATTTGTATTGAGGTGCTTTAACCCAGTTGATCCAGGAGACACTTAGAACAGATGAGATGAGGTTTGTAGTGGAAGGAAGCAGAGTCAGAGTCATTACAGAGAAGATTGCGTGGAGCCTTGATCTGGGGGATGGGGGGAGAAAATGTGAGAACAAGCAGCAAGAAGAGAGCCAAAAGTCCCAGAACAAGGGCTGAATTTTTGATGAACCTTAAAAAATAGAATAAAATAAAAAATAATCCATGGAAGACTGGAGCATCCCAGAGCATCTTTTTCTGAGAAGTCCAGTGCCTATTCATTAAAAAGTCACAAATCAGGCCAAACATGCCAGATGAAAGAATCCCCTCAGAGATGGTAATTATTTATACAATATGGTTTGTATTTGTTGGTATTGCCTCACATGCAGTTATGGATTAATAGCTTGTTCCTCCTACACATCATGAAATTGGCACTTACTTAAGTTTTGTCTACTAGTTGGTTTAAATCTGGCAATACCTACTGACCACCTGTTAAATATTTGTGATTACAAACGAATGGATATGTAATTTTTGTACGAATGGTTTTTATTTCCTAAGCTTTAAGAACTTTAGAGAAGAAGTTCAAGAATTTCTAAAGCTTTTTGAATTTTAGATAAAATCGATGCTTCTTTGTCTATCTTCACTATGTATATCCATTGGCACAGTATTATAGAGTACAGATGTGTTTGTACCTTACTTTGAGGAGGTACGAACCAGATGTGCATAATAATCTGCCAGAAAGAGGAGTGAATCATTTCCTCTTAAACAGACTCGGGTCCCACTGAACAGTTATGACAAATAACTGGATTTTTAAAAACATTTTGAAACTCCTTTATCATATATCAAAATACATGATATATGGGCTATCATTCTTTCACACTTACAGTTTAATTATATTTATATTATTCCTAACATTTGTATAATTTTGTCGATCCTCATAGCATTGCAGTGTTTCAGGCTTGCATAATCTCATGCCTCCACTTTTTCATATTTTCAGTCTACATATTTTTATTGTTTAGATAGCCTAAAATACCAAATTCCAGGTTCCATTTCTTGAATGATTTCCCCTTCCCACATCAGTATCAATCCTACTCTGTTCTGTAGGATATTGATAGTATTGATAGTTGATAGTATTTTAAAGAGATGCTTGGTTCACACTCAACACCCAAACAAGTCACAAATACACAGGGGCACTCACATGCGTCCCTGCATACAGATGCCCCAGTCACCCCTACACGCACTCAGGATGGATACACTGGCAGATGTGCATGGTCAGCCCTACCCACTGTCACAGTACGTATGTGCTCACGTTCCCTGACTAATGCACATACTCTTGCACACATGCACCTATAAGAACCTGCAGTACATGAGCAACAGATACACACCAGCACATATATACATGCGTGCACACACACACACACACACACACACGCATGTACTGACAAACAGCAAGGTTTTATAATAAGGTCTGAGTAGATTTCTTGGAACATTTTGTTTTTCTATCACACATAGTGGAGAGCCACGTAGTATTTTCTTTGAATAGTTTGTTGATTATTTTCAAACTTTGATTTAATAGGACAGATTAAAATTCTTTATCATCATCATACAAGTATTACCAATTTATCTTTTTTCTCATATCTCTCTTCGCTGCTCCTCCTAATCCCAAAATAAACTGTAGGACTGCTTATTATTCAATTTGAGATTAGATGAGTGATTCAAGTATTCATTTTCCTCTGTTGGCTGGTTGCACCACCTTTATTTAATTAACACGTATTTTTCAAGGCTCGTTTCAGATGTTGCTTCTATGAAACCTTTACTAACCTCCCTAGAAAAAATTCATTGGTTTATCCCTTTTGTTAGGTAGAATTTAATTCTTCCTTTGCAACTATTTTGATGTTGGATTTAAATCAATTTTATATATTTGTTACTTTTGCTGGATTTTAAACATTTTAAGAATTATAATCACTTTTTGTAGCTTCTGTTATTTAGAAGAGTATTCTAAAGTATTTAATAAATATTTATTAAAACAACGGAACATTGCAGAGCTTGTTGTTAAACTCTATGTAGACTTGTTTGTTAAAGAAAAAAAAAAAAACTGTCTCCCCTTTTCCAGAAAATACAGTAGCAAATATGGAGACATTGTGTTTGTTTTATCACTTTGGTAAGTAATTCAGTCCCACTCCAAACATGTGTCCTTAGGTCAATTATATAAACATAAATCTTCCTCAGGTGGGAATCATGTTTACACTGGGATTTAGACACTAAGTAATTGAACACATACTGTGTCTCTATACATGAAAAAGAGAGAAAATTAAAGTGCAAAGCAGAAATGTGAATGTTCCTGATTCAGGAACGAGTTTTACAAGTAAAGTTGATTTCTTTATCAGTCAATAGAACATGACCACCTTTACAATCTGTTCATTCAATGGCTTTTTTGGTAATTTTTGTCTTGATGTTTATTAAAAAAGAATGGAATTAGTGACACTAACATCAAAATGATATAAAACAGAAATAATGACACAGTAAAGAAGAAATGGAAAAAAGAGGAATTCACTATGCTATTTTTTTTGTACTATGCTCTTAATAATGTTTTCCTTAGCACATTTTACAATAGGAGCAAAATCATCTTAACTCCAATGTGCTCTAGGGATCAACAAAAAAGTAACAGATACTTCATATTTTATAGCCCTGTAACATTTTTCTGATATGATTTTTGTTGAATTTAAATAAGTTTCAAGGATATGAATAGAAGCTAACAGCCATCTAATTTATTAAAATTTTTTGAATTAGATTACGGTATCTATAATTCCACTGAAAGCGATGTAGCCTCATAAATGTGTTCTCATATGTGAAAGCCTTTCAGAACTCTTAAATCACTAACTCTTAATTATCTGGCACAGATTATTTATTTTCTATAGCCAGTATTGCATTTTTTTTCTGCCCCATAAAAAAATGTGTTTGGAAAATGGAGTAGCTAATTATATAGAGCCATCATATCTTAATTTTTTAAAAATATTTTTATTTATTTATTTGACAGATAGAGATCACAAGTGGGCAGAGAGGCAGGCAGAGAAAGAAGAGGGAGCAGGCTCCCGGCCCAGCAGAGAGCCCGATGTGGGACTCGATCCCAGGACCCTGAGATCATGACTTGAGCCAAAGGCAGAGACTTAACCCACTGAGCCACTCAGGTGCCCCATATCTTAATTTTTTAATGTCATTTTGTGGATAGTAATTAACGTCCTTTCTGTCAGTGCAAACACAGGCTTCCAAAGTTGTTTTGTGATTTTTTAAAATTTCAATGAAGCTTAGGTTCTTGTGTAGTGGAAATCATTCGATTAGTTGACTTACATTCTAACTGAAGGAAAACTACAGTAATAACTAGTGATTTACTGAATGTTTCTTAAGCTCTCTGTGCATTAAATATGCACAAGTCATCCTGATAGATTGGCTTCCCTTTTCTTTCTGACCTCAGTATAAAATGAAAGAGAATTATGTCTAAGCATATGCTTATCTGCATGTAATTGAATCAATGAAATTATCACTCAATAATAAGTTGATTTTAAGTGTTTTTTCCATTTGCCAGTCCCTGACTTCTATTCATCTTTAAAATAACAATTGTTTTTCTTAAAAATAGATAATTCTGGAGAATGTAGAGTAAATTATAGATTTTGAAGTGATACAGAGAGTTTGTGTCTGAACTTTCACATTTGCGCCATGTAATAGTTATTTAATTTTTGGAAAATTACTTCTTAAGTCTCAGTTTTCTCACTTATAAAATGTGGCTATTAATGAATACCCTACAGTACTGTGGTGATCAAAATAATATGGTAATTCAGGTGCTTTCTGATTATCACTTGGAAAATCCTCAATTATGGCAAAAATTACATTTCTATAAAATTGAATAGATATTTATAATACTTTTTTTAGGAAAAGCAAACTTCCATTAAGTCAAGTCAATATTTAATAATATTATATTGTTCTTAGATATTATATATTATTCTTAAATATTTTCTAGTTCTTGTTAGGAAATAAACAATTAATGTTTAAATAGTATGACCTTGAAATCACATAAATCTGTCGACTTATACTTCACTTGTCTCCATCTGTCAACAAAGATGAATGGAAAACGCAGTGTGGAGCTGGGAGACCATTTTTCCAGCTGTAGGTAATACTCAATTACCAAAGCAGAACACTCAGACTGGATCCTCGGGATAAATGGAAGTGTCTCTCAAAACCTACATACATCTATGACCACAGTAACCTTGCAGTTTTAGTTTTACATGTTATTTTATATTTAGTCATTTTATAATGTGATCATTATTCTTCTTGCATGTACTGGCTTGATAAAATTCTTCTTTTCACTCCTTCTCCAGGTAATATGGATATATTGGGCTTTCCCTACCAAAAGTTTTTTTAATCTTCACTCTTCCTGCTCACGGTGAATGTGAAACCAGGCTGTCCCAGGGCAGGCACATCTGCCTCTACAGGCATCTTTCCTGCCCCCTTCTGTAAACATGTAGAGAGGTAGCTCAGCAAGTCTACCTAGTCTTTACCTGGAGGCTCTGTGTTGATTTTATTGATAGAATTCTTTTTCTGAATGCCACAGTGTGCCCACTAACAGCTCCTGTCATAAAATTTACCTGAAAAAATAATTAGCAGAAGGAACTTTTCTTTCCTATTAGAGACTGTACAAGTTCAGGTCTTGTTAACTATGAGCTTATCTTGGATTACATATTGGCAAACTTGTCAATAAGCATTGAATCAAAGAATGTGGAATTATAGGCATCCCCCAGCTGATAAACACAAATTTATCTCTAAGCAGTCTCGATGTGCGTGTAGATCAGTATATTTATATGCATATAAATTTTATTTTGTTTGATCTCAGGAAAGTGCTGAGCATTTTTTTTCTCTTAAGTCCATAGTCTATTCATATTTTCTCAGGTTTGCCCTAATGTCTTTTCTTTCCCCTTATGATAGCATTTTACATTTAATAGCCATGTTTCCTTCAGCTCCTCTTGGTCATCAGTTTCTCAGACATCCCTTTGTTTTTGATGAAGTTATAAATTTGCCAAATTAATACTTTTAAGTGGAACAATAGAGTGCTGGATGGTGAGCTAAGGGTTAAAAACAAACCACAAGAGAGACTGAAATAGAGAAGTTTATCACTCCCAGGCCTCCCAGGAAATGCTGTGCATACCTTGAGCTGCCACCCTGGGAGGTCAAGGTAAAGTGCAGACCAAGATAGAACCTGGAACACATGGCCTTTTTTTTAGTGTACCTGTGTGGAATGCTTTAGGATTACCAAGCTAAGGCCAGATTTTTCAATTTTAACCCACAGAGCAGGATTTTGATAAACTCCAGGTTACATAAGAAGCCAAAGGGAAGGCATATCAAGGGAAATTATCAGGAAACGGGGGAAACTCCTGAGCATAAGGGCTCATGGCTAAGTCTTATTAGGGATTTATATTTGCTTGTGACTCTGCAGGCTGCTATGTAGGGCAGAAGCATGCCTGAGAAGCTCGGGCCAGTCTGAGGTCCCTGCAGGCCACTTGGCCAAATGAAATGGGTGCCAAGGTGGCAATACTATGGAGTAGTTTAGCGAAATTCCAGTCATCCAGAGATGACTTTGACAGTTTTGGGGATTAGTGGTGAGATATTTGTAGAACACCCATCAATGTATTGTTGAAATTTAATCCCCTTCAGTTTGTTTTCTGTTTAATCTCCATCCTTCTTTCTATTCTTTGTCTTTCCAAAATAGCACTTTTTATGTGTCCAATGTATATTTTTGTTGTTCTTAGTTGTTCTAAACTTTGTATGTGTTCTTATAGACTGTGTAAATGATGAATATTTTACATTTGATCAAAACATATTTTTCCCTCTGTGCTCTAATTTGTGTAGTTTCTACTAATCTATCTTTCAATACTGTTTTCAGCTGTTTTTCTGTGCATAAACTGCAGTTAAATACCTGTCTCAAGTTTTTAATACTAGTTGTTGATTGTTTTCCCCAGCTTTATTGAGATTGAATTGACAAATGAAAATTATATGTATTTAATGTGAACAATGAGATGATTTGATACATTGTGAAATGTATCATACATTGTGAAATGATTACTGTAATCAAGTTAATTAGTATCTGTCACCTCACATAGTCATACTTTTGTGTGTGTCCTGAGAATAAATAAATAAATAAATAAATAAATAAATACAATCTTTTATAAAACTCTACTGTCTTAGCAATTTCAAGTATACAATGAAGTATTAAGTATAGTTCCTATGCTGTCCCAGAACTTATTTATCTTATAACTGAAATTTTGACTAGCTTTTCCTCATTTCCCTTGCTCTCCAGTCCCCTGGCAACTACCATTCCATTCTGTTTCTGTAAGTTTGACTTTTTAGATTTCAAATGTAAGTAAGAGCATACAGTATTTATTTTTCTCTATTTGGCTTGTTTTTCTTATGTACTGATTCCTTCAAGATCCATGTTGGTACATATGGCTGGGTTTCCATCTTTTTTGTGGCTCAATAATACTTTATATAATATATATTTAATATTTATATACTTATTAATATATATTTTATATATAATATTTTTTATCATATCATCCAAATGTGGATGCTTAAGTTGTATCCATGTTTTGGCTATTATGAATAATGATGTAATGAATATGAGAGTGTAGGTACCTCTTTGAAATACTGATTTCATTACCTTTGGACATGTACCCAGAAGTGGGATTGCTGAATTATATAAAAGTTCTTTTTTAGTTGTCCTAGAAGGTTTATTCAAAAATTATTCTTTTAGTCTCCACTATGGGCCTAAAAATATAAAATAAAATTATTCTTTTAAATTCTGTCTACTCATACTCTATATGAGTTTTTTCTGTTTTCTTGAATATATTAATCACAAATATTTTAAAGCCTGTGTCTGAGAAATCTAATACTAATAACACCATAAGATTATTTTTTAATTTTTTCTTGATCGTTTTGTCACAATTTTATTGCATTTTATTTTGTATGATAAAAAATGTAGTTCAGAATGTTATCTTTCAGCAGAGGTGATTTTTTTCCTTTTGACATGCAGATTGAATAAGGACCTATTATCAATTAGAAGTTGAACGGTTTTGAGATTGGATTTCAGTCTTTGGAAGGTCTCTTCTATTTTCAACTTACCCTCATTCAAAGGCTAGAGCAACTCAATTTATCCAATTAAAAACAAATAGTCCAATTAAAAATGAACAGAGAACTTGCGTAGATGCTTCTCTAAAGAAGACGTGCATATAGCTGACAAACACAAAAAAAGATGCTCAGTATCATTCATCATCAGGTAAATAGAAATTAGAACTACATTGTGATATCACCTCATGCCTGTCAGAATGGCTAAAATGAAAAATACAAGAAACAACAAGTGTTGGCAAGGACAAGTATGTGGAGAAAAAGGAACTCTTGTCCACTGTTGGGGAGGGGGGATGCAAACTGGTATAGCCACTGTGTAAAACAGTATGGAGTTCCCCCCCAAAAATAAAAAATGGATTTACCATATGATCCAAAATTTCACTACTGAGTTTTTATGCAAAGAATATGAAACAGTAATTCAAAAAGTTATATACAACTCTATGTTTATTATGGCATTATTTCCAATAGCCAAATTATGGAAGTAACCCAAGTGTTTATCAAAAGATGAATGGATAAAGGTGTGGTATGTATATACAGTGGAATATCACTCAGCTTTAAAAAAGAATGAAATATTGCAATTTGCACCAACATGGATGGGTCTAGAGGACCTTATGATAAGTGAAACAAGTCAATAGGGCAAGACAAATACAATATGATTTCACTCACTGTGGAATTTTAGAAACAAAACAAAGAAAAAAAGAGAGAAACCAAAAAACAAACTCTTAACTATAGAACACAAACTTATGGTTACCAGAAGAGAGATGGATGGAAGGATGGGTTAAATAGATGATGGAGATTAAGAATACTATTTTCATGATGAGCATTGAGTAATAAATAGAATTCTTGAATCACTCTTTTGTACACCTGAAACTAGATTAACACTATGTTAACTATACTGGAATTAAATAATTAAAAAAAAAAAACAGAGCAAAACATTAATGTTAATGGCTTAAATATGATTAGGAGAAAATCATATTTGGGAGAGAACACTTTCAAAGTATCCCAGTGCTAATTTTTAAAATTTGCTTCAAAACAGTAACTTAGCTCAAGTAAAGTATAGCATATTAAATGATATAGACATAGATAACAATGCATGAGGTTTTGATCCTAAAAGAAGTAATCCAAGCCATTTATAGAATTTAGATAAATGAAATGAATAAAATTAGAATAAAATAAAATATGGCTGGGGAAAATGGCTGGGGAAGGCAGAGCTGACTAAAGACTTGAAGAAACTGATGGTTACCTGAGGGGACTGGGGTGGAAGGAGGGGCAAAATGTGTGAGATGGACTGGGAATGCAGGCTTCCGGTTATGAATGAATAAGTCACAGGCATAAAAGGTACAGCATAGAGAATCTAGTTGTTGGTATTGTGATAGAGTTGCCTGGTGACAAATAGTAGCTATGCTTGTGGCGAACATAGTATGACCCATATAGTTGTCGAATCACTATGCTGTATTCCTGAAACTAATGTAACATCATGTATCAACTATACTCAAAAAAAAAAAAAAAAGAGAGAGAGATAGAGAGGAAGAGAGACTTGAAGGAGACCAGGAAGTGAACAATATGGATGGTTGGATGGGAGGTATTTTTAGGCAGCAGAAACAGGATTATCTTTTCACTGAGTGGCTTTATCCTCCTCTAGAAACTTTGATCCCTTTCAATTCTGGTAACCAATGGGGAAAGACAACACCTCTGCTTATTAACCTTTTATAAACTAAAATAACATATGATTTCTGATCACATTTTTTATAACTAGGCATATGGTCCCTTATATTGTCAGAGATGGGGGGAAATATACTCTACATTTGTTCCAGGGAGGAAGATGGAGTGAGGTAGATCTTTGGTGGAGTTTACAGTGGTCTCCTCCATATCAAGAGGGGAATTGTTTTTGTTTTAGTGTCATGACGTTTATTTTTTATATATCTTTAAGTTTAGAAGTATTTTTGATTTAGGAAAAATTTGCAAAGATAAGCAGAGACATTCTCATATGCTCAACATCCCACATCCCCATTTGTTAGTATCTGTCTTACATCACTATGGTATATTTGCTGCCATTAATGATCAAATATTAATGAATAATAAAGTCCATATGTTATCCTGATTTCTTAAGCTTTTACTTTTTTTTTCATATCACAGGACACTATATTACCTTTTTTGTCATGTCTCCTTAAGCTCTTCTGATCTATTTCTCAAATTTTCCTTGTTTTTGATGATGTTGATAGTTTCAAGAGTCCTGATTAGGTATTTTGTAGAATGTCAATTCTGGATTTATCTGCTGTTTTTCTCATGATTAGACTTAGTTTCTGAGTTTTGAGAGAAAGACCACAGCAATGATACTGTCACTCTCATTCCATCACACCAAGGGTGCATACTTTCTATATAACTTGTTATTGTTTATGTGAACCTTCAGTACCTAACTGATTAACCTTCATCATCTGGCTGATTTAAAAAAAAAAAAAAAAAAAAACAGAAAACAAAATAAATGCTAGCATGTATCTAAGACAATTGGAAAAATAGAGAAGAATGTGGAAAAAGAAAGATGTAGGAGAACAAGGACAAATGATATTGACCTTGTCCAAGTATTGAAATTTTGACATTTACAAGAATCAAGGACAGGCATTTCTTGCAAACTGGAGGAAAGACTGCATATGTGGGTGGATTTTGTCTCTTTTCTCAGAAAAAGAGAAAGTAAAGCTATTAGCTGAGAATGTTGAAAGAATAGGGTATGCTGAAAATTTGTTGTAATGTTGAGAAGTGTGAAAGCATATGTAATTTGTCGTTATTTATGAATGGGCACGTATATCAATATTTGAATGCCTTGCATTTATCGGTCACACAGTGGTGCAAATGTTTCTGTATATAAAACTAAAAGCTAAAGTGAATCACAAATATGCCTATTTTGCATGTTTTAACTCATTATCAATGTCTATATTCACATATTCACAAGGGTGTGCATATGTGTTTTATAGATACTCAACGTCATGTAATGGCAGCCATTCAGTAGTCTTTTACCTGTCCACCTGACTGAAAATGAGTCTTTGACTCATGTCTATAGAAGAAAAGGCAAATGTGTTGTAATAAACAAGATAAACCAATTCCTACATTACTACACAGATGCCTACACCCAAACATCATGGACAAAATACTTTTTGTTGGGGTGCCTGGTCAGTTCAGTGGGCTAGGTTTCTGACTCTTGATTTTGGCTCAGGTCGTGATCTCAGAACATCGGATTGTGGGATGGAGCCCAGTGTGGGGTTCCATGCTCGGTGAGGAGTCTGCTTATCCTTCTCCCTCTGCTCCTCCCCTTGCTCTCACTCTCTGTCAAATAAATGAATTAAATTAAAAAAATACTTTCTGTTATTGTGTACATCTGATCCATAATGTCTTATATGTCATTTATTCAAATATGAACATTTATATTATATCAAAGAATTAATGTATAGCAAACATTTAACAGTGATAAACAAATGGTATGGAAATTTAGATCTAGTCCTAATTCATAGCTATAATTTAAATATACTTTCACATTTGAAAATAACACTTTTATTTGATATTAAAATGAAAACATATGGTTACTGTGACTTCTGGAGAACCCTTGCCTGTTCATATGGAGTATCTGTTTTACAAATGAGGCTTATGTTGCTATAATCATGGTAGTTTTCCCCTTTTATGTCAAAGGAACTATAATATGAGCTGTTAGAAACTAGAGGTGAATCAAACAATAACCATAGATTTCACCTGAATTTATATAATCAAAATAGATTTCAAGGACATAAAAACGTTAGGTCACTTAGCTACAATAGTTTACTTTTTTACTTTCAAATTTTATTTTTTTTTCAAAAAGTAAAAAAAAAAAAGTCACCCTTAAGAATGTATTCTTTTCTGCATTTAAGAAACATAGAACATTTAATTTATGAGAAGAGGCAGTAATATAAATTAATACCTTGCTTTCAATTGAGAAAAACGTTACTCCAATTATACAGGTATAAATCACACAGAAAATATTTGTTTAATATTTTAAAAAACACTTGAAAACATATCTATCATATATTTATGTCATTTAATGACAAGTTACAATAGTTCTTATTCATTTGAAATGTAAATTTTATTACATGCTACTTGATACCAACCATATCCATAGAGTTTTATCTTTAATAAAATGTTGACTATGACATTTAAAAAAAAATTGTGTTGGGGGTGCCTGGGTGGCTCAGTCATTAAGCATCTGCCTTCGGCTCAGGTCATGATCCCGGTCCTCGGATGGAGCCCTGCATGGAGCTCCCTGCTCAGCAGGAAGCCTGCTTCTCCCTCTCCCACTGCTTTTGCTTCTCTTCCCTCTCTTGCTGTGTCTCTCTCTGTCAAATAAATAAAATCTTTAAAAAAAAAGAAGTTTTTTTTTTTTTTAAGAGAAGAGTACATTAAATTTGTTCATTATAAAAATGATACTGGAGTAAGTGGCTTACATCTGTCACAAGGCAGGTGGCTTCCTATAACTGAGCCACAGAACTGGACATACATTTCTACCCAGCAGTGCCGCATAGGGACCATCAGTAAGTTCAAAGACTGCAACACATATGTATCTGTTGTCTGATAAAGTCTTCCTTTCTATGTGTAGTCAAGAAAGGAGACTTTTAAAAATAAAAAACAAACAAACAAACAAAACACTGTATTTGGGTACATTCTGAGAAATGCTGTTAGGATTCTTAAAGAAGAAAGTGTTTTGATGGACATTATGCAGTCTATATTTTTTTTTTCTTTTTCTCTCTTTAACACATAAACTGATGCCCTGGTGGTACACACCATGCAGCTTTAGACACATTATCCTGACCATATCAGGTATGTTACCAATAATCCAAGGCCAGAGCTTTGTATTTAAAGAGACAAACTACTTATATCTGCATTCCACATTTGGAAAATGAGACTGTATGAATAAACCCAAAGTGCCGTATATTATAGTTGAACAATGCTACTGATTTCCTTCATCAAATTATAGCCCTTCAACGCTGGCAAAAATAAGGATATGAAGATCTTTTCCTTTTTCACAGAAATTCAGTGCTGATTCTTTGTAACTCTTTGTACCTTTCAGAATGATCCTTCTTCTTCTTTATTTTCATATCTAAGCTCCTTTCAGTTTGTTTTAGGGCCCTTGGTTGGAAAAGGGAATTTTATCATTCTTTAAATTGTATCAGGGTGAGCCATGCCTACTCTACCTCTATTTAAAATGTTGTGTATATGTATACTCTGACACAGATAGATCACTGAGTTAAAGATGGGGGATACATTCACTCATGAGTTATTCTGATAATACCACACATGGATTGGACCACTTACTCCCTATCTTGGGGATGTCCCTCAGCCTGAGGCTGCCTTTTGTAAGCTGCCACATCATGGGGTTTATTTTGTCATTCTTCTTATAGGACCGGGGACAAGTGAGAGAAAGAAGAATGAAAAGAAACTGGAATCTCTTATGACCTTCTGGGTAGCAGGTATTGTGCTAGGCCTAACAAGCTACATTTTATATAATAGTGCAATAGCTGCATAGGGTAGACAGTCTTGTATTGATTTAATTCTGAGAAAAGATTAGGTTTATTCATGGTAATTATTATTTTTTTCCAGGTCACACAAGTATCAATTACCCAGATGCAGGAATCAAATCCAGGTCTTACTGATATATAACATTGCTTTTCCATTATATCATCATTTAGAATGTGGAGCATAGACAAAAGAAGAAAAGAAATATTTTAACAAATGTCTCAGTGGAGTGGGTGAGTTATGAAATTCTGAAAGAGGAAAGTGAAGAAATTGTCATCTGCCTTTGTCTTTCTTTTCATGGTAGGTAGGGAAGAGTAAAAGATTCTAGTGGTCACATTATAAAGCTTGCATGTGTTTTCTTGTAAAAAACTGTTACTTTTTATTTTTTAAATATATATTTATTTATTTTAGTGGGGGAAGGGCAGTGGTAGAGAATCTTCAAGCAGAATTCCCCACTGGGCAGGGAGTCTGATGTCGGGCTCCTTCTCACCACCGATAAGATCTGACTTGAGCCAAACCAAGAGTTGGGCGCTCAACCCACTAAGCCACCCAGGTTCCTATGGACAATATTACAGAACGCTATATCATTTTAGTTATTTTTTCTCTTGTTTACATTAATTCCTTACACTCTTATAAAGCATTTAAATGAATAAAACATTGATGGGGCATTATATTCACATCCTTTTACTTTACCCTCACAGCATTCCTTATTTTCCAACATTGCAATTCACACTCTAATTAAGGGCTGTTTGCAGATCTCCCACTAAATCCTGAACTTCCTCAGCACTGAGTACAGTGCACTTTAGACAGTAAGGGCTTACTATGTAAATATTATCTATTTGTTGAAGGATCGAATGGCCCTCTGAAATTTTCTGAGAAAAAATATTTCTCCCTTCCTATAATTTATTGAGTTGTGGTAACTAGGCATGCATTCCTTTTTTAATAAATCCGAAGGTCCCTCCTAAAAACAAATCTTACTTCACTCTACTACTGTGTCTGGGAAGCAGGGGAGAGTAGTTTTCCCTTCAGCTGAGAATACTGGGGAGGCTTCTCCTGCCAATATTGTGATCTATCCATCTGTTTTCCAAAGCACGTTTGTGCCCCATCCACAACTCAGAATTCCAGCAATCCAGGATTGACTGGAGCTTCCAGTTATCTTATTCCTAACTAAACCAGAATAAGAGAATTGATACCTATACATATTGAAGATTACTTAAGAGACCCACAATTTTACATGTTATGTTTGGATCAAGATTGATCACATTCATTTAACCCTTCTTAATTGCACCTTAAGATGTGTTTTATTATTCCCTTAGCTTTTGCTAAGGGATTTCACAATATACAATAACCCAGTATTCACCACTTTGGTTAGTGCAAAGGTATTTTTGAACATATTGCTTATTACTTCAGTCAGTATTCATTATACATGTGACATTTTTACTTTAAAGTATTTTGCAGTTCTTAAAAAAGTTTATATTTCCTAAGGTGCTGGTGTACTTCCTTCTTTAAGATCAAATGAGCCATATAAATAATAGGATTCCTTTTATTTTTCTTTTCTTCTAAGAAAATCAAAGCCAAATGTGAGATTCAGGCACAGTAACTTTCCCCTTTATCTTGATTTGTTACTTCTATTGATTTTTTATTGCCTAATTAAATCTTTTTGCTTTAAGTTGTCTCAAATTTCTGCCTAAAGAATTGGGATACAATGTACATACATAATAAACAAAGTAATAATTTCCAATTTGTTCTTGAACAAAGCAACTAAAATCTGAGCCTTATTGTTCTCATTAGGAAATATGCTTTTAATTTACTGTTCAAAATGTTGTGGAAGCCCCATGACATTTAGCAAAACACCAGTTGTCCTTATGAACTTTTATTGATTAATTGATGTAAGTTACTATGAGGAAATGATTTAGCATAACACAGGATGATAATTTTGGAAGCTATTTTATTTAGGTATTTATTAAATAACCATGAATAAATAATGACAATGTCTCCTTTTTATTAATTAAATAAATTATTTAGTTGTTCTTATTTAGAAAATATTATTTTTGAAGTGCTTAAATACAATTAAATCTAAAAGAGCACTTACGTGAAATTCAAAAAATACAGAAGTTTGGAATCAACATGCTCTTGTCATGGTGCAGAAAATGAGAAATTGAAAACAAAAATGAAATACATTACAGAATTGTGCATAATATTTCTTTGTCAGAATGGTTACTGATCATAAGTAACTTCAGTTTCTTATGTTTTATGTACATACTGCACTGTACAAACCAGGTTCTTCAATGGACATTGTGATTAAGAACAATGTCTTTAGAGTCTGGAGGTTCTGGGTTTGAATCCAGTGTCTGCCACTTACTAAGTGTATGACAGAGGTAATTTATTCATTTTCTTCATCTATTTACTAGGGATAGTAATACTCAATTTTACGGTTGTTATAAAGATAAATGAGGTAATATATGCCAACTGTTAGTAGGGTTTCCCAAACAAGTTCTACAGAAAGTAATTAACACTAAATTTTATTTTCAAAATAAAAAGTCTTCAACCTTGCCACTCCCCATCAGCTCTTCATAGTACAATCCAGTGAATTTATTGGATTTCTTGAAAGGTATTTTAGATTTTACATTGTGCCTACATTTGTGAAGCTTCACCAAATGACAACAATCATGTTCTATTCTTACCTCTACTGTTGATATTTGCTTTATAAGCAGCTGCTTATTGGTGTCAATGATAATGCCTGGAGTTGAATGTAGATCACCTAAGGAAGGAGGTAAACTAAAACTTGAAAATCTAAATTGTGACATTAAGAAACCACATTTCTCACATATTCCCAAAGCTGACTGAAAATATTCTAATAATATTAATATGCTAACTTCTTTATTCCTTTTGGGGGGATGTATTTTCATTTGTTTGTATTAGAAAACTACTCTTCTTTTTTTGTATTATCTATTATAGCAAGCTAGATTAAAAAGTCATAGAATATTTGCTAAGACAAACAATTAGCCCTTTTAACAATAACAATATCATGAATAAATTCAGTTTATAAGTATCAATCTCCTATGATCAACCCTTTTAAAATAATATTTAAATAATATTATAAGTAATAGAAATTTAACAAATATTCATTTATGTCCATCCCATATAACAGATCCTCAAAAACTATTTTTAAAATAATAAATGGAAGCATTTATGAATGAAAGCTTCTTGTTTTAGATAAATTGTTTACATTACATTAAAATACATTGCTTCTGAGGTTATTTTACTTCTAAGACTCTTAAAAAGTTTATTATTAAAAGGGATTTAATAATAAAACTTGGAATCAGGTATCTGACATATCAATGGCAAAATTTTTTTTCTTTAAGCATAGATAATTCAGAAACTCAGAAATATAGTTTTTTTAAACATTCATCAACCATCTCTCAAATTTATCAATTAGTATGTTTCACTGTTTGTCTTCTTGCGCATATCTCCAAGGCATACATGACAATTCATTTCATGCATGAGTATATTCAGACCAAAGTCACATATTCGTAGAATTCAACTTGGATTCAGGTTTATCTGGTAGTAAGCCACGCACTTTGCTTTGCTCTATTCTAGCTAAATCATCTCAGACAGAGAAGGACTATTTTAACCTTACTTTTCTTGAAGGATAGCATGAAACAAAGCCTTTCACTGCAAGCAGATTATTTAGGAAGAAATTTCAGCAAGTAGAAGTTAGAATTTAGGGGAGAAAACAGTGAAAAGGAAAAGTCAATAATAAGATGTACTATTTAGGTAACCAATAGAATGATTGACTTGATGCTGGATCCTTAGGGAATTTCTCAGGCATTTATAAAACATGTCTCAGCGCAAACTGCCTAGAATGGAAAGGGAAAGCACTTATCACTGTCTCCTCTTCACCTTTTCAAGGATGACCTTATGGAATTAATTGCTGGGTCACTTTGAAGTCGCATCAAAGTGAGTGTGGAGCAGTTTTCAAGATCTCTATATGTCCACATCAGAGAAGCCCCAAGGCAACATTGGCCTTAAGTGAGGTGATTTTGTCTGCAACATCTGTGTGAAACTGATGCCTTTCTCAGTAGCTGGAGCAAAAGTTAAGACCAAAGGATTTTGAAATGATGTACAAAAAAATGTTATAGACATCCTTGTTCCACTCTTAACATAAACTTATTAGATTGAAAGATAGTCTATGATACCATCACTTACCTCTTGATGCACTTGTTTCATGTGATTCAAAAAAAATTAAATGAAATCATGTGTAACATCACCTTCTACATTTGAACCAATTAGAATCAACATAAAGACCACAGCTAATTGGGTTGGAACTGACCTAACACAATGGTGTTTCGATAGCAAGACAAATGTAAAGAGTATTGGAGAGTGCTTTGCTCATTGCTAGTGTCAGACATTTTCCTCCACTCAGTTTCTTGGTTGAAGGTCTGGGTTAGCAGTGTCAGCTCAATTGCTTATGCAATCATTAAATGCCTTTGGTCAAAAACCCCACTTCCTTTCTCAAAACAAAATAGCTTAGGCAAACCATTTCCTCCAGCTCATACATTTCACTTTTTTTTAAAGAAATCTATTGTTCTGATCCATAAGACTCTAGTTTATTTCTTTCCAAAATGAATTCTAATGAGCCAAGATATTAATGCTGGGGTTTAATAACAGACGGTGGTGGTGGATTTCATATGGTTGTTTCCACTGTATAGACCGATTTAAACAAAAACAGATAGCTAATTTTTTTTTCTTCAATGTAACATGTCCCTCGTGAAAATCATTCTCAGAAGTTAGTCTGTAAACAATTTACTTTTTCCTATTTGTTGTGTTTTTTTTTCCTGACCCACAAGTATGAATGTGGTTTTATCTTCTTTTTTAAAAATTCATCTTTTATACTTGATTTTTCCTAATATAGCCCAGCTCCAGCTTTCATACACAGAGAGTGAATTAACTAAAAGTCATATTCAGGACAACGTTTACATTGTCAGCAACTTAATGTGACTAGGATTTATAATTAGGAAGGTTTAAAACAAATAGCTTAGGTCAAGATAAGCAAATTGTATTTGCTTATTTGCATGAGGTAAATATAGTTAAGTTGAAGAAATAAACTAAATTAATGTGTGCATATTTTCCAAATATATTTGTGCAAGTTTTATAGTGCCAGAATTTTTGGAAAATACTTCTATCTTTTTGTTGTTTTTTTTTGATCCAGATATTATTTTTTTAATTTTATTTTTATTTAAACATATAATGTAACCCCACCACCTCTCCCAACCCCTCTCCCCCCCAACCCCCTCAGTTTGTTTTATGACATTAAGAGTCTCTTTTGGAAGATACTATTTTTTTTTTAAGAATTTTAAATCATGGGATGCCCAGGTGGCTCTGTCTTTGGCTCAGGTCATGATCCTGGGGTCCTGGGATGGAGCCCCATATGGGGCCCCCTGCTCAGCAGGAAACCTGTTTCTCCCTCTGCCCCTCTTTCCGCTTGTGTTCCCTCTCTCACTGTATCTCCCTTTGTCAAATAAATAAAATCTTTAAAAAATAATTTCAAATCATATTTTTAAAATCTTACTGCCTTTCCTAATAGAGAAATCTATCCTAAATCAATAAAAAATGTATCCCTTGGGGTATACAGAAAGATGATTCCCCAAAGATGCCATGTCCTGATGTCAGAGATCTGGCAATATCGTATCTCACATGGCAAAAGGGACTTTGCAGATGTGATTAAGGATCTTGACATGGTGAGCTAATTCAGATTTACTAGGGTCCCAAAGTAATCACAAGAATCCTTATAATGGAAAGAGGAAAGCAAAGAAATCAGATTTAAGAAGGAGATGTGGAGATGAAAGAGGAGCCCTAGAGTGTTGAAGGGATTTGAGCCAAAGAATGTGGGCAGGCCCTGGCAACTGGAAAAGACATGGAAATGGATTCTGTACAGAAGAAGCAGACTACTGCCAGTCCAATTTAGGTTTCTGATTTCCAAAACTGTAAGGTAACACATGGCTATTGTTTTAAACCACCATGTCTGTGGTAAATTGTGAAAGCAACAATAGAAAACATATACATCCTCATTCCAAGGAATGCTGGGATGTCCCAGTGGTACTTAACAGGTGCTTACAGACAAGGTTCTTTTTGGTTCCCCCAAACCTCACTTTATCAATTTCAGTTGAGTTTGGTACTAGTGACACCCTTCTATCATACAGAATAACGTTTACTGGTCAGCAATGCTGCTTAGACTTGTTATCTTGGTCATTTAAACATCAGAACATATGTTCAGAATCACAGACGTACCCTGACACTGTTAGTTCTTCCCTATGTTCCCCTGAGTGTTTCTCCTTCTTTCCTACTGTCTTTGTTACTCCACTTTTTATTTTCCTTAATCTATGGGCAAATAAGCAGATAAATAAAATCTCTTTATTTGCTCAAAAAATGACTGCACCTCTTCAATGGGCATAAGTGAGCTCAAGATGAGACTGATCAGAGGATGCATTCCCTCCCTTGAACTTCTACTCATTTGGACATTTATCTGATGCCATACAGAACACAAATATAATGTCTCCCATATGACAACTTCCACCATACTTCATGATGTGAATTCAAGCTTCCACATGAACCTAGTTGCTGTCATTGAGCATGGTTTACCATCCCTTTTCGTCAAGTGAGACAACTGAAGGAAAGACAATGTAGGTATAGACTAAGCCACATGCAACAGAAAAATACTTTTATCTCCATTGTTCTGAACTGTATAATCCCATTAGTATTACAAGGTTGCATATGATATGGATGATGAAGTTGAATCTTATTTTTTTTAAAGATTTTATTTATTTATTTGATAGACAGAAATCACAAGTAGGCAGAGAGGCAGAGAGAGAGGAGGAAGCAGGCTGTCCGCGGAGCAGAGAGCCCGATGCGGGGCTCGATCCCACGACCCCGGGATCATGACCTGAGCCGAAGGCAGCGGCTTTAACCCACTGAGCCACCCAGGTGCCCCGAATCTTATTTTTTTTAAGATTTTATTTATTTGTTTGACAGGCAGAGAGGCCCGCAGAGAAAGAGAGAGGGAAGTAGGCTCCCTGCTGAACAGAGAGCCTGATGTGGGGCTTGATCCCAGGCTGGGATCATGACCTGAGGTGAAGGCAGAGACTTTAACCCACTGAGCCACCCAGGCACCCTGAAGTTGGATTACTGATCAGATGGATTTAAAGTCAACTAAATCATATAATCTTTCATAAATATTCCAATTTTGTACTTCAATGTTGTAGAAATTTGTTTTGTCCTTAACCTAATATGCAAAAGAGTGTTCTATAAATGAGAAAAATATCTGGTGCCATTTTTCCACTGTTGAGGAGAAATGATCTAAATCTCTATCTTCCCCATCTCTTTTATAAAATCAGTAAGTTGAATGTAGAATTATTAATTCATAAACAGGTGATTATCAAGATGGTGGTTAATTTGCCTTCTGCCTTAAGCCAATTACATGAAATATAATTTAATTAATAATTTAAATGAATTAAATTGTTTCCTAGAATGAGGGATTATTGAATATTAAGGATTAGGAAAATCCCAATTAATAGCAATACTGGAAATTGAAGTCTTTATAATGGGGTCATATGTTTAAATTACTGATTTTTATTGAAATTATTTGATGAACATATTAAATAGTTTACATAAATATGAATTTATTGACAATAAGATAAATAGTTAAAATCTTCTTACATTATTCAAATTTTTATTTTATTCAATTGTTTTATAAAAATAAAAAATGAAATTAGGTTTGATTGTTTTTGTATAAGTTGTATAACATATTTTTAATATTTTATACATATTAAAAGGCTTAGAAAGAAGACTTCTTCAGTATGAACAGCCTCACATTATATATGAGGATTCTGGAGTTCAGATGAATTAAGTGTCATTCTCAAATAAATAGGGCAAGGGCTTTTGATTTTTATACCTTTGTTCTATGAACAACATAATCTCACTGACTTTCATTATTAGTGAAACTTCTGGTATGAGGTTATCTTCTTGCTTCATTGCTTTTTCTCTTAAATGAGAGGTAAAACAAATTTCTAAATAATGCAAGAGTTTTATAACTAGAATCCAGAGTAATTGAGGTTTTATATGATTAATGGTTTTCAGTGACATATTGGTTAAGATTTATTTTTAATGCTATTTTCCAAATAGTATTTCTGCTGAAAAGACAAACACATAACTGTTTTTTTTTTTCCTGCAAAGCTGGCCAAAAACATTTAAGTATTGTACTCAGCAGGTTATATATGGCAGTGCACTATATTAGAATTTAACAATTTTAATATAGACATACTTGCATTTATTCTCACCAAAAATGGAAGCCAACTTTGTGACTTCTAGAATATTTTTTGTTTGCTTATTTTTGTACTTTTAGAAGCATCTTTGTGAATTTATGCTCTTACAGATTCTGTTCATTCAGTATTTCTTTTTTTTAAAGATTTTTTATTTATTTGACAGGTAGAGAGATCACAAGTAGGCAGAGAGGCAGACAGGGAGAGAGAGGAGGAAGCAGGCTCCCTGCTGAGCAGAGAGCCCGATGTGGGACTCGATCCCAGGACCCTGAGATCATGACCTGAGCCAAAGGCAGAAGCTTAACCCACTGAGCCACCCAGGTGCCCCCACTCAGTATTTCTTAAAACAAAAATTTGGAGGTTATCTTACATCACCTGTAATTTCATGGCTGTAAGAGTGAATTGTCACTATAATTTAGTAATTCCTTTTGCTCTCTCATCCTCAAATTCTTTTCCAAAGCAGTTTGAAGAACACAGTGGAAGGAGGAGGAGGGGGAACTTTGTTGTTTTCTTCAACAAACATGCATGCAAATATAAATGAGGGTTAAGTTTTAATCTCTAAAATAACTATTTTAACCTCCAAAATACCTAAGTAAATCAATTCATTTCATTTTCATATGGCTTTTCAATGCCTACTGTAGTGCATTTTCTGAGGACAGACTAGCTGAGTATGAATCTTAGCTCCATCACTCTCTCATCATATGACCAAGTCACTTAACTGTTCTGTGCCTCAATTCTCACGTTTATAAAATGATGAAAATATTACCTATCTGACATAGCAAGGTTGAGACTATTAAATGTGTTAATTACTTAAGCTCCTGGGAACAGCACCTAACACATAATAAATATTCAGTAACTATAAGCTATTTTTTGAAGAAATAATATGTAGTTTAAAGTAAATGGGTTATAAGTGTGCCAACTTGCAATAGTTAGGAAATTCTGGAAAACAATAGCCTAAATGAACAATAAGACGTACAATGAGATGAACAATGAGACTTTTCTGATTTTTTTTCTCATTAACTATCTTCTGGACCCTAGAATATATGAATTCGTAGTTCTTCAGAGTTTAAAACAGGAGGCAAAATAAAGCAAAATTAAAACAATAAACAAAATGTATTACACAAGTTGGGCATTGATTTTTTTGAATAATATAAGTGATCTGCAAATGTATAAATACTAAGTCAAATAAGTGAATGACAATAACAAGAACAACCAATCTAATCCCACCTAATAATAGTAGTACTGAAATGTTATCAGTCTTTATACTGAACTCTCATCTCAGAATATTTATAATTCCTTTGAAATATTTGAAAATCAAAAATGGTGTCATTATTATATTCTATGCATACAGAAAATTGCACTTTTTATATTAGCCAAGTAGACCATAAGATTTCTATATAAATTGGGGGGGATATTTATCATTCCACATTTAACCATTAAAGAAATGGCATTTAAGCACCTTGAGGAGCAAATTATTTTAACTTCTAGGTAATTCCACATTCAAGTGCATTGTGTCTATTCATAATGAGGAGAAAATGAAGCTGACGACAGCAGACCCTGTTTGCCAGCATTCGTGTATGAGACGCACCAGAATAACTACCACACCACACTCTCTCCTTAAAACACACAGACTAAAACCCTTGACAGGCTGGGTGCCCACTTTTATTGTATCTATGAGGAAAAAAATGAATGGGTCTAATTGGAAATTGTTTGATATCACAAGTAGCTTGACAGGCCACAACAATGATAACAACACATTTTTCTATTAACTACGAGAAAAGTCACAGTGGGGTTGGTAGGAATGTAGTATCGAGAAGGTTAAATACTTTCTATTCCTAGTGCTCGTGAAGAAAAGTGAAACTGAAAATTGTAGACCATGTATTACAAAAGTAGTTCAGATAACCATAATCAAAGAAAAGGATAGTAGTTAAAAAAAAAAAGCCCTTTATTCAATGACTGTAAGTTGTCACAATTTCATATTTAGATTAAATAAAATAGTACTGCATACTTATATGAAATTTTATATGACGTTTGCTGCACCCTGGGAGTTGCTCTTTGTCCGGAGCCACATTCCCTACTTCCTTATTTTCCCACCTTAAAAAGGGGTTTTGATCAACCAAGCAAGAATGACTCCTAATTATTTCATATAAAGAGATTTCTGTTATATTTAAAACATGAAGGGAAACTCCATACCTACTTGTTATATAATAATTCAAGAGTATTTCCTTTTCTACACAAAAATAGGTATAATTTTGGAATCATAGAGTAGCTATACATTTCAGACAGTAGAATGTGATGGAAACAAGGCTTACCTATCTCATTTTTAATGTGTGCATGAATGCTTACTTTAGTTGATTTATGATCTAAAGGTGTGCATGGTGGGAAGGGTAAAGGGAGAGGGAGAGAGAATCTGTAACTTATCCTTTCATAAATCATTTGTTTAGGGTTTCTAATTACTGGGATTTGTCTTTTGAAATCATGCCTTTGATTTTATTTACACTTAGTTTTAGCTTCTTCCTATTCTGGTTACACCATCTTTCCCCTTTTCTCTTAGTGGCTTGGCATTTTTCTTTGATTGTTCTTCTCATGATTTGACAAATGTAACAATCCTAGGCATTACAACAAACAATGACCATATCCAGAAACAAAACAACAATAACAAAACAAAAAAAACCCTTATTTTTATCTATTTTTTAAGTGTTAAATAACCACACATTGCAAAGATCCCAACCCGCTATCTCTGAAACAAATAACTTGTCACATTTATTTGACCAAAAATGTTACCTTAGTGGTCCAAATGTACCTTTTTCCAGAAGAATGATGACATTATTGGTTTAGAATAAGTCAAATTTATCCTTATGTTAGAGATAAGGGACACCTTTGACTCTGTATACCAGAAGGAAATATGTTGTTACCAAGGAAAGGGGTTGAATATTTTGTGTGTAGACACTCAATAATGTGTGTTAAAATAGAAGACAAACCTACATTATTAAAAGCCTTAAATGATTGACATGAGGATGTAATGTACAGTATGGTAAATAATACTATATTGTACATTTGAAAGTTGTTAAGAGAGTAAGAGGGTAGATTTAAAAAAAATCTTCATACAAGAAAAAAACTGTTAACTATGTAAGGTGATGGATGTTAAATAGATTTATTGTGGTCATCATTTCACAATATATACAAATATCCGATCATTATGTTGTTGTACACCTGCAAATAATTTAAATGTTATATTCAATTATACTTCAATTTAGAAAACTTAAACGATGTAATTTAATTAAAGCCCAGTTTATGTTGAAGCGATATAGATTCTACCTTAGACGATCTCAACTACAGAGAATGCAACATTCCAAAGAGAATACAGGAGAAAATATTCACTAGCTCAAACAAGCGGTCAGCATTGCAGAAGTTTAGTGGATAAGATAGAATATCATTTGACAGGAAGTTCTATTGGGAAATAGGTAATGCATATTCAGAAATACTGCTCAGCAGAAAATATCAGGAAAGGATAGATTTTAGGACAGTTTTCAAGTCTCCTGTGATTTCAACAGAGGATAAGTCAGCACAAATTAGCAAAGAGTTCCAGATAGACAAGGAATCTTCATGCTGGTCTTTAAAATGTGAATGTAGGAAAAGGAGAGTAAGGAAGAAACTTAAATTTTTGACTGATGGTAATGAAAAAGGGGTAACATTAATTCTTTTTTTTTTTTCTTTCTTTCTTCCTGTTCTTCCTGTCTCTCTTTCTTTTTTTGGTGGGGGGGGGGGCATGCATGGTGGGAAGGGTAAAGGGAGAGAGGGAGAGAGAGAATCTTAAGCAGGCTCCATGCTTGGCACAGAACCCAATACAGGGCTTTATCTCAGGGCTCTGAGGTCATGATCTGGCTGAAATCAAGAGTCAGACGTTATACCAACCGAGTCACCCAGATGACCTGGCGTAACCTTAACTTTATAGCAGGCACAAAGGTCAAGAAAGAAGCAGTAGGTGGATGATACTGTGATCTGAGTAAATTACCTGAGATCTTCAAGTGATCTCTGTTAGGAGATTGTTACTATCTCTGATAATAACAAAATGGAATGCAGGCTCCTGATTAAGAATGAAGGTAACACTTGACATTATCATTTTTATGACTATAACTATGAGTAGAAATGCCTTAGAGAAAAGCAGATATTGCCTAACTGGAAGGTAGTGCCTGAGATGGTGAGAAAAATTAATAAGTATAAACTGGAGAAGAAAAGCTCAGATAATTTGTTGATTTAATTCAGGCTTTATTATTGTACTTCTAACTGATTTATTTGGGATCACTGGGAACAAAAAGTAATAAAACGGATATGAAGGGATGTATATATATACACACATTTACATACATGCATTGTTTTCAAGTAGAATTTCTTTTTAAATATGTACTTGGCTTTCTTGGATAATATAATTTATAAACAGATCTTAGATAACCACCATTCATCTTTTATAAGTTTGAAAAGTGTATTATGTATTATATGTTATATAAGGGTTTATCTTACTGATAGAACTTAAAATTTACAAAAAATACTTTCACAGACTTTTTAAAGATTTTTTTTATTTATTTACCTGACAGATAGAGAGATCACAAGTAGGCAGAGAGGCAGGCGGGGGGGGGGGCGGGGAGCAGGCTCCCTGCTGAGCAGAGAGCCCGATGCGGGACTTGATCCTAGGACCCTGAGATCATGACCTGAGCCGAAGGCAGCGGCTTAACCCACTGAGCCACCCAGGCGCACCTTTCACAGACTTTTGACATACTCCAAATATATAATACATTCATAGCACATGATTTCCATCCCTTTAATACAGTATGATGTAATTGCAAAATTTTTCATATTCAGAAAATGAGTACATTTATAGACAATTGAATAAATGTATTTTTAAAATTAAATATCCATTCTTACACTTATAATAACATGTGATTTAAGTTGTTACTTCAGCAAAATTAAGAATTTCCACATGTTTTGGAAACCTAATTTCTATTCTACTTTAATGTTTTATTAGATAACTTAATATTCTATTTATAAACTCAAATTAATTTTCTGGGTATTTTGTACATAGGATTATTTGTATTTATCTCCATACATTAAAAAATGAAAAGGCAGCTTGCCATATTTTTTAAAAAAAGGACTATATGGTACATTTTATTTTATTTATTTTTTAAATATTTTATTTATTTATTTATTTGACAGACAGAGATCACAAGTAGGCAGAGAAAGAGAAGGAAGCAGGCTCCCTGCTGAGCAGAGAGCCCCACACGGGGCTCGATCCCAGGACCCTGGGACCATGACCTGAGCCGAAGGCAGAGGCTTTAACCCACTGAGTCACCCAGATGCCCCTATGTGGTACATTTTAAACAAAGAAAATCAATACATTAGCATATAACACAGCATATTATAGTATAAAAATATCTCTTTGAAAATAAGTAAGCTGTACAACATGGTTATTTCTTTCTTTATATCAAGAGCCAATCGTCCTTGGGAATGAGGATTACATATAATTTTCTGACATCCAGAGGACATTAAGGACCAAAGGTCTTCTTAGATATCAATTATCTTACACCACATACTTCCTCTACTCTGGCAACAGTTGGCTGACTCAGAAACCATAGGACAATCTCCGCAGGCTGAGCAATGGCTTAGGTGCTGACACAGAAAAGAGTTCTGACTGCATATTGGTGTGTAACCCTAAAGAGAGCTTCCCGGGGGGTAATCTGAAACTGGTCCCTGTGCTTAGAGGGAAGGGAGAGACCAAAGAAAGAGGAAGGCCACTCCAGGTTGGTTGGTGGCAATTTTAATAAGTGAAAGGAATTTCCATCTGAAGCTTATCTTGGGCAGGAGCAAGATGAATGGATCCCTGCAACAACCTGCCAAATTTTAGAGATATATAAAGAGAACTTAACTGAATTCAGTCATGTATACTAGGCAGGTGTTCTCCACGTCACATGACTGTCTCAAGTCTGTCTCCTTGGAGAACCTCTGGAGTGGGAAAAGCAAGTAGAACCCACATTCCAAGGATGGTGGCTCCAGTGCCTGGGTCCAACTTGCAGGTCAATCGACCATCACATCTTTTTGAAGACATTTCCCACAGTACATACATCACAACATACATACAACTGGGTTATGACTGGAATATACTAATGGCTTCTTGGCTATATGAGACATCATAGAGAATGAAACTCAGCTGAAAGAAGGGAACTTGAACAGACAGATACACAAACAACAGTCACTGAGAAAAGGTCATATCAAAGAAGAAGCCACATAGAAGCAGAGGCTGTGATGTAGAGGGATATTTATGGTAGCAGAAGGAACCATCACAGAAGAAGAGAAAAAGTATTCACAGCATAAGCAGGGTTATTGGAGCAGGGAGTAATGTGTTCTGCCTGCTGAGGAAATGAGAGGATGACCAGATTGTCCAGCTGGACCATGAGAGATGCTGCTGCACCCTGGGAGCTGCCCTGTGTCCTGAGCAACGTTCCCTACTTCTTCAAGTTTCAACATGAGGCAATTCAAGCCATGACCTACTTTTCCTTAAGTCCTCACAAAAAATCCTTATCAATTGAGATGGTCTTTATGTGAAGGTGATTTTTGCAACTTTACTAAAAGAGCCTAAATCTAAGACAGTCAATATTTATTTTTTTGTGATCCACATAGTTTCTCAAATGACACAGTAAAATTTGTAAAACAGGACTAACCTCATTTCTAAGTTTAAATATTGTACTTAACTCGAAACTTAACCATGATCAGAGCAAAAAACAGACATCTGATGGGATAGGAATATCTGCATAATTCTTATCCTCTTGTAAAAGAAACAGTATATCTATTCAAAGAAATGTATAATTTTTGTTCATAGAAAATTTTCAAGTCCAAAGTGACCTTCTACAATCAGCGTTAAATCACAAGGTATATATGATGTCTTTAACAGAAAGTTTGCAGTGAATCCAGAAGTTTTTTATGACTCTTTCCTACGATCACCCATGATAAAAGACAAGGAAATAGTATTGAAACCACAGAGCCTGTTTTCAATTTACTCTATATTTTGGTATCCAATCTTACTGTCTTTGATAGGTATTTTGGAACACATTATTTTTCTGTATTTAAATGTGGAACAAAGCTATTCCTCATATTTCTAGTTTTATTTCTTAACTTTAACTATAAATTAATAAAGTTTGCTTACTCTTAGGATGATTTTTTTTCTTTTGCCTGAACTTGAGTTGTCTACTGCAGAATATTTTCTCTAAGTCAGACATTACACACTCTACATATTTTTAATGTATAGATTTAGTTCCCTCAGAAAGCCATTTCCAAAAAAAATAATACTTCAAACAGTACAATGTAAGATGTCCATATTTCAAAAATGAAATAGCATAACTAAAAAATATAAAAATAAATCAACTAAGATATTAAGAACAAGGCAAACATTTTTGACAGCTCATACAAATTATCTATTACTTATGTCTCTCTTGATTTCATCTCTAAAAGTACACTACGTATTCTTAAAACTGTCACATAAAGATTTTGATTTAAATTTTTAAAATCTCTTTAATCAAATGACCAACAAAGAGAATACTTTAGGTTTTAGTGCTGTCGTAGCTGGTGCCAAAGTCTAAGAAATTGTCACAATTAGAAGCAAAATCCTACTGTTTCTTATTTTAGCTATATGTATTCAAGCCTTCTTTCCACCCAAATTTGCATGCTAACATTTGATTTAAAATGCAATTTTTATGCATTTGGCATGCTGGATGGGGGTGGGGTGGAATCTATTATTTGTTTAATTTTAGGCTTCTATAAGTCCAGCTGGGAAACTGATTCACAATGTGGTATTCTAGAAAAATCAAATAAAATTCTGGATAGACTGTCCTAAAGAATAGTCAATCTGAAAGAGATGGCAGAGAGGGAAGTCTAGATACAGCACTTACATGACTGATTTTAGGAAAGCTAAAATGTGGGAATTGGAAGTAGAGCACAAAGTAATTATTTTTTAGGATGGTTTGACTAAAGAGAAATCTGAAAGAATGTCCTTAACCTTGGGCAGTAGTAGAGATCAGTTAAAAATATGGAGACTATTGGGGCACCTGGTGGCTCAGTCCGTTAAGCAACCAACTCTTGGTTTCAGCTCAGGTCATAATCTTGTGGTCCTGAGATCAAGCCCTTTGTTGAGCTCTATGCTGAGAATGGAATCTGCTTGAGATTTTCTCTGTCTCCTCTTCCTCTACCCCCTCCCAACTTGTGTGTGCTCTCTTTCTCTCTCTCTCAAAACAAAACAAAACAAAACAAAAAACCAGAGGTGCCTGGGTGGCTCAGTGGTTAAGCCTCTGCCTTTGGCTGGGGTTGTGATCTCAGGGTCCTGGGATCTAGCCCCACATTGGGCTCTCTGCTCAACAGGGAGCCTGCTCCTCCCCACCCCCCACACTCTGTCTGACTCTCTGCCTACTTGTGATCTCTGTCTGTCAAATAAATAAATAAAATCTTAAAAAAAAAAAAAAAACCAGACAGACACTATAAACTACAGGGATGGGAGGGGAGAATCCTTATTCTGAAATCTCAATGAAAGTAATTAGCAACGGGCTCTCAAAATTCCTCTAGACACAGATTATTGTCTACTTCAGGGTTGGTTATATCTTGGTTATATCTTTAAATCAGACTATGTCTAGTTAATCTTATAAACATCAGCCCTTGCACCTAAATAATGTAAGTTTTGGTAATAGCTTATTTAATTCAAAGTTGCTGTTGTTATTGCTTAAAAAAGCATAATTAAACTATGTACAGTTTTCACAATAAACTATAGGAGTGAGTATTAGAAAGCAATACTAATTAAAATTCCTTTGCTTCTTGGAATAAAAAGAAGAAAGAATGAATATGCACTGTGGGAGTGAGGGTAAAAGTAAGACAAGTATGATAAACACTGGTAAACAAACTAAGGTTTCCTCAAGCTAACTTTCAATCATTTATGGTTTGCTCAGCTTGCAATTTCTTTTTTCCTTCTTTTGTATTTAAAATAGACTGATGAAGGGTGGCACAGTAAGATGTAAAATACAGTAGTTTGTATCAATATATCATATAACTATCAGTGATGTTATTTTACTGGTCATCATATCTTTAAAACAGCAAGAAATGTTGGCATAGAAACAACAATATAATTTATATTTCAAGGTGGAATTTTTAGAAAGTTTATGTTACACTCAGACTCTCCCCATTTCATACTTTAAAATTATCTGTATTACAGATGAGGACAAGTCAAAAAAATATGTTCTGGTATACTAAGAATAAATAAGTTAAAGAAAAGAAAAACATGGTTTCATTATATTAGATAAAGGAATAATTATTTTTAAATTAAAAGTTTTAGAATCAAATGGAGAAGCATGATTTTTAAAGTAACTTTGAACCCCCAGATAATAAAAATACTGAGTGTGTAATACACTCATAATTGATAGAGATGTCTGTATTGCAAAAAACTGATTGTATTCTTTTATGTCACCATCAGTCAGTGTCTGAAGATGACTTAATATGTGCTTGTTCCACTTTATTCCTATTAAAAGAGGGAACATTGACATCCAGTTTTTCACCACTGTGGTTAATGATATTATATTATCAAGAAAAAGAATAAATTCTTGTATTATTTCATTTCTTCTGACTTTTGACACCAAATGCTATTCTAGTGAAAATGCTATTTTCACTAATTAATGCAAATTTGTAGCACATTATATGAAAACCTGTTTTTCAAGTTATCAGTGTTTGGTAAAGCAAAGTTTAATACATTACAAAGACCCGGTATTTATAGGAACACTACCTTTAGGCAAATGTCATACATAATAATCTTTCCGTGACAAGAACAAAGCTTATAATGCATGCTTTCTGTGGCAATTTAATTTAGATTCCATGTATCTAGATTTAATATATTGGACCAAACATCTGAGAGCCAGTGATGAGCTTTTATAAATGTTTTTAAATTCTTTTTATGGCAGCCTTGTATTTTTCCATCTCATCTTGAGTATTATTATAACAAAAACTTTGGTTTTTACCTTTTTTAAAAAATCAGCCTTTAAAAGCACTTCTATTTCACCAACCATTCTGCATAAACAAAAACAAAAACAAAAAACAAAACTAGTTTGTTTTCTTCTCCAGTGTCCCAGAACAGAAACAATTTCATTAAAAGAAGCTTTTATTTGAAATAACTCCATAACAACAATTTGCTCTCAGATATACAAAAAAAAAATTACACTATGCCTCAGATGTTGAAAAAGTAATGCTATAGAATCTTTGAATTTCACCAGCTAACCTTTCAACTATTCCAGTTAACATGCTTTTCCTAGGGCATTTCTACATTTGTGAAGTAATTATAATAAGAGATCATGCCCATATATTATATTTTACATTATAGGTATTATTTGCACAAATATAAATATTATACATTTATATCCTTAATATTTCTAATGTTTCTATAAGGAAGGAGATGAGTTATAGAAATCTATATAAAATCAAAATACTGGAAGCAAATATTCTTCCAGCAAATATTCACTGGACACCTACTGTGTGTAACAATTTGAGATAGACTCTTTGTCCAAGACTTTGTTCAGTTTCACTCTAGAATTACATTATAAGGGCAAAGTGCAACCTTGAATGCTTATAATATCAATAATGTGCTCATGTGTCAATGTGATTGCCAAGGTGGAGGGCAAATTAGAGTAGGTCTTGTAAGTAAATCATTGCTTTTGGAACCAGAACACCTAATGAGAATGAAGACAAGAGAGAGAAACTCTTGTTTTTGACAGCTCCTATTTTTCATATTATTTCTATATGGGAAAATAGTTTTTAAACTTTTCTTATATTAAGCATTTCTTAGTCTTACTATTTTTCCCAGAACTAACTTTTGTTTTCAGTTTTGAGATACTGGCACTGAATTTCAGAAGGACTCAATCTCAACACAAGAAAGACTTTATTATTTTATTTTATCTTATCTTATTTTTAAAAGATTTTATTTATTTATTTGACAGAAAGAGAGAGAGATCACAAGGAAGGGGAACAGCAGGCCGAGGGAGAGGGAGAAACAGGTTTCCCACTGAGCAGGAAGCCCGACATGGGTCTTGATCGCAGGACCCTGGGATCATGACCCAAATGGAAGGCAGACGCCGAAACATCTGACCCACCCAGGCACCCCAAGAAAGATGTTTTATACATTAACTTTGTTTTACCTGAGAGTCTTCATTTTTGTTATTCACATTTTTTCTTCTTGTATTTTCTTTGAGGAAGAAGCAAAGGATATAAAAATTGGGGAAATTAGTTTATCAAACAACATTTTTTTAACCCTTCTTAACTGATAATTTGGCTTAAATTAATGATTCAGATAAAAATAATTGATAATTGACCTTAATTGATAATTTAGATTTTCTAAATTGAGTATCATATGTCCTCAGAATTTCAAGGACAATGATCTAACTTCCCAGGTGGTTGTTTAAAAAGAATTCTTACTGAAGATTATTTGTATATTATTCACCTCTATCCCCTTACTCAAGGTTTTATGAGTTTTCCATTTATTTTCAGTGATCTGAAATTTCACAGTAATATACCCTGCTGCGTATCTGCTTTATTTATATTGCTAGACATTCAGGGAGGATACTGAAACCTATTTTCTTCAGTTTGGGAAATATTTTGTCCCCCCTCATCTGCTTTTTTCTGAAGTTAATGTTATTTGGATTTTACACTTCTTAAAACATAATTTTAAAAATATATCTTTTTTCTTCTGTTCTTTTTCTTTTGGTTCTTCTTTCTTGGGCATTTCCTCAACTTAAGCTTAGTTTTGCCTTTTATTTTTTTAATTATGTGAATTGATTCTATTCTCTTCAAGTTCCTTTTTTAGGCTTATTTCTTTCCATCTTTATTGTTTTATTAGTATTTTGTTACATTTTTTAAAAGTAGTCCCCACACCCAACATGAGGTTGAAACTCACAACCCTGAGATCAAGAGTCAGGTCTACCAACTGGGATATCCAGGCACCCCTCATCTTCAGTTTTTAATGTTGGAAGCTTTCTTAAATATTTTGAGATCTTGGTTATATGTTACTCTGTATAAGACATCAAATGTTGAACTAAAGTCCTATATGTTCCTGCAGGGCTTGTGACTACTGGATTTCTTTGCATGGTTATTGGGTAGACACACTGATAATTTCTTCAATGATTTACCAATGACCATATATATAGATTATTTGGGGGCAGTCAATTACTCCACACAATAATCTTCTAATTATCAGTCTGGAAGGTGTACTTCTGGCTGTTGATGTTCTAGGAGTCTAGTAGAAGTGCGCAGAGAATGGTCCTCATGTCAAATTTATTGACTTTTGTTAAGGTAACTTATCACTACCCTCAACTGGACCTGGTGCCCAAATTCTACTTGTTTCAAGCTTCCAAAGAATAAACCTCTTGTTCTAGACTGGAAGGGGGTAAGAGTTGCTGGCTTGAGGGATGCCTGAGTGGCTCAGTTCATTAAGCAGCTGCCTTCGGCTGAGGTCATGATCCTGGTGTCCTGGAATCAAGTCCTGCATTGGGCTCCTTGCTCAGCGGGGAGCCTGCTTCTCCCTCTGCCTCTGCCTGCCACTCTGTCTGCCTGTGCTCATTCTCTCTGACAAATAAATAAATAAAATCTTAAAAAAAGAAGAGTTACTGGCTTGAGGCAAGATGTGGGCAAAGAGGTTTCTGGGTCCTTTGAAAGGGTTAGCACCCGTTCTTCAGTATCAGCTACACTCTGTTCTTGCATTTATTACAGATATTCTGTGTCTCCAATTACTGAGTTTTGGTAAGGACAGGTTCTGAAGAGAAAATGATCTGCCTCTTATTAACTTTGTTCACTCCAGGTTTAGATTTCAACTTTATGTTTATTTGTTTGTTTAAAATTTTTATTTATTTATTTGACAGAGAGAGGGAAAGCACAAGCAGTGGGGAGCGGGGCAGGGAGAAACAGGCTCCCCGCTGAGCAGGGAGCCTGAGGAGGGGCTCAGGACTACATCTCAGGGTCCTAGGATCATGACCTGAGCCAAAGATAGATTTTTTTTTTTTTTTTGTCAGAGAGAGAGAGAGCGAACGAGCACAGGCAGACAGAGAGGCAGGCAGAGGCAGAGGGAGAAGCAGGCTCCCTGCCGAGCAAGGAGCCCGATGTGGGACTCGATCCCAGGACGCTGGGATCAGGACCCAAGCCGAAGGCAGCTGCTCAACCAACTGAGCCACCCAGGCATCCCCAAAGATAGATATTTAACCGACTGAAACACTCAGGCACCCCTCTACTTTATGTTAATTCCTACCTTATGTTAATTCCTATAGCCCATAACCTACCAGTTCATTGAAAAACTAAAATTTTTTTCTTTGTTTGTTTATTAGACTGAGGAAAGGGAAACATTTGTGTCCATTATGCCATGTTTTGCATGCCCTATTGTATTTCTTAATTTATTTATTTTGAAAAAAGTTTTAAGGTATGTCCCCCTCTAACATTACCTCCAGATCCACTTCTCTGTCTTGTGCCATATTTTAAAATTTTCTTCTTCACAGGTCACTAGAATTGGCTCATTTTTATTTTCAATATTTTAAGTATTTTACTTCCTATTTTTGTAGGTCACACATGCTTGAATGTTATTTTATTATTTTGATGAATTGATTTGCCATTAGCAAACGTTTGAACAAATGTTTGTATATTATTAAATTCAAAACCCAGAAATAAATCCTCTAGATGTTATTTTAATAATTTTATCTTTGAAGCCTTGAAAAATGTGTCTATGTGTCTACCTAATTTTAACTCCTTCCTCAGGGCCTGCATGGAACCACACAAAATTTCACTGAATCTTTGCTTTAAAGTGTTATTTATTTATTTGACACACACAGAGAGAGAGAGCACAAGTAGGCAGAGAGGGAGAGGGAAGCAGGCTCTCTGCTTAGCGGAGAGCCCAATGGGGGGCTCCATCCCAGGATGAATCTTTGCTTTAAACAGTCAGGACTGAACTGAATCTTTGAAAAGACTCATCCCATTTTCGTTTCTACTGCCGTAATCAGACCAAATATGTCTCAACTTGGCTGTTAAAAATTACCATGTTTGAGAGGAGTTCCTTTTATATTTAGACACCTTTAACTGATAAAATATATTTTTTATTAATTAAAGAAGGGGGTAGGTCAAGTATCAGCCAGTGAAACCAATAAGATTATTACTATTGCTTTGTATGATTAAGTTGTTAGGATTTAGAGTAGAGATTGGGAAATTATATACCATGGATCAAATCTTCTTGGCCTCCTGTTTTTGTAGATAACACTTTATTGGAATATGCCCTTGCTCATTTGTTTTGTTATTTGCATCTTAAGTATTTCATGATGTTATAATAATGATCAAATTAAAATTAATTACCAGAGAATGCTAAAAGTAATTATTAAGTTTGTGAAGCTCTTGTATTGATTGGAAGAATATGCTATCTGAAATGTATTTCAAGTAAATTCAGGAAAGCAACCTAAAGCCAGTGTGACTGAAGGTGATTTTCAAAAGAAAGGTTTGTGGTTAAAAAGAGAAACAAATTAGGCATAAGAGTTACTATACAGAGAGCATTTATGTGGAAAGGGCAAAAATGATTAAAAGGAAAGTTAAAATGTTTGTTGCACCTTGTATGATGTAATCTTAGCAACTAAATTTGTCCTCTATATTAGGTAGCACTTTCAAGATGGATGCTTTCTTGTAAAATTCATATATATTGATGTTAAAGACTATTTCACCAGACAAAATGAGTGAATGGATATTGCTGTCTTTGCAATACTATTTTCAGCATTAGGGGAGAGAGCATATGTGAAGTCTGGATACTGAGCTCTGTTGAAACAAATGGTGGGAGAGTTTAAGAGCTGGGGTGAAGGATGAGACCGTGTGTTCACTAATTTGTTTTACCCAAAGGAAAAGTAAACTTTCTTCTCTCTCTATGACAGGAGATAGTTTTATCTCTTGAAGCATGGGCCAAGGAAATTAGGCTCCCAGTTTTTCCACAGAGATTGGGAGATGGGGAACTATCTTCTTTGATGATTACATTTCAAAGAGGTGGCTCCCAAGTCCTTGAGAAAGGTATTTCCAGTTGTAAAACTGGCAGGAGCCCCTTTAAAAGATTTACATCTCAGAGGGACAGAAAAGGAATTTACAATTTTAAGTTTTCTAAAGTAAATGCTCTAAGAGAAGGGAGGTCAGCTATCTGGAGTTAAGAAGAAGCCTGTCTATTTTTATTCTTTTGCATGTAGATATCCAGTTTCCTTGACACCATTTGTTGAAGATAATATCTTTTCTCCATTGTGTGTGTTTTGGCAACCTTGTCAAAAATCAGTTGATGTATATGCGTGAACTTATTTCTGGACTTTCTGTTTTGTTCTATTGATCTACACATTTGTGTTTACACAAGTAGAATACTGTTTTGAATACTATAGCTTTCTAATATATGTTGAAATCTGGCAGTGTGATGACTCCAACTTTGTTTTTTCTCAAGTTTGATTTGGCTCTTAATGGCCTTTGGTGATTCCATATGAATTTTAGAACATTTCCTATTTCTATAAAAGTGTCCTCAGGATTTGATAGAGATTGCATTGAATTTGGAGATCACTTTGGCTAGTATGAATATTTTAACAATATTGAGCCTTCCATCCACAAACACAGGATGTCTTTCCATTTGCTTATGTCTTATTTAATTCCTTTCATCAATGTATATAGTTTTCATTAGACCAGACTTCTACCTCCTTGGTTAAGTTTATTCTTAAGTATTGTATTATTTTTGGTGCTACTGTAAATAGGATTATTTTCCCAATTTCTTTTTCATGTAATTTGTTGTTAGTGTATAGAAACACAACTAATTTTTTTAGGTTGCCTTTGTATCCTGCAAATTCCCTGAATTTGTTTATTGATTCTAGCTGTTTTTTTTTTTTTTTTATGGAATCCTTAGGATTTTCTATTTATAAGACCATGTTGTTTGCAAACAGGGATAATTTTACTTCTTTTTTGATTTGGATTCTTTTGACTAGTACTATATGTAAGAATTTACTGAAAATGAATGAAAGACCTAAAAATATGAACTGAAACTGAAAACCCCTACAAGAAAACATAAAGGAAAAGCTTCATAACATTGGTTTTGACAACAATTTCAAAGATTTAATACTAAAAGCAGACAAAAAAACAACAAAAAAAATAAATACGTGAGACTACCTCAGTTAAAAACCTTCAGCCCAATAAAGGAAACAACCAACAGTGAAAAAGCAACAAATAGAATGGGAGAATATATTTGCAAAACATATATCTGGTAAGGAATTAAACTTACAAATATAATGAACCCCTACAACTCAGTAGCAAAAAAGACTAATATATTGATTTTAAAATGGGCTACTAATATACTGATTTTAAAAAGGCAATTTCCCAAAGAAGACATAAAATGGCTAGCATATTCCATATTAAAAAATGCTCAAGATCACCAATCATCAGAATGTGCAAATCAAATGACAATGAGATATTACTTCACACCTGACAGGATAGCTATTATTAAAAAAAAAAAAAGACAATAGGTGTTGGCAAGGATGTGGAGAAATTGGACTTCTTGCACACAGTTGGTGGGAATGCAAAATGGTGCAGCTCCTATGAGAAACAGTATGGAAGTTCCTCAAAAAAATTAAAAACAGAGTTGTTGTGATCCAGCAATCCTACTTCTGAGTATTTATCCCAAAGAATTAAAATCAAGATCTCAAAGAGATATTGACACTCTGAGGTTTATTTAGAACAACACTATTCACAGAAGCCAAGAGAAACACTATTCACTATTCACTAAATTTTCATCAACAGAAGAATAGATGAAGCAAATGTGATATACTCATATAATAGAATTCTATTAAGTCTTAAAAAAAGAAAAGGAGATCCTGTGATATATGACAACTGAATGAACCTTGAAGGCATTATGCTGAGTAAGGTAAGCCAATCACAGTAAGAAAAATACCGCATGATTCCACTTACAAAAAGTATCTAAAATGGTCAAATTCATAGAATCATAGAGTAGAATTGTTGTTTTCAGGGTTGCAGGGAGTGAAAAATGAGGATTTGCTAATCATTATGCACACACTTTCAGTTAAGCAAGATGAATAAGCTCTAGATATCCGCTATATGACATTGTACCTACATTTAACAATAACATATTTCACATATAAGAGCTTGTTAAGAGGGTAGATCTCATGTCTAGTGTTCTTTTCACAATCAAATAATTAAAAAACATCAAGAAGACTCTCTATAGTTTACTCATGCACAAAGGAACATTAAAACCTTCTTTATTAAGTGTTTCACAGTTCAGGCTGGTATTTATGATTGATTGGTTCATAAGGCAAATTTATGATTGATTGGTTCATAAGGCAAATGCTGTAGCCTTTGGCAAAAAAAATCTTCAGGAGAGAAACGGTAGAGGTTCAATTTTTAAACTGTGTAGTCAGGAGGCAATAGTTGTTCTAAGTATTTTATGATGTGTCTCAACTGAATCAGTTTCCTTCTTAATTACCCTGGTCTTCTGTCTGGGTAGAAGTAAAGCCATAAAAAGTCTTTCATGATTTCTTATAAAATATTAGAATCTAAACAACACTCTAAGTTGGCAAATCCTCATCAGAACACTATGATAAGCTCCATGTATCAAAGGTAGGTGAAGGCAGAAGAGGCCTTAATGAGTATTAAACCACAGAAATGCCCAACAGTAGGACTCCATGAATTCTCTGATGTGCAGAAAAAAGTGTAGAGTCTAATAAAGATGGTAGTAATAACATCCATCACTATTGGCTGGTGTGTCAGTCTATGTATAAAAACTGTGTAGAATAATTAATGAGTCATGCTACTTGGTGCAGTACTTTGGTGCAGATAAAAGTCCCAATGGCTTTTTGACCCATGGAAACGGAAACAATTCCTCTTCCTCACAGTATCTTTTGCTGTGAAATGTGGATAACAATAAGTAGGTAATAGTCCTTCATGAAAATTCATTTAAAGTGAAAGTATTTAGTGCCCAATATGTGGCCACATCATTCAAAAATTCATTTAATCTATATAGCTGCCCAGAAGATGGCAAATATATTATCCCCACTTTATAAATATGATAATGGAAACCTATGGAAATTAGGTAACATATAAAAGGCAGGTGGAGATTAAATTTGGCTGTAAAGCTGTGCTGTTCAATATGTGGACACTACCACATGTGGCTATATAAATTGAAATTAATGAAAATTAAATAAAATTAAAGATGTGATTCTTTAGTCAAACTATTCACATTTGAAGTGCTTCATACACATATGGCTAGTGACTACCATATTGGGATTGGGCAGTCCACATAGAACTTATCTCTCTTCTCAAAAAGTTTCAGTGGACACCATTGATAGTGCCTATAATGATAGCAAAATTCTCTCTCTCCACAGTGAAAATAATCAAGTGTCCAACACATAGCTATTCAATAACGTTCGGTCTCCTTTTTGTTTTTCAGGAAAAAAAATGAATCTTTTATCAATGAAATTCTTTTAAAGAAGTTATATATTTCCTAAGCCTCCATGATTTTATTAGGAGAGGAAAGTCAAGTTTCTGTAAAATCAAGTTCATAAAGCTTCCCCAAGAATGCAAAACTCAAGCAATTTATTTACTATATAAGAGTCCACAGCTAATAAGAAGCAGTGGTTTTTAATTCAGTCCTCTTTAGTCTGCTGGAATCAAGTGAACTTTTATTAAGTATTTCATTCAATAGTACACTAATTTCATCAAGCAACATCTGCCAAACATTGCCCTCTCTACAATTATTACAATATGTGGAAGATGAAATTCCTAATATCTGTTTCATCCTATTTAATTTTTGGACTTCAAAAATTGTGTTTATTCAGCTATTTGCTATCAGAGCTAAATATACATTTGCTTGAAAATAGAATAACAGAATGTTTTCTTTCAAGTATGGGAATCTAACCTATAAGAGCCAAATAAATATTGTAGGTCAAATTCTAGTGCAGAGCTAAAGTCTATTGCTGTGGACTCAGCAGTTTCCCATCAAAGGCAAAAAATTCAAATTTTCAGCACACCAAAATAATTTCCCCCATATCGACATTTTTAATTCTCCAAATTTCTGACTGCTATTACCCTAATTTTGTAAACTGCAATGATTCCTTAATAAACCATTTATGAGATAAAATTTGGGCAGCCAATAAAACTATTAGTATATTAAATAATTGTAATGTAACTGGATCTTCAGTTAAGCAAATAACTTTGCTGTTTGTGTTTCTTTTTTTTTAATATTTCATTTATTTATTTGACACAGAGAGAGAGAGATCACAAGTAGGCAGAAAGGCAGGCAGAGAGAGAAGAGGAAGCAGGCTCCCCGCCGAGCAGAGAGCCCAAGGCGGGGCTCCACCCCAGGACCCTGAGATCATGACCTGAGCAGAAGGCAGAGAATTAACCCACTGAGCCACCCAGGTGCCCGCTGTTTATCTGTGTTTCTATGAAATCGCACTTAATTTGCTTCTACAAAAGAAAATAAAACATATTATTATTAACTTCTCCCTTTTTTGAAATTAGTTATCCTAAACCTTAAAAAACAGAAATTACAAATTTGAATATAAATTGGCCTACTTATTCCAACCAATAAAATCATACATTTCAGGTCATTGATATAACTTATGGTATTATCAATTTAAAAATTACCTATTGAGTGTTTGCAGGCATTACATAAGGTATCAATGCAATGAAAAAATAATTCATATTTACTTTTTTTGCAAAGCAAATATTTGAAAATAAATCATATTCAGTAATTTTCTATTTCAACAATAATTCTAAAGAAATTGGCAACATATTGTCTACATCTGTGTGTCTATACTTTAAAAAAAGATGGAAGCTATCACTTATCCTTTTTGAATTTGAATGTTTTTTAACTCTTGAGTGTTATTTGAAAAAAACAGTAAAGAACCTAGAGGGGTTACTTCTTAGCTTTACCTCTGTGCTTTCACTGCATCAAACAAGGCCATACAAAAAACTTGAGACTCAAATGTAATGGTGTTCAGTCCAAGGTCTTAACTCTCTCCAAGCTTCTTTTCTTTTCTAATTAATTATAGAAGAAGACTAATTTAATAATTACCTATTAAACCTGGGTGCAAAGTTAAACTCAGCAAAACCAGAATATATTACTCTCTAGTGTCAAAAATAGAATAATGTTGCAGAACTCTGTTAACTAATACAGATCATTGAGATCAGATTTTATATTAAGCATCAAGTTTTCTCCATATGAGAGTATATATTTTTTATCTTTTATAGACTTTCTTCAAGATCTGTACTTAAAAAGGGAAAGCAAGTATTTAATCCCTGCTTGAATAGCTTGAAATGGGAATATCAAGGCAGCATGGAGGCTTCACTCAGTAGTTTTAATGTCTTGAACTATATAAGGAAAATAGAGGATCCTATTGGTAAAAGTTTCTTTTTCCTCAGTCTGAAATGACAGAAAATAGAAATTTTATTGCTAGAGGACATTTTTGAGGTTCCATAACCCAACCCTTTCTTTTTACAAATAAAAATATTGAGGCCAGCATGCTTCAATTATTTTAAGATTATAAAATGCCTCAGTTATTTTCAGTAATTCCTACTTAGAAGGGGGTAAATATCTACAGGCATATACATCTCCTAAATTCTGGTGTTCAGGAAAGAAGAGGATACATAAGTGTTTTTGATGCTCTAGCTGGTTATAAATTTAATTTTCGAAGGAAGATCTTAATACATTTGTTGGGGGTTAGGTGGTGGAGAAACTATCATTTCTGAAATAGACCTTGGCAACAACCAGCATTCTCACCCACAGTATTATTTAGGCAGAGCTTGGAAGATAGTCAATCAAATTTTCCCCTCCAGATACACCCATCTTAGCAAAACCCAACATATTTGGGGTTAAAAAAATGCTTGTGCTCTTTTAAGATTCATATAGTATGAACTTCCTAATTAGTGTATGATTTTCTTTTCTTCTTTACAGCACTACCTTTTTTTTTTCTTCCAAATTTTTACTTAAATTCAAGTTAGTTAACAAATAGGGTAGATTGGTTTTAGGAATAGAATTTAGTAGTTCCTCACTTACATATAACACCTGTGCTCAACACAAGTGTCTTCCCTAATACCCACCACCCATTTAGCCCATCACCCACCCACTTCCATCCAACAACCCTCAGTTTATTCTCTATAGTTAAGAGTCTCTTACGGTTGTTTCCCTCTCTTTTTCCCCCCTTTTCCCTATGTTCATCTGTTTTTTTTTCCTTAAAATCACATACGAGTAAAATCATATGGTATTTGTCTTTTTCTGACTAACTTACTTTGCAAAGCATAATGCACTATAGCTCCATCCACATTGTTGCAAATGGCAAGCAAGATTTCATTGTTTTTGATGGCTGAGTAATCTCCTCTTTATCCATTCATCAGTCGATTGACACTTGGGTTCTTTCTATAATTTGGTTATTTTTGATAATTCTGCTATGACCATCAGGATTCATTCCATGCACACTTTTTTAAAAGAAAAGTCCCATTCAGCCTCAAAGAAAGGATACACCTTAAGGCACATAATATGTGGGACACCTAGGTGGCTCAGTCGGATGAATGTCCAACTCTTTTCAGACTTAGCTCATGATCCCAGGGTCCTGAGATCTGTCCACCAGGCCAAGCTCTGCACTCAGCATTGGGTCTACTTGAGATTCTTTCCCCCTACATCCTCTCCCCCGCCTCAGCTTCTCCCCTCACTGGTGCTTGCTCATGCTTTCTCTCTCTGTCTCAGATAAATAAACAAATAAAATCTTAAAAAAAGACATAATATGTATTAATTACTCCAACCCATGATTTATAAATTCATTTGTGTATTTTTTGGCAAACATTTTTTTAAGACCTTTAATGTTTCTAGTAATTTCTAGGATCTCTGAAAACAAACATGAAGTAATAAGATCTGGTCCTTAAGTATATCACTGCAAAGAGTGGGAAAAGAGCATCAATTTTGCTAAGATATTGGGTAAAACATAAAATAAATGTAGCTTTTTATACATTTAATATGAAGAATATGAACAGTGGAGATTATATAGATTTTATTTTTAAGGTGACATTGAAAGAAGGCCCACTTATATTGAAAGATATTGTCTACAATGTCCCCTGAGAATCACAAGAATATAAAAGTGTTGGTTATTAAGGAGCACAGCATAAGGAGAAATGGAGTATGAGTAAGCTTGATTTGAGTCACCTAAGAGACTGAGAGCATTAAAAGCAGACTATATTATAGGAATTATCTTTGTCATTATGTGTTCTTGGTAATCTTGATTTATTTAAACTTTTATTTAATATAAGGACTTTAAAACTTGTACAAAAACAATGATTAATTTAATGAACTGAATGTACTCATTACCCAGCTTCATCAACTATCAAATACATGACCACTATTGTTTCTTCTATATCCCTACTCATTCAACTGTCATAATTTTTGTGAAGCTAATTCTGGACCCGATGTCACCAGATTTTTATTTTTGATGGCTTCTAAATAATGTATTTCTTTTATTTACCATAATTATTTTACTATTTTTCTTTTATTAGATATCATAGGCAATGTCAGCATCCATTACATTTCAGTATTACTATTTTTTTTCTTTTTTTTTTTAAATATTTTATTTATTTTATTTGTCAGAGAGAGAGAGCTCAGGCAGACAGAGTGGCAGGAGGGAGAAGCAGGCTCCCTGCTGAGCAAGGAGCCCGATGTGGGACTTGATCCCAGGACGCTGGGATCATGACCTGAGCCGAAGGCAGCTGCTTAACCAACTGAGCCACCCAGGCGTCCCTCAGTATTACTATTTTAAATCCTTTTTGAATTTAAAAGATGGAAAGGCAGAAATGTTAAGTGAAAAATGCATGTGTATTGGAGTGAGACTAATATCAATTTGAATATTAAATAGTAAGAGTTTGACATTGGAAGGGTCATCACCATAAGCTTTAGTACTTTGGAAAATGGAAATTTAAATACTGAACCTATTTAATAGAATTGTAATAAATAAGATACATGAGTACTTCCTATCACAATCAGGAGATCTTCCCTATGGAATAATTTTACCTTAGATTCTCTGATCATATTATTCATGGAAGAAAACAGTAAATATGGTAAGAAAACCTTTACTACTCAGGTTGTGGGGAAAAAATAAGATAACTTTTTATAAGTATATTTATGACTTTGCAATATAGTAAGCAGGAATAAATGTATCTTTATTCAAAAACTTCAAAATATTTTTGGTATTCAAATGTAGCCTTACATATAAATTATTCTGAGTGATGCTTCACAGAATGTTAAATATAGACGTGCTTTATATTTAAGTTCGTACATTATACTTGATAGACTATTTTAGTAAATTATATTTTATTTGATGTTATGGAAGAATAACTATAAACCAGACATATTGCCATATATTATTTTGAATTTCAGTCTATTACCAGAATTCTTAAATTTAGGAAACACTACTTTATAGTTATTTCAGTAAAAATATTTTATGACATATAAAATAGTCATTTGGAAGTTTTACAAATTATAAAATAGGCTTTTATGTATGGAAACAATGTCTAATATGATAAAATTGGTAATTTGAAGGGCACTTTATTAAAATATAAATGTGCCAATGATTTTTTTCCTGAGTAGTAATAAAAACAAATTTTGGTAAATTGATTTGAAGTAACACTTTTAAAGGAACAAAGAGTGATATTATTGAGCATAGTTGGCCAAATTTTCTTTTTGTCCATTGTAGAATGTGTTATTACAAAGGCTTGCAAGTAATTTGAAATATTTATATTACAGAGAAAATGACTAAAGTACATTTAGAAATGGTGGATATGTCAAGGAGAGCCTAGTGGCTCAAGACTAGCACACTGGTTCAGTCCAGACTAATGAAATGGCTGTAAATAAATCATTTATACTGTCTCACTGCCATTTATCCTTAAAAGGAGTAAGTCATTTAAATACTCTTTTAAGTCCTTTCAACTACCAAAATTACAAAGTTTTGGATATTTCTTATCCATGCCTGAATTATTCTGTTACAAGTTTTCCATGAAATACACATCCTCTAAAACTACAATAGACATGATTTTTGGAAGTCTCATGAAAGATTAATAAGGGAGAATGGCTCAGACTGTTTCTGCTGTGATTGTATTGATGGTTAAACTAAAGTCCGTGTATGATTCATGCTTAAGTCTACCTAAATACCCCCAAATGGTCAATATTTTTTCCTTAAAGGAGGTTCCAGGTTTGTAGCAAAGATACCTCATAGATCAATATGAAACATCCCTGACCTAGTGCTTTAACCTACAGTGGGAATTGAATAGGGATACATTGGGAGCACTTTGATGGAAAGGGGACCGTCTGTGTCCCCAGGACCCAGGGTCTGGTGTTCCTTCTTTGGCTGGATGTGTCTCTGTTATAGGAAGTAAATGAGGGGCTTAATGGTCTAGAAAGTAGTGTACAGGAAGATAGCATCTTCATTCCTGCCTGATCTAGATCCTGTCCTGCATCACGGGAGATGGCCATTAAGCTATTTACTTTTTGCCTCTAGTCCTCTGGGGTAGAAAATCAGGAAAGGCTTTGGTCTATACATCCAAGTCATAGACATTGATTAAACATTTGGCTAGAAAATTTGTCATAGGCCATCTCTTCCAAATTAGAAGAAAGGGAAAGTTTTCTACACGACATAGTTTTTTTAAACAAAGACAGTGATGTTTCACAGAATATGTCAAACAATAGAAAAAACAACAAGGCTTTAGGTTCAGTTTAAAAAACAAAAAACAAAAAAACTAAGCAAGAGGAAAGTGCTGTTGGTAGAATTACCAGAAAGCAGGATCTGCCACTTAAGAAGTAAAAGTCAAAAGGTAAATTATTTCTTAACAATTTAAGTTCCTATAATGTGTTCAAGGGGACTGGTAACCATCAAAGAGAAAGATGTCACAGAGCTATGATTAACTGGTGGCATTTGTGGAGTCTTCCTCTAAGTGCCAGTATCCAGCAGGGTTTTTCCTGTTCATGCTCAACTCAATTATTTCTCTCAAAGATCCAGGAAAGATTTTGGTATCAGATAATGTTTGAACATGTACATAGCCTCACAGTCCAATATAAAATTGGGTGATAACTTGGATTAAATGTTGATGTTAGGGCTAAAGATCATACTGACCATTGTTCTGTTGATTCCTGTTGTGCAAAGCACAGCTTTAAAGGTCTGACTTATGGCTTATGCAGTGTAATTAATAAGCTTCTTCCATAGGCTCAGTTACACAGGCAGCTGAAATAAAGGTGTGAGACATTTAGTATCATAAAACAAATGATTTAAAGACTCGGCAATAAAGAGTTCAGAAACAGATACTTTTATGAGGCTTACTATTCTAAGAAAATTTAAATCTTTGGACTTAAAGATCAAGTTCTCATTTCTTCTGATTTGGACAATTGTATCATAGTATGTCAAATATGGGGATGTCCAAGTGGGTAGACAAGCAGGATAGGTTGTTGCCTGGAGAAGGTTTTGGAAGAGTTAAAAGTGAACATAATACTTTATTTTTAATATTAGCTTATAGTTTCTAGAAAGTAGAGGCACATGTTTATGATAGTTGTTTATACTACAATTCCTACAAATATTATTATAGTAAATGTGATATTAGCATATGATATAATTTCTAGAAATATTATTTTAGTAGGTAGACTGATTTTAAATGATCAGATTCTAGTTTCTCAATATATACTGGATTTCTCCATACTACAGGGAAAAGATTATACTTTTTTTAAAAATTCAGTAAAGACACCACACTGTATAGAAAAATGAGTAAATACATTTTGACCAGTAATGATATAGTACATATTATGTGAACTGCAAAAACAAAAAATAGAAGCCATGTCCTAGGTTTTTATGGTGTGCCTTAAAACTTTATGCAGATCAGCTACAGAATAATGAGGCAGAGGATATTTATTTGGGACTTACTATGTGCCAGGCTGAATATTTACCTCTTTTTTATTTATTTATTTATTTTATTTAAGCTTTATTTAAACATATAATGTAACCCCACCACCCTCTCCCAACCCCTCTCCCCCCCCC
>ML105827.1:0-396622 GCA_003697995.1 Taxidea taxus jeffersonii
AAAAAAAAAAAATCTCAAACAGCCTCCAAATACTCGTTTCCTAAGCAAGTGAATGAAATGGTGAAAGGAAGTTGAAATTCAGTTGAATTTCAGTCCAAACAAAGGAAACTTATCACCAAAAACAATAACAACAAAACAAAAACTCAACCAACAACAACACAAACCAAAAAACAAAAACAAAAAACCAGATGAGCAGTAAGAGGGGTGAATGACAACCCCAAAGCTGCCTTTCCCAGCAGAATGCTATAAAGTTCCTTGACCAAAAGACCTCAACCGGCCACAGTCCCTAACAGGTAAACTTCGGGTCCGTAAGCTCTGGAGAAGCAGCAGCGATGAAACATCTTGGCTCCAACCAATAAGCCTCATTCCAGAAGGTTCTAGAGAATTCAGACAATGAAAACAAGGGAGAGAACTAAAGGCCAGACTGAAGAGCCAGCCTCCAACAAAACTCCTGCTGCCTGCCAGGCTGGCACTGCGATCCTTCTTTTCTAATCTACGCAAATGTCCTGAAAAGGGTAATGAAATTTTCATCTCTCTCTGCATGGCTCAGCTGTTCCTGGGATTCTTCTGCTGACGCAAAATGCCACTGAGGGCAGAAGAGCAAGACAACGTCTTTGCAGAAGCCTCCAGAAGGCTTCAGGAAGGCTCTAACAGATACACAGAGAAGTTGGTTCTGAAGCTCCAACCCTTGCAAAAATTTGAAACAGCCGCATGGGTGGGAATAATGCCCACAGCAGCACTGTGGAGGAGAAAGTCACACGTTTCCAGCCATAGCTGTGCTATGGTAGGAAACAGGTAGGGGCTCAAAATGTGAGGACGAAACAACCCGTAAGCAAAGTAGCCTCGTGTTATCTCAACTGTAAAACGAAGGCATAAACATGCTATTCTGGCCCCTTTGGTGGGTCCTGAAAATGGGGGACGAGGACACGTTCTGCTCCACAGAGCCTGGGGAAGGGTTACTGGGAAGGGTTGAGCACAGGCTTCTGGTACCAGCGACATGTAGGGAGTATCACCGTCGTTCCCCGGACACGCAGCCTTACCCGCACCGGCCTTAGCTCCCTGGTTTTAAAAGAGGGATTAACGATGATACCCAGGCTGATGGGGCACAGCTCCCAGGGCACCATAACCCTGCAGCAAATAGGAGTTTATATCTTGGCAGAGACCACCAAGGATCTCAAACAGGTAGGGGCTCAAAATGTGAGGACGAAACAACCCGAGAGCAGCTTATCCTCTTTGACAGATTATAAGCTTCCTGTAGCCGAGAGTCGCTCTCACATTCCTTCTATGGTCTAGGCACAGAAGAAAGTCAGGATCTTGAGGACCTTAGGCGGAATCAGCCCATCACCAAAGGACAAGCATGGTATGATTCCACCTCTGGGACTTACCCAGAGTAGCCAAATTCATGGAGGCAGAAAGTAGAGCAGGCGTTGCCAGAGGCTGGGGGGCAGGAGAGAGAGGGGAACTGGTCTTAATTGTGTAAGATGAGAAAGTTCTGGAGCCGGATGGTGGTAATGATTGCACAACAAGGCGAATGCACTTACTGCCACCAAAATGTGCCCTTAAAAATAGCGAAAATGGGGGCACCTGGGTGGCTCAGTGGGTTAAGCCTCTGCCTTCGGCTCAGGTCATGATCTCAGGGTCCTGGGATTGAGCCCCGGATCAGGCTCTCTGCTCAGCAGGGAGCCCGCTTCCCCCTCTCTCTCTCTGCCTGCCTCTCTGCCTACTTGTGATCTCTGTCTGTCAAATAAATAAAAAATTTTTTTCTAAAGATTTTATTTATTTATTTGTCAGAGAGAGAGCAGGAGCGAGCACAGGTAGACAGAGAGGCAGGCAGAGGCAGAGGGAGAAGCAGGCTCCCCGCCGAGCCAAGGAGCCCGACGTGGGACTCGATCCCAGGACCCCGGGACCATGACCTGAGCCGAAGGCAGACGCCCAACCAACTGAGCCACCCAGGCACCCCATTAAATAAAATCTTTTTAAAAAAATAGCGAAAATGGCAAATTCTGGGCTATGTCCACTTAACCGCAATTTTTAAAAAACCAGCTAAAAATATAGAGAGTTGGTGTTCAGAAAATTGAAAGTTAGGTCAGTGGCTGACAATTCACGAAGACCCTGTCATTTGAAGCGACTTAATTCTAATAGGGACTGTGTGCCAGCCACCGGAGGGACACCCGAACTGAAGGACACTGTCTGGAGGCACATAACAGACACTGGGAAGATTCCCGAACGTGTACAAGAGTCGACTACGGTTCCTCGGGACAGGGCCTCTGTTTTCTATTTTTAATGTTTGCAAGCAGTAACACTGACTCAGAATTTATATTTCTAATTACAATCGAGTCCCCAGAAAATGAAGCGGAGATTGTGGGAGAGCGTAAGATGACATAATGGTGGTAGACAAAGGAGTCACCACTTTGTTCTGTGAAGACGCGCGGTGGGATGGAATGAGACTCCGGGTCTCAAGGCTGAGTTCAAGTCCTGACCCAAACGCTCACTGGCCACGTGACCTAGGACACATGCCTTCACTTCCAAAGATTCTGAAGGAGCTGAAGGAATGGTCTTCGAGGTTCTATCCGGCTTGGTCCGACTCAGATTCCACTGAAAACTCCCTTCTGGATTTCTGATAATTTATGCAAATAAAATAGACATCGATGAACTACTTCTCCAAAGAAATATTGTTAGTCTTGCATGAAAACGTTATGAGTGATTGAGTCAAGAAATGCTGTGCCCATAGTCTTCTGAGAACACAAGTACCCAAGAAGATGTTCGTGGAGAAAATAAAGCAAGAATAATTCCCAGCATGGAGGAAAGGTTCTTTGCTGTGCGGTGAAGCGGTTGGCCCCACGGGAGGGGCTGCCCCTCGCCCCTGATCCTTGCTCAGCTCCAAACGTTCCCTCTGACCCTCTTACCTGCGTAGGAAGACACGGGGGAAATCTGCAGAGGGTAGAGCTCACTCATGCTGACCGGCTGTTCATCACTCTCAGTGGTCACCTCTACAACCTGGCAGATGTCCGGAGGATTAGCGACAATCTCTTGATCCTCGATGTTGCTGTCCAGGTGTGACTGTCCTACAACTTCAAAGACAAGACAGCCATATGCACCGATGCCTGACTCCCCACGCTAGCAGGCACTCTCAAGAAAGACAACTTTCCCCCAAGAGTTGAAGAGTCAGGAATCAAATTCTCAGTCACCATACATCATCGGCCGGGAAACTGAAGAACCCAGCCTTAGCTTTGGGTTAGTATCCCCGGAGAAACAGCTTTGCCAGGAACCTGGCTCTCCGGGGCCATTTCCAGCATGCTGGCCTATGGTGCTTACATGTGGCAATGTCCCAAACTCAATCCGGTCATAGCCAAGCCTGCAGGACCAGAGGTTGCACCCAGAACTAACCCCAAGGCCAGACAGACAGTGCTTTGAACTTGACCCATTTCTGTCCTCTGCTCTTGCTCTGAAGGAAGCTGCTGTGCTGTGTGCCAGGTCCTGGGTCCAGAGAGACATCATCAAATCTTACTAAGGAGAAAGGACCACCAAGAATGCACTCCATTGTATCATTTCCAGCTGTGGGAGCTCTGTTCATGCTCCCAGCCCTTTCCTACCCTCCAGGCAATGTAACCAGGGGAGGAAATACCAGACAATGGGCCAGAACGCTTGCCCAAGCCTCACACCCGCTCCCTAAGACACTGAGAAGATGAATTCCCACCACCCTGGTTCTGAATCCCGCCTCAACTTTTTGTTAATTAAACTTTTTAGTTCGAGTTCGTTGTAGATTCACATATAGTTGGAAGAAATAATAGAGACAGATCCTGAGTGCCCTTCACCCAGTTTCCTCCAATGGAAACATCTTGGAAAACTCTAGTACAGTATCAGGGTTCTGACACTGATAACATTCTACACATTTTGTTCAGATTTGCCCAGTCTCACTCGTACTCCTGTGTGTGTGTGTGTGTATATGTGTGTGTAGTTCATTTTATACAATCTGATCACATATGTCATCTCATGTGTTCACCAGCACGGTCAAAATACAAAACAGGTCCATCATCACAAGCGTCACCTATAACCACCTTCCGCTGGCCTCTCCTCCCCACCGTCTCTAACCCCTGGCATCCACTCATCTATTCCCCAGTTCCATAATTTTTGTCTTTTCAAGGATGTTTCATAAACGAGCTCACCCAGTAACATTGGGAGAGCAGCTTTTTTCACTCCGCCTAATTCACTGGAAATTCATCCCCGCCGCTGTGGAGTGCATATTAAAAGTTGTTTCCTTTCCACGCACGGCTGAGTAATATTCCCCAGTGTGGATATACCACAGTCTGTTTAACTAGTCAGCTCATTGATGGTCTTCCGGGTTAATTCCATTCTTTGGCTATTACAAATAAGGCTGCCAAGAACACTGGTGTATGGGTTTTGTATAAATATAAGTTTCCATTTCTCTGGGATCAAGGCCCAAGAGTGCAACTGCTAGATCACATGGTAACTTCATGTTTCCTTTTATAAGAAACTGCCAGACTATTGCTTGGCGTGGCTACAGCGTTTCACGTTCCCGGCAATGTATGGATGACCCGAGTCACGCATATTCTTACCAGCTTTTGGTGTGGTCACTATTTTCCTACTTCGGCCTCTCTGAAACCTCTCAGAGTTTTCAATGTAGTGGTATTTCACTGTCGTGTTAATCTGAAAGCCCCTAATGCCCTCCCCTACTTTTAAACAGAACTGACCTTATACTTCATTGCAACTGACTGAATGAGATATCCTTAAAAACTGGCACCGATAAACAAATGGAAACAACAAAGCAATCACAATGTTTCCCCAAAGGCCTCAAAATACTTTGCCACCATAATCACCATTTTACTCAGGCCTGTATAAGTTATTTTAACATTTCTACCCCTGAGAATGACAGGCAAGCCCTCCTAATTCTTTTATCAATGAAGAAGCTCAGGCACAGAGAGGCAGATTAACTTCCCCAAAGCCACACAGCTCACCTGAGCAGGGCTCCCCATCTCTCCCGTTTTCTTGACCATCAGGTTAGGCTAAAAGGCCACCACATCCCTATCTTCTTGAGAAGTTTGCCATCGTGGACAAGTTCTTGTCTTAACCACTCGGTATTTTAATTGCTCCAGTATTTTTGTGTATACATGAGTTCCTGTTTTAATTGCTTTTTGGAGAGAGATGAAATGACGAGCACGAGGTAGAAAGAACATGACCTGATTCTATTCAGAGAAGGCTTGAGAGGGGAGTGAGAATTCTCGGGTTCTGGAATGAAGAGAGGGAAGGCACCCAAGAGGCTGGGGGAAGATGTGGGGATGTGCTAACCTTCCGCAGAGCCACAGCACTTCCTCAGAGGGGAAGGGAAATGGAGTTGTTCAGGTTCTCCTGGAGGGGATACAACTAAAGAAAAGGACGGTGGGCTATAAACGGCAGGTAGTCTCCCAAATTCTTATTTTATCCCTTAGACTATCCTACTCGAACACAAAGAGCATTAGTTATGCTGTTCACCAGACCCAGACTGAGTGCAGACACTGACCTTTCTCAAGTCTCTTCTGCCTCTTCTCCCACGGAAGATAAAATGGCAGGAAAACAAGATTTCCCAAGTCCTAAAAGCAGCTGGTGGATAGAAAGCAAATGGGGTGTGCACGCGTGTGTCTGAGGAGGGCCTGGCAACAACCGACACCCTGCCCACTGAGGCGACCGAGGTCTTCTATAAACTCGATTTAAATCAAAGCCACTCTCACTTGCAACCCTCTACAATTCACTTCTCTTTTGCCCTCCTGGCATCCCAAGTAGACTGCAAGCGAGCCGGGAGCACACATAACGGCAGCAACCCAAGGGTCTCCCTATCCTCACAGTCCCTTGCTCTGACCAGGAAGTCTCTCCCTCGCTGCTTCTCCCCACAGTGCCCAACTCAGCCAGTCACTCAACTCATGGGAGATTTACTGAGCACCTACTTTGTGAGGGACATTGTTGTCAAGTATGAGGAGGGGCAGAGCACCATCAACCCAGTCAAGGGCCTGGTTTGTGAGAACTCTGGCGGGGCTCTGGGCCAGCACAGAATGCTCTAGAAGTTAAGTTTAGGACAGCTGTGAAAAGAAACAGAAGGGAAGGGGCCAGGGAGAGGCCACATGGAAAGAGTCGAGAAAGTGGAGTGTTTTTTTCCAGTCCGAGGACTCACCAGTCTGAGGACTCAGAGGCTTCACTGAGGCAGTAGCACATGGGCTGGAAGGGGAGGGTGAGCAACAGGCAGTATCCAGAATGCCTCTGCTTTCTGGAGCCTTCTCCTGACCACCCCAGAACAGATGGACTACTTCTTCCAGAGCGCCTCTCCCTCACTGTCCCCAGTGCTCAGCTGAAACTACAATGTGACACAACCTTGTCCCACTTCTTGACTTTCTGCCTCATCGCCCCTGAATTCTGTATCTCTCCCTGTAACTTTTTATTTGTGTGCGTCATCTCGCAACCAAGCTGCGGCTCCTGAGAGAGTTGAGAAGCGGGATTAGAACCTTCTGTACCAAGTCCCAGCACAGGCTCACGGCCTCCACCTCAAGCAGCCCACGAAGCTCTGCTAAACAGACCGACCCGAGCCCAAGTCCCGCGGGAGGTCACGGCCACATGCAAACACCACATGTGACAACGAAAGCTTCCTAGTGAATTTCAAGACTTCTGGCAAGGGGGCTTTTCAGAACCTAGAGAAAGTGATGGGAAACTGGAGGAAAGGGGAGGGACTGTTCGGGGGGCGGGGGAGGTGACCAAATGTCTTGGGTCTTGAACACAGTGGCGGTTACACAACTGAGTGCTTCTGTCAAAATTCACAGAACAGTACACTGAGAGGGGTTCATTTTAGTCTATTTCATGTAACATCTGAACATCATGGGGGGCCCAACTCACAAGGAGCAAGCCCAATGGAAAACAAGGAATTGCCAACATCTGAGATACTCTCTGGATGCTCTTTAGGCTAGCCCTAATCATCTGACCGATCTCTCTCTCTCTCTCTCTCTCTCTCTCTCTCATGAGTTTCCTAAACCACCAGCCTTTGCCCCGAGTGACAACACAGACCGCAACACTGACTCCTGACAGTCAAAAAGATACACACATCGCAAGCCGTCAGCAATCTGCTACAGCGATTCAAGTCAGCACGGACACCGTATGGGGACACCGTACATGGGCACCGTACTGGATGGCTCAGTCATTAAGCATCTGCCTTACACTCAGGTCATGAGCCTAGGATCCTGGGATGGAGCCCCACATCGGGATCCCTGCTCGGGGGGGGGAAGCCTGCTTCTCCCTCTGCCTGCTGCTTCCTGTTTGTGCCCTATCTTCCCCCTCTTTCAAATAAATAAATAAAATATTTTTTTTTAAAGTGGCACCGTGCGGGGCACCCGAGTACCCTGACTGATAAATAAAGGTAACAAAACCGAACACTTCCTGAGCACTTACCTTTGCCTTTTCCACTCTCCCCTGACCTCCCACCTGGAAGGCTCCATGACCCCACAGGGAGGGTACAATGATCGTCCCCATTCTAGACATGAGAAAAGGCATTGTGGAGAGTTAAATTTTAATTCAAGGTCAGAGGGCCAGTAAGTGGCAGAACCAGGAATCAAATTCCACTCTCCCCGACTGAGGCTCAGCTCCAATGCTCTGCCGGGCGGTCTCCCCCAATCGAACGGGCTCAGCAAGTTCCCACCAGGCTGCTCCCGCCTTTCTAAGCCCATCTGAGGCTAAAAACTGAGGACTCTCACCTTAATGAGAGTCAGGGCTCATAACCAGTAGGGAAATTGCTTTTTCAGCAGCTCTATATTGGGTGCTGAGGAAATTCTCTAATGGCTGGAGGGGCTAGGAATCCACTAGAGCTTCTCCAGCACATCGGGTCAGCCCATCAGGAAAAGAGTCACCCACAGGAATGCAGTTTTATCTGGACCTAGTTGCTAAGAATTGCAACAATATTATTCATGGCTGCTTACTGATGAACCAGTTTGGTTCCTTAAAAGGTCATTCTAACTTTATGAACAATTGCTGACTGAGTATGGGCCTCCACCTGAGAGAGCCGTTGCCCCAACCCTCCCCACTGTGCCCCACAGAAAGCTCTCGGAGCAGAGACTATTAGAAATGAAGACATGGGGCTCTGGAAGGGGGGAGTGGGATGGTCCTATCACTTTATAGCTAAGGAAAGCCGAAACCCAGAGAGGCCAGCCAGACTGCCAAGGTCACCCAGGTCACTGTAGGGTTCAGCATAAAGCTTATCAGCGGACATACAAAATCAGGCTATCCAAGGTCCCGTGGAGAGAAATTTCTTCTTGATCCTATCTGAAAGTTCGAGAATTAAAACTGTTAATATTAGTGCTGATGATGCAGCACAAACGAGGCTACCCTCCCTACTCAAATATATTTCAATATAATTTCGATAATATCATAATCATAATATTATTTTGCCACCTTCTAACTACACAGTGATTTTCCCACTATGCTCATTTTGTGCTCCCAACAACCTTGGGAAGTAGGTAAGATCAGTATTATTATTATTTCCGTTTTATATTTCAGGAAATCGAGTCTCAGAGAGGGTAGGGAGTTTGCCCAAGGTCGTGTGGTAAGTAAAAAAACTGCGGGAGTAGGTCTAGAAACGATGTCTTTTAACTCCTCATCTTTGTGCTTTTTATTTTATTTTTTTAAATAAAACGCAGCCGTGCCTTGGGTGAGATGGTCGCTATGGGGTTAATGGAGAATGGACTTGTGTCCTTGCATGGGCCAACGTCCCCGCTGCAGCCTGTGCCCACCTCAACAGGCTGCTGTAGGTCAGGGCAAAGCAAGAGTGTGGCGGAGGGAGTATACACTCTTCACTCCCACGAGTAAACAGCATTGCGTGTGGGCGCTACTGTAAGGGGAAGCAAATAATCCGTCCCAGTAAAATCTCAGTTGACTTAATCAACACATCTCGAGGGTCGATGGGCTGGGAGTGGAGATGTGGATGAGACTTCCTGGGGTAGCGGCTTATACTGCCCAGCGGAGCTGCCAAACGTCCATGTCTTTCTGGGTTGTGTGGACGAGTCCTCACGGCCGCTCCACAAGAACAACATGCACAGCCTGCCTGGCTTTCTCAAGGGACAGGCACATAGAAGTCAAAATGTTCAGAATAATTCAAGTTCAGAAATAAATATAAAAGGGGTTGGCAGGGGCCAGGTAGCAGGACTCTGGGGACACAAGAGAGACTCAGGTCTTTATCTTGCAGGCAATGGTGACATGGTGAGACTGGCATTTAAAAAAAAAAAAAAAATCCCAGGGCACCTGGGGGTGCTCAGCTGGCTAAGCAGCTGCCTTTGGCCCAGGTCATGATCTCAGAGTCCTGGGATTGAGCTCTGAGTTGGGCTCCCTGCTCAGCGGGGAGTCTGCCTCGCCCTCTCTCTCTGTCCCTCCCCCTGCTGGTGCCCTCTCTCTCACAAATAACTAAATAAGATCTTTTTAAAAAAATTTTAATTTTAAAATTACAAATTAAAAAAAAAAAAAAAAAAGGCTGTCCATGTAGAGAATGAATGGGGAGGGGCAGAATGGAAGCAGAGCCCCGGCAACAGTGAAGCTGACTGGGGGTGACATCAAAAAGAGAAAAAAGGGGCTGGATTTGAGAAATAAGACGGGAGACAGGAGGAGCTGATGGTTAATTATAAATGACGGGGGTGGCAAAGGAGAGGGGAGAGTGAGAAATATATAGCCTCATAAAAAAAGATGGCAGATTTCTTGGGCAAATAAAAACTTCTCAAGGTTGAAGGGCAACAGCCAAACCACTGCCAAGGCTCGTGCTGGCGCATGGCAACTGAGAGCGTCCCGTGCAGTCCTGCATCTGTGACCAGGCTTCCCCAGGTCTGGTCCCCTGAAGAAAAATAAGGTACACTATCGGTCCTGGGTCTGGGTATATTGTGACGTTTGGGTTTCACATCTCACATGGAGTTTCATATTGCTCACGGTTTTCTAGGAGTTCTGGTAAAATTGGATGCTTTGTCTCCTGAGGGGCAGAGAGCTCAGCCCTCCCTGAAGAAGGCAGGAGGCACGGCACATAGCCCACCGAGAAGGAGCATAGAAGACCTTCACTCCCTCCCCCTGCTGAGGTGGGGGCGGGGGGGGGGGGGCTTCGATCTAAAAAATCTACCTCAAGCTATTTTGTATCTTGTAGATGGAGTTTTTGACAGGGTACGCACCAGGAAAAATAGCAAAAAAGAAGAGTGAACAAAAATAGCAAAAAAGAAAGAGTGAACAAAAGTGGAAAAAGATGAAGACACAATTCTATAGCCTAGCAGCACTTCTGGCCACCCTCAAATCATTACGAATTCTGGTACCCGAGGCTGCCAACCTTGAGTCACAACCACGAGGCCCCCGTAGGGACCCGAAGATGGTCTCTACGTTGTGAATCTGTTCTCTCGCAACTGCAAGTCCTCCCTGGTTATACCTGAGTTTCTAAGCTTGTCTAAAACAGCTACTCAACCTTTACTTTTCAAATCAGTCCAACTTGGGAGCCATTACCAAGAAATGTACAATCCCATAAGGTGCACTGTGGGCAGACATAATCCAAATTGCGTTATTTCCTAATGGCTGTATGTCTAGTCACCGAGGACTGCTTGATTGACTTGGGAGTACTGAACAGCTGCCCTGCGTCCCAGCAATCTTTGCTTTATTGAAGGGTGGGGTCATCTTTTACCAAGAAACACAATGGGGTTATAAAGCACTGCCCAGCAAGCCTGACAAAGCGTCCGCACCTGCAAACTTTTTACCCTGGCCTGGAGATGATTTCCAATCCAGCTCAGCAACAGCTCTGCTAACCTGGGCAAGACGCCACCAGGGTCTCATCAGAACCATTCAACATGTTGCTGGCGTTTTCCGCTTCCTAAAAACAGAAGCCACCGCACACACACACAAAATTCGATGCTAAAGAAAAGTAAAAATAAAAATGAAGAGGTTTTTCTGCTTTGTTTTGTTTTATTTTCTGCCATCCTTCAAATGAAAGCAGGCTTAGGCCCTTGGGCCTGCTCACCCGGGGCCATTTCATCATCCAGGAGAGATGGAACGTTAGAAGACAAGACTTAAGTGCTGAGACACCACGCTCCTTTTTGGGGTCCCAGCACAACTGGCTAAATCGGAAAGTGCGTTGGGTTGTCAAGGACAAGACCAGGGCCCAGCCCGTTAACAGCCACAAGTGTGCACCCGTGTGTGTGTGTGTGTGTGTGTGTGTGTTTCTGCTGTGTAATTCGTGGCAAAAATAAAAGTCAACCACAGCAGCCGTCAAGAAAGAGTTCCCGTGTCGCAGTGACCATTTTGTTCACTTGCTGGATTCACTCACAGCAACCTCCACCTGGCCTGGAATGAAAATGTACTAGGCGGCTGGCCTCTGCTAGCCTAACTTACTAATTTTCAATCTATTTTCCTTGCTAGGAACCGAGAGACCATGTGAAAACCTGCTACCATACAAAACACGCATTTCAGTTCCCAATTTAAAATCTTATCCGCATATATGCTTATAAAAGCAGAATGAAAAATACCCAGAAGCTTCCTTCTTGGGGCCTGAAGACAAAACTGGAATGAACTCTGGGCTCAGAGACACATGAACTGAAAGCAAGGAAGGGTGTCATTTTTTAAAATCAGGCATTTTTAAAAGGTCAAGAGAGAAAATCTCTCAAATTCCACCATGGCCTTGGGAGTCAGAATCCCTGTGTTTCTCATCTCGGTCCACAAATCACAAAAGCTGGGGATGGCTAATTAGTGGTCACGGCAGGAGTGGACACAAAAGCTCTAGGAAGGGTTTAAAAATCTGAGGCAGTGCTACTGTTCACAAAGATCACAAATTACCCCCTTCTTTAAAATACTTGCATGGATCGACTTGCTGTATTATTATGCACCTTTGTGAGGGCCACCAACTAATTAGAGATATTCAAACTCCCTTTACTGCCCTCATTATCATTTTATTATTAGGCCAAGGAAGAGACTCATTTAATCCAGCAGGTGATTTTCTAACCAAACTGGGCATCCGGCTGCAGGCTTTGTCCCGGAAGTAAGGACTCATTAAATCAGCACCAACCCCCAGAGCAGCAATCACACCAAAGGGCAAAGAACAATTAACCTGAGAATTTACATGTCAACGACTCAACCAGATGGTTTGTGTTTTGTTTTGTTTTTTAAAGGTAAAGAAAGCTCTGCACTACTGTGACTTTTGTTCACCATTTTATCTGAGACTGAATTCGCCTCTTAAATGAAGGGGAGCTCCAAACCAACCAGCTCACTCGACAGAGCTGAATCTTAAGAAAAAATGCCTGGAGTCTTGGCAAATATTGTCTTCCCCCCACCCCTTTTTTTTTAAAGGGCTCATTGGGCAAGGCTTTCCAGAGGCTGCCCGCTGAGGACAAGAGGGTTGAGAACCCAGGAGGGGTTGAAGCAGCTCCAGGCTGCAAGTCAAACAGTTGTGTACTTGACTATCCCTCATACTTCAATTTAAAAAAAATTTTTTTGAAACACACTGTCCAGCAGTTCAGGAATAAAACCCAATGCCCATGTCCTTCCCATGGCTGGAAAAGTGCCCAGGACCCCACCCTTCATCCCTCTCTGACAGACCTTCGTGCCCCTCTCCCCAGGCTCACCTATACTCTGCCACTCTGGACTTCCTTAGCCCTCCAAGCAGGTTCCTATGTGGGGGTCCAGGTTTGGCCGTCCCGGGGCTCCCCCTCACCCACCCATTTCAGAGGAAATGCCACTCCTTCCAGAAGCTTCCAGAAGCCTCCAATCTGACTCTGGCCCCAGATATTCTCCCTTGTTCTCTTCTTTGTAGCATTTTCCACACATGCTAGTGTGGTAGTCATCTGTGGCCGTAGGTGTTTACTGTCTCCTTCCACGGAACTAGGGATAGGGCTTGTCCTGTTCCCCAACCTATTTCTAGCACTGTCTGCTCCGTGGAAGGTACTCAATCTTTGTGGAATCTTTGTGGAATCAAAGTGTGCCATTTGGCCACAGGTCTCTGTGCCTCAGTTCCTTCATTTGTAAGAAGAGCTCCACCTTTGTGGCAGGTTATGCCAAGGACCGAGTTCTGAGAGGACCCTCTCCTTGATCCCGAGTTCAAAGAGTTAACACTTTTGTCCATGGCACTGCTTACTGAAAGATGGGAGAACCGCTAATCATGAGGGGGGAAGAAACCCATTTCATCTACTGGAGTCTCCAGGGAAGTCACTGTTGGCCTATTTTCTTGAGGCTGACCCATCAAAAGTTCCTTTATCTGGTCCTCAAAGGCCTTTATTCTTCAGCCCTGAAATCCGGGGGCTGGAACTTCACATTTTGAGATGGTTCCAAGACCTCCTCCCACTGACTATATTATTTCAAATCACGTTTTACAAATTTTAGACCCCAGGGGGCTGCTGGTGTAGATAAAAAATGAGATGTCAAAACAGTTTACCTATGATGTTCACCGTACTATCCACTTCATTTTTTATAGCTGAAGTCAGGACGGCATACTCAGGAGAAAGATCACTTACTCCATTACTAAGCCCAAAAGATGACTCAACTGGTTCTTGCTAGGAAGAAGAAAAGAAAAAAGAATTGAGAACACTTCCTTCCTCCTCCTTTTTCTTAGCTTAAATTCTACCCTCTGTCTACTTTTTTTTTTTTTTACTGCTACGGTCACGTTCATCCTCTGAGTGCATTCCCTGGTAATTTCAATCAGCCTAGAGCTAAAGCAGCACATTTCCGCACGGAATGTACTGCAGGTATTTCCCTGCTTTCATTTCCCTTCGAGGAAATGGTACAAGCACATCTGGTCGGCTTTTCTGAAAGGGTTACACCTGTAGACAACAATTTGGGGGCTCAGCAGGGCTGTGCAACTATCTGTGGAAAGAACTGTGCACCCAGCTTCCAGGTGGAGGGAGAGAGTGCTCAAAAGGGTCAACTCCTGGCTTTCTAAGGAAGAAAAGCTTCCAGAAGCTTCCTTTACAACAATTTCAGAGGAAAAGGTCTGCCTCCCCATTGCCAAGAGCAGGAAGCTGGGAAAACTTTGTGAATAACTTCTCCTCAGATAAGGTTTGCCCTGGACGCTGGCCACCTGAGCACTTGTCACTGAGGGGGTGGTCAGTAATGAGGCAGACTGCTCAGAAGGCCACCTCCCCCTTTGGAGTCTAGTTGGGCAACTCCACAGCCGTGGCATCCCGCAAATGACTTTCGAGTGTCTGAATGTTCCAGATAGCCCGAGAGGCTACTTGTTCATACTAATGAAATGATGCAACCAGTTCCTCATCCTCAGTGTAGCTCTCGCTTCTGGTCAAGTGCCCTGGAACCCTCCCACCTCTGAGAGGGTTGGGGGACTTTGGGGGAGCCGGTCCCGAGGTACACATGGACTTTCAGGACGTTGACTAGAGAGCTTTTCCTCATGGGAAGACTGCATCTGCATCTATGACAGCAATCGAGTCAGACAAAAAAAAGCCACACAGGACAGCTCCTTTGGGAAACCAAGATGGAGAACGGGGGCAGAAAGAACACAAGACGGGAGCAGATGATCATTAGAGGTAGACATGTCTATGATTTGAAAAACCCAGAGAGGTGGGCATCTCTAAGGCATGCAGGGAGTTCTTACCATGTATGGGCTACCCAGAATCAGGGATGAGCCCCCAAAATCTTAGGGAAGCCACATAGGGAAGGAGGAGTAAAGACCTCCTCCTTCATGATCCCAACCTGGCAAACTCCCATCATGAGAAAGAACTTCAACTTGGAAGACATCATCTCAGCATAAAGCTCAGTCCTAAGACCTCTCCCACACGCACGCTGACAAGAGGCACCAAAGGGCCGGGGGGGGGAGGGGGCAGGATCCAGGCCAACACCCTCAACCCCCTGGTGGAGTCTTTGCCCCTTTCTCCTGCAGCACCTTGCATTTCCCCATTTTGGAAGGCCTTTCTGGGGAAAAGTCGCTTGCCTGGGACTTGAGTCTCCATCCTTTCTCCTCCTCCCCTACGACCCTGTTAGAGCCTGTGGTGGGTCTGGCTGCCCCTCTGGCCTCGGCCTCAAGCTCCAGGCTCCCGCGGGGCCGGTATGACAAGCCTGTTGGCTGTCAGGCTTCACTGTCACGCAGGGGTCAGAGCCTGGCTCCTCACCTCGCGCTGGGCGCAGGACTTGACTGAACCCTCTCGGAGCCTCTCCCGGGGCTGTGCAGACAGTGGGAACCTGAGGACAGAATGGACTCCCCTCCCAGGGACCACATGAAGATTGAGATAAACAGGCACCTGGCACTTACTATCAAGTTAAGACTTTCCACTATCAAAGCATAAATAAATGAGGCTCATAAAACTGCTCTCAAGTACAAGGACCTGTCTTCCAGGCCTGTCACCCAACCCCACACACTGACATCCAACAGAGAGGAAGGACTGCGCTGTCCCTCTTGACAATGCGACTATCCCATGTTACCGTAATTCTCCGCCTTCTCACCGCACCTGCCTCTCTTGCTGCCTCCTCTGGGGGCTCCTATTCCATGCCTCCCTCCCGGCCCCCCAGTCATGCCCCAGATTTCATTCTGCCACTTCCTTTTCCCTGATGGCCCCAAAGGAACCATGTACAGAACATCGGAAGGAATTGTCAAAAGACCCCCTTAATCTGTATAGGTTCCTTTTGTTGTCAAGTTATTTATTTATTTTTTTACTCATTCTGCTTCTAGGTTTCTGATATAAGTCATGAGGCAGTCAGACTTGCATATATTTAAAAACCTAAATTATCTTGCTCTCCGCTGAAGGCCTCTGTTTCACATGATCTACCGTTTAATTAGTGGCAAGTGATACTTCTATCACCTTCCACTTGAGAAAACTATGACTCAGACACTAAATTAATTTTCCAAGATCACACTACTTCTAGCCTAAGGAGATACAAGAGCTGAGCTCGGTCTTCGGTCATGCGACATGAACCCATTCCAGGAGCTTTCTGCCTGCATGAACCCCGCGTGCATCCCAACAGAGATTCAGACAGAACCACTTTCCACATCATTGTCCCCACCTCACCCCGACCTTGTGTTCTGTGCTGCTTCTCTGATAGAACCGTACGCTCTACCACGGGAGGCCGCGTCGGACTATTTCAGACAAGGTTTTATTCCTCCCATCCTGCTTCAAAAAATGCCCTGTTGCTTCCAAAGTCTCCAATGCAAACCATCTCACGGGTCCTAGCACTCCAGAAGGACAGTAGTGAACTGTCCAGTGAGGGGCAGCAGCCAGCATCTCTCTGAAAGTTCTCCGCTCAGGGTCCAGAACAAGGATCTTCACCGGACTCAGGCCTCAACTAGACACCTTTTTTTTTTTTTAAAGGAACTCAAAATTACAAAAAGGGGTGCTCAGTTCTCTGAGGAACATGCACACAGAAGTCTTTGTCCCGCGTCTCCTGGTCCTGTATGGTGCCCGCTCCCGCTCTGTCCCCTGCCTTGCCGTACCACGACCTAGCCTGATCGATCCTTAGCCAGACGCCTCTTTCTGTTCCCTTTCTGGCTTTAGACATGGGCTGTCCTGTGAATCAACTAGTTTTGGTTTCTAATCCACCCCAGAGAAAGCCAAATCAAGACCATGTGTAAGTTCAGACCCCTCCGTGGTGTGTAAACTCTGTCACATCTTTATGCCCAAGAACCTTTTTTCTCAGTGTAGAATCTAAACTTTGGCCTGCAGTTTCAGGGGTTTGGGGCAAAAGCAAACGGGCATGAGAGAGTCCAAGGGCAGGAGCCACTCTCTTTAGACCTCTAACGTCTCAAAAGCTGAGCTTGCTGGAGGGGTTTGGGGCGGGCCCAAGTCAGGGGACAGCAAGGGCCACTCAGCCTCCACTCCAAGTCCACTCCATCTCATCCCTGTGCCACAGCCCCTTGTCTAGATGTCCCTTGCCTAGGGGCAAGATACAGTGGCCGCCTGAGCTTTTCCATCTACAACCCAGCTCCCTGCTGCCAGAGATGCCCTAATTCATCTGTGCAAAGCCGGTCTCTCTGAAGCCCAATTGAAGGACATCTCTAGATCTCTCTATTAACTAAAATCTCAGCCTGCCTGCTGGGCTTCATAAAAGTAGCCTGGGGGTGGGGCGCCTGGGTGGCTCAGCCGGTTGAGCATCTGACTCTTGATCTCAGCTCAGGTCTTAATCTCAGGGTCCTGAGTTCAAGCTCAGCATGGAGCCTACTTGAAAAAGTAAAAAGTGGCCTGGAGGGGTGGGGGGGGGGGATTGTACACTCCACACCATGAGGCAGCTAGTAAAATAGATTGATGCCTCCTGCCCAGTCCTACGACGGACTTCCTTCCTTCCTTCCCCCCTGTCTTCATCCTCTTCCTACTCTCATTGCAACCTCCCTTTGACTTCTCTCCTTGGTTCCCTTTTCTCTTTATCTTGTCCTTGGGGCTTGTGTTCTTCTCATACAGCTTCTCTTCTTCTTTTTCTACTGTCAAGGCCCCCAGCATCATTCGTGAGTACCTGACCACACACCTGCCATCCCACACCTGCCTGAACTCTGGGCCCATTAGATCCCACTGTCATCTCACACTCAACACATTCCAAGTTAAACTCATGCCCTCCTCCACAAAGCAAGCTCCAGCCCCAACATTCCCTTCTAGAAGGCTTGAAACTTTGATCCGCTGCTGTCTACACCCTCTGTATCTTATCCAACATCTCCCCCTCTCCATTCAGAGGGCCCCCATCTTCATCTACACTTGCACTGTGCTCTCCTCCCCCCCCATTCCTTCCCACCACCATGAGAAAGACTTCCCCCCCTTAAATATCAACTCCGCTGTGCACCGCTCTTACCCAAGGAACTCAACCAAGCCTCGTTTCACATCATCCCCCGAGGTTACTCAGCCACAGAGCCTTCAGATTGAGCTCTGAGTGGTACCCCCAAGAGCCACCAAGAGCAGAAGGAGGCAGCAGCCCCAAGCAGGCAGGCAGGCGGGCCTTCTTTCCTGCTCCATCCGGGGCAGCTCTGATTCTGCCTGTGTCTCAAGCGGGCTGCCAGTCTGTGTTTTCACCTGATTAAGGTCTGAAAACCGAAGACCTCTTCCAACCAACGATGGGATCGCTCCAGTACCAGCCCTGAGAAGTGGTCTCTGGACAGTGACGGGGAGCATGTTACTTTTAATCCAGCTCAAGGTCACCGTTAGAGCCAACAGCTTGATTAGAAAGTTCTGCTAAAATCCCAGACCTGCTTTTCTGTAACTTCTACCCAGAGGTCTAGGTTCAGAACTAATACAGACCGGGCCTGCTCTCTCCCAGGTGACTCGAGACACCCTCCTTGAATACAGTTCCCATCAGAGCACCAATGCTTTGACGTGGAAGCACGTTATAGGTACAAAGCACGCATGTTTCATTGTCAAATACTCCTAGGAGGCAGGAATTATTCATTTCTAACCCTCCCCATCCACGGTCTTCTGTTTCCCACTGTTGCCTCACACCGACTCCTGCTCTAATTAAGCCAGTTTCCTGACTCATCCAGGGAAGACCAAACAGCAACTCTGACTTCCCGGCCTTCATGTCATGCTCCTGGTGCTGGGCACTGACCGCCATATGTTACTCCATCCATGCCCCAAAGCCTGGCTCAGGTCCCAACGCTTCTGAAAGGCCAAGAGGCACCAGGTGTGGTGAAAGAATGTGGGATTTGGAGCTGGACTGACCTGGATTCAAATCCCAGCAGTGCCACCTTGGAGAAAATTACTCATCCTCCCTATACCTCCAATTCCTCATATGCAAACAGGAGATGACCCACCTATCCCAGGAAGAGCGAGATGACGAATTAATTAGAGCTCATAACTTGGTAGGGGCTCAAAAATGTCAGCTTCCACTCCTCTGTTTATCCCCTTCTCTCTTTACTGATCTTGGTCCTGTGACCTTTTTTTTTGAAGCATGCACAATATAGGACTGTCCACTCTCCTGGGTCTGAAGTCTTATTTCCTTAGATGGGTAGTTACCTTCACACAGGCAAAGCCTGGCTCAAGTAAAACACAGCTCACTGAGTTCAGACCATATATATTCACAACAGAGAACACTGAGGAATATCGAGGCAGAGTTTCTGCACTTACTACATGGCCAGTAGGCCTCAGTTTCCCAGTCTCGGGGAAAGCAATTTGCTGAGGGAACTTACAGCATGGAGATAAACTGCCTGAGTGACCTCAGAAAAATTCTGACACTTAGCCCACATGTTCTAAACCTCATTTGCAAGTTAAAACTTCAATTCGAAGTGAATGAAGATTGGGAGGAGTCTGTCTCAATAGCAAATTTTCCCACCTGGTTCCTACATAGAAGACCAACGTTCTCAGTGGAGGAAGCCTATCTAGTCTCCCCTGTCACACACTGGCATGGGACCTATTAGCTCAGAGCTTGGGCACTGTGACAACAAAAAGTAATGTATTAATAGCTCGGTAAGGATAAAGTCCTTCAAGTGTACAATTCCAGACAAGTTGGAGAGATCCCCTGGGAAACGTTCTACCGAAATATTTTGTGATCGCGAAGGCGTTCGCTATCGGGAGCCACGGAGCTTGGGAAGGCTACTGGCCTTATCTACGTTCAGAGGCCACACTGTGGGACAGATATAAGCAGATTTAAAGTCAGAAGTGAGGCTGTGTTTCTTTCTGATGAACCGCCTGTTTTCTGCTGAAGGGACAATGTCCCTCTGAGGGACAAGTCTCAGGTATTAACCACACTGTTGTCACTGGAGGATTTCACGGCATACACTTCGCTGGGGGCTCTCACTTGCTTCCCTGGGCCACCATGGCCAAGCCTCACCCGGGGCTGTTCCTTCCACCCCTTGCTTAACTGTGCGGCCATATGGAAGACACCGCCACATCCCGGGCTTATGACAACAGCCCGTGTCATCAGCTTGAAGATGTGCATCTCCTCGGATGTCCCCAGCCCTAAAACAGAATGTGCCTTGTCATCAAGTGTGGGCCATGATCTCATCAAGCAGTTTTTCTTGCTCAGACAGACCTAAAGTGATGGCGTTCTCTTACTGTGGGATCTGATATTCAATGGGGCATGGAAGGCATGTTTGAGCAAGGTTTGCTGACGGCGAACATCGGTTACTCCCTTCTCACTATCTAGTAACTGAGATGAGGAAATTAAATCTGCGCTGCAATGTAACAACCCACTCCGGCCTCACACGTTCTCCCTATTTATGCATCTACTTAGTGATCGAATATGTATTATCTGTTCTGTACCAGGCACTGAGCTAGATGCTATGAAAATAGTAGTAAATATGACACAGTCATACTCAAGATTGCAGCAAAGTCTTCCAAGTCACCTATTTGTGAGGAAGTCATACTTTTCTGACTAAACAATACTCATTAAAGTGTAGGACCCCGTAAAAAATCCCAACTCTGGGAAACTTGATACAAATAATAACTAGTGGGTTTTTTTTTCAATTGCTTGGAAAAATTAATCTTTTAAAAGATTTTATTTATTTGACAGAGAGAGAGCACAAGTAGGCAGAGCGGCAGGCAGAGGGAGAGGGAAAAGCAGGCTCTCAGAGAAGCAGGGAGCCTGATGTGGGGCTCGATCCCAGGACCCTGGGATCATGACCTGCGCCAAAGGCAGATGCTTAACCCACTGAGCCACCCAGGTGCCTAGAAAAATAATTTTTTTTAAAAAGTGATGTGAGGGCCCCTGCGTGGCTTAGTCGTTGGGCATTTGCCTTTGGCTCAGGTCATGATCCCAGAGTCCTGGGATCAAGGCCCGTGTTGGGCTCCCTGCTGAGTGGGAAGCCTGCTTCTCTCTCTCCCACTCCCCCTGTTTGTATTCCCTCTCTCTCTGTATCTTTGTTTAATAATTAAATAAAAAATCTTTTTAAAAAATCAATAAATAAAAAGTGATGTTAAAGGAGACCTATAGATCAAGAGAAAGCTTAAGAGGGGCACCTGGAGGGGCGCCTGGGTGGCTCAGTGGATTAAGCCTCTGCCTTCGGCTCGGGTCATAATCTCGGGGTCCTGGGATCAAGCCTCACATCGGGCTCTCTGCTCGGCGGGGAGCCTGCTTCCCCCTCTCTCTCTCTGCCTGCCTCTCTGCCTACTTGTGATCTCTGTCTGTCAAATAAATAAATTAAAAAAAAAAAAAAAAGAGGGGCACCTGGAGGGGCTCAGTCAGTTAAGCCTTCCGCTCAGGTTGTGATCCCAGGGTCCTGGGATTGAGTTCCACATTGGGCTCCCTGTTCAGTGGGGAGTCTGCTTCTCCCCCTGCCTCTGCCTCCCTTTCTCCCTCTATCTCCCATGAATAAATAAAATCTTTTTTAAAAAAATTAAAATAAAATACAAGAGACATACTCCCAAATCACAATGTGTGAATCTTACATGGATTTTAATTCCAGTAAACAGACCATATAAAAATAACATCATTTATGAGACAACTGGAAATCTGAAAACCGACTATTTTTTATGATATTTGACAAGACTGAGGAATTACTGTTAATTCTCAGCTGCAATAATGATACTGTGTTATTTTTAAAGAGTGTCCATATTTTGAAGGTAATTGAACCAGTTATTGGGGAAAAATCATATGATATGGGATCTGCTTCAGAATAGTGTGCTGTACCATATGAAATGGTTCCTTTTGAGTAAAAAATGGCTGAATTTCGGTCACTCTCATGGGCTGGAAGGACATGGATGGCGGCACCCACCCCTGAAACAAAAAAGTCCCAAGCTATTAACGTGGAAATTGGGGTGATGGCCACAGAGGAAATTGTGTGGAAATCCTCAGTTGTCTCCTTCTCGTGTGTATAAAATTTTTCCACAATAAAAAGGTTAAAATAAAATTAGGTCTCAGTACTGTGCTGTATTTAAAATAAGTCACAAACTAAAAATATTTAGGATGAAACTGGACATGTCGCCTCTGAAATATTCTGCTGGAAGTATTTGTTTTCCACTCTGATGGGAAGATGAGTATTTCTGAAATGTTAACAGTGTATCTCAGCTGCCCCTCAAATTCTATCCACCTTCACAAGTCTCCCTTTATCTCAGAAGTAAATACTATTGTATTTTGTCTATGGGGACTAACTGGCTTGTTTTAAACACCGTGCTGTCTGGACAGTTGGAGTTGTTCCTCTGACAGCGATTCTGGCTTAGGAATCAGAGTAGTTGGCATTACCTTTAAGTTCAGTTCTAAAGGACCATGTGACTTTGGCCACATGTGTCACTGCCCTTGGGCCCATGTCACTCAACTCCCTTGAACCTCAGTTTCTCCATCTGCAAACCGAGTGCCGGGAGCCCTAAGACAACCTTACGATCTTCCCCTCTGACGGTCTGTAGGCCCGGAAGTGTAGTGTCTGCTCTCCTCTCAGCCACTGAAGCTTATCCTCAACTTGGCACGGGTATTTGGCCATTCTCCGACTGTTTAACAAGGCCATGCCATGTAGGCACAAAGGGGGGTTCCAGACCACACAGCCTGCTGAAAGGCTCACGCGTGCACGTGTGTGTGTACACGCACACACACACACACACACCCCTATGGAAAGGCTTGGGGAGTCGCGAGAGTCAGTTCTGAGGTGGGGCAGAGAGAGACTAGTGAGAACCACACGGACAGGGTGTTCAAACAGAACTCTGTGCCCCCAACCTTAGGCCCTGTCATGGAATATAAGCAGAACACGGAGATGATATATTTTAACGTAAATATATAATACTTAATAGACTTTAAGGTCTATTTGCGAGCCTGAAAACATAATGATATCGTCAGATCATAGCTGGTTGCTGGAGCTCAGTTAGAACCAAGGGACCAGCTGGCAACAGTCGTGGGGACCAGATGGAGGCTGGAGTCCAGCTCAGTGTGAATTTGCGACTTCATTCATAAACTGCTCAGTGACACTGGATTAAGCAGGGGATACATGTACCAGAGTCTGTGCTAGGGGATAAGCCAAAGAGGAGACATGAAAAGCACATAAAACACAAGAGCCAAAGAAGAAAGATGAAATACTTCACAGTGATCACGTTGCTTGTTTTTATGAGACAGAATAGGAATCATTAATATGGTCAAACTTTGGCTTTCTCTCTGAACAACAAAGATTACCTTGATGTGCTTAACTCTGTCTTCTTTTTCTGTCTTTGGTTTCTTTCCTGTGGCAACAAAAAACAGTCCGGGGTTAATTCATGAGGAACATACAGAGAATGGTTTCCCCTCAATTCTTCCTGGAACTTTCGATGAACCTGTACGTGCTTTCACCCACACATGGCCAAGTTTCTCTGACCGCCTTCAGCAACCTGACGGTCACTTCCCCCAGCCGGGCAAGGGGAGGACTATTACCCACAGCGTTCTCCCCTCGGAGTGGCCACAGATATGGAAATAAAGAAACCACAGAGGTACTACAATGTATATGACGTGACTATTGTTTTAGTCAGTAAATATCTACCTTTCTTCGAAGGTCGCTCAGATAAGGGCAACATCCGGTATACTCTGAATGCATTGTTTCCCTTCTTTATACTTTTATCCTTGACTTCTTCGATGTCAGGCAAGGAGTTCATGGCACATCGAAAATTTGCCTTCCATGTTTTGGGATCAGGTTTATCTACTCCAGGCTGATGCTTTCCTAACAAAAGAGCCAAAAGAATGAAGGTTAAGAAAAAGAGCAGGGAAAATAGAGTGTAGAAGTTTCTGGAAAAATATAGGCTTGCTGGCCAGATAGTGCAGACATCCCTTTTTAATTCCAGGCTACTACGGTGACCAGCCATCCTGCTTTGTCTGGGACCGAGACCGAATTCCTGGGATGTGGGAATTTTTGTTTTAAAACCTTGACAGTTCTGGGCAAACTGGGACAAACTGGTCACCCCAGTTCTACCTAACAGCTTGAGAAAAAAACTAATAATGGTAGAATGGAGAGTCAAGGTAAGTAACAGAGAAAGTCGGCAGGCTGGGGAGGTCTTCAAGCCCAGGTAACTAGAGTGTCCCTTTTTCATCGAACTCTCAAATATTAGTAAAAAGTCTAATTCCTGTAAATAGCATTCCCTCCTTAAATTCTGTTATAATAAATATATTCTTGACTACATTTTAGAGAGAGAAATTCAAACCAAGTTTACCACTCCAGAACAAATAAGTTTATGGGGAACATGATCAGAACCCCACATTCACAGGAAATTTAAGGACTAAGTGTCACTTCTGAGCAAAGCATCCCTTCTGAGTGAGGGAGTTCATGCTCCCCGTGTCCTGGCTGTGCCTGGGGACATGCCACAGGTTTTTCAAAGCTGTCTTCACGAGGCTATAAGCCTTATGCGTATAGTAAAAAAGAAAATATTTTAAAGGTTAACACTATTGTATAATCGAAATTTGCTAAGAGAGTAGAACATCAACGTTCTCACCAAAACCAAAAATAATAAAAGGTAAGTATGAGAGGTGATAGAGGTGTTAATTAATTTGATGGGGGGAATCTTGTCATAGTGTAGATGTCAAATCATCACGTGGTATACTTTAACTATCTTACAATTTTATTTGTCCATTATATCTCAAAAAGAAAAAAAAAAAAGACACTGGGGCGCACGGGTGCCTCAGTCAGTGAAGCGTCTGCCTGCAGCTCAGGTCATGATCCTGGGGTCCTGGGATGGAGTCCTGCACCGGGCTTCATGCTCATTGTGGAATCTGCTTCTCCTTCTCCTGCCCCTCCCACCACCCATTTGTTCTCACGCTCTCTCTAATAAATAAAAGCTTTAAAAGAAAAAGAAAAAAAAAGAAGGCATGAAAGCAACAATAAACAACTGTCTGCTTCTGTGCCCCATGCGGGGGGCTTTAATACCTGTGTGGATTGCCCAGTTTCTAAAGAGGGGTGCATCTTTTTCGACATCCCACCCATGTCTAGCTGCGTGCATCCAAGGGATCTGGAAAATCTTCTTTTCCTAAAAAAAATAAAAAAATAAAAAATGAAAAAAAAAAAAAAGACCACAGCCATGGGGTTTCAGGCCACCTTTGCAGAAGGTTCTTACATCCTAGCCAATAAGATGCTCTCCTACATGACACTGGGTTTCTGGGGTGTCTACAGTAAAATCCACTAGGAACCAAACCCGCCTCCCCCACTGGGCTCCAAATCTTGACAGTCCATTCAGAAGAGATTCAGAGTCCTGTGGAATCTGGCAGAATAGGAATGCATTCCAAGGTCAGAGGAGTTGATTTTGGGATATGCCAATGTGTTCTGTTATCTGTGCCATTTTTCCTTAACGGACCACAGGGAACTTGCCACTGACTGAAACCTCTAATGCTTATTGTTATCGTTGGTTTCCATCATTTGCTAGAGAGGAACTCCAGTTGCCTTAGGTAAATTAAAACTTAGGCAACTTTCCAAAATTACGCCTATTTGTGCTCTTAAAGGGAAATCGGGGTTATCCGAGGTCACTGCCACAGAGATCAAATACCTCAATCTACTGTGCAGCCAACAGAAAAAGACTGGGTCTACTGCCCTGCATGAGACAGCAAGAAATGCAAATAAAGATATATTAAATGTGTGGAGATAGTACTTTTTTAGAGAAAAGTCTCTTGGTACAATTTCTACAACAGACCCTTTTCCATCTCTTACTGCTCAAGAGGTAACTCAAAATAGCTTACATCAGCCCTGGCCTTTAAACACAGGATTAGAAACCAGTGCTTTGGAAACAAAGTCATACTCATGTGCAACTTCTTCAACCAGCTCTCTCCCACCAGTCTCAGCAGTTAGTGATTTCCCACGGCACTTTACATGTGACTGCCCATGTGTTCACGTGATCTTGGTTTCATTTTTTGCAAGAACCTACAGAGCTCCATGGACGTCATTTCTCTGCCCTACAGGTGAGGAAACTGAGGAACAGAATTAGATTCTACGGCCAAGGAAATGATGGTAGCAAGCATCCGAATTCAAAACTAGGCCACGTCATCCCGTCCGTATTCAATCACTATATCACACCACACATTATCTCCCAGTGGTCAGATTGAGGTTTCCCATCTTATGACACACCCGTTGTCCTGACTTCTGTGGAATCCACGCCCAGGAAAACTGTCCATTTTTAAGTCCTAAAGGTAGTTCAGGTAGTTTCTAGGTATGGGGATCTGGGAGAGGAAAGAAAATGTCAGTAGGGATTTTCCACCACTTTGGTCTCTCATACAACGAAAGATAGAAAGGAGCCCAACTGACCCCAAAGGGACTTGATGCCACTATAGAAGCCTGAACTAAAAATATTTCAGAATATTTGAGAGTTCCCCAAAAACCGTTAAAAGGGAACATTCTACTGTATTTAAAACTCAGTTAATAAAGAACTGAAAGCAAGAGACTTTTCATAACCCCTCCCCGTTTGGTCTGCCTCACCCACCGAGATAGCACAGTTTCAGGTTAGCCATTTCCAAAGAGCAGTGATCAGCCAAAGGCTGAGGGAAATTTTATTTTTTAACGTAAATGAAAATCAGAGAGCAAAATCATTTAAGGCAGTTTTTGATGTTCACGTGAAAATGAAAAAAATAAATTTATTTCAGTGAAAGAACTTCTCCCGCAAGAGTGACCAGATCTAAAGGTCTACACTTAAACAGGCAGATCCTTTAGAGAACTTACTACTGCACATTTTTGTAGGTCAGGGGAGTTCGGAGGGGACACAATCTAAAGTCTAGCTCATGAAACACAAAGTTGATGTTGGTAAGTAGGTCTTTTTAAGCATTTGCCCGTGTGCTGTTACATGCATACACTCATGCTCCCCACACACACCTATCAAATCAAGTCTCACAGAAACTGTGCCCAAATCACGAACCCACAAACAGAGGAGCTAAACCTAGCAATTATCTACCATACATCTACAGATCATCTTTCCTGGGCAAAAGGTCTGAGTGGACCTTTCTCGAAAGAGGATAACTAAATGGCCAATAAGCACATGAAGACACCCAACATTGCGAAGCATCAGGCCAGTGCAAACCAAAACAACAACGAGATGCCATTTCTTACCCCCAGGGTGGCTAGATTAAATTATTTAAATAATTAAATAATAAGTTGGTGGTAATGTGGAGAAACCGGAGCCTTCCTATACTGCTGGTGGGAATGTCGCCCAGCATAGATGCTGTGGAAACCAATTTGGCTAAAGTTACACACAGAATGCCCACACGACCCAGTCATTTCACTCAAAGACTTATAAACAGGCATTGAAATAAGTATTTATACGTGAATGTTCAAAACAGCACTGCTCACACTAGCCAAATGTCCGCCAACTGATGAATGGATAAAGGAAATGTTGTACATGCATAAAATGGAATATTATTCAGTCACAAAAAGGAATGCAGTATTAACAGGTGCCACAACAAGAATGAACCTTGAATGTCATGTTCAGTGAAAGAAGCTTTCCACAAAAGGCCACATCGTGAACGGTTCCACTTAAATCCAAAGAGGCAGAAAGCAGATTAGTGAATGCCTTTGTACAAGGAAAGGATGTGAAATGCTTTTGCAATGGAAAATGACTGTTTAATGGCCAAGTGTTTCCTTTTGGGGTGATGACAATTCTGGGATTATAGTGGCGATGACTGTAGACAACATTGTAAGCAGACAAGTCCACCAAATTGTACATTCAAAAATAGTTAAAGTGGTAAATTAAACAGAAACCACGTGTAACTTTTTTTTTGGTTTATAATATAATTTATTTTTCTTCCTTATCTTTTTTTAAATTTTACTTCTTTTCAGTGTTCCAAAATTCATTGTTTATGCACCACACCCAGTACGCCATGCAATATGTGCCCTCCATAATACATGTAACTTTTAACTAGTTTTTCACATCGCAAAAAATAAATGGCTACTAAACATATCACATATATCTTTCTTTTTTTTTTTTAAGATGATGCTGAAAGACAAAGAAGGTGAAACTGGAAGAGATTCTGAGCAGCAAACATTCTGGTCTTCGATCAGTGTGTCCTATAGGATGGTGACGGCATTGCTCTGTGTCTGTGTGGACTCCGGGCCATCAGTCTGTGCTACCGGAAGCCCTGGGTGCCCCATCCACAGAGGTTGTTCACGCCGTGTTTGGAGGGGCAGCATGTTCTAGACTCAACCCATGTGTATAGAGAGAGGACTGTGCCCACCTGAGGGAAGGAGAGGGAAGCAGTGCTTGAGCTGACAAGAACATTTACGATTATCTTGAAGAATGCAGAACATACCTTGGCCCCAAGTGGCAACTAGCTCTCTTCACTTCCTCTGCCTCTTCTCTCCCCCAGTATTTAGAAGATGTCCCAATTTACTCTGCTGTTTTTGCTGGGGTACCTCACCTTGTTCTGAGATGGCCTAACATTAGACAAGCACAAGCCTGCTTTCAAAGTGAACAGAAGGATAAGGTCTGAAACTACCTGGTGACGCCATAGGCCCGGAGAGTGGCCTCAGCCCCCGGGGTCCAGGCCGATCTCCCACACGCAACGAGCATGTCAATAACCAGAGTGGAAATCGATCAGAGCTCCAAGAGAAACAATGAACCTGGTTGTGGCTGCCTCCTTCATTCCTCAAGAAATGGCCCAGAGAAACCACAAGCAAGCATCTGGACCAACCCAGCAAGGACCTGGTCTCTTCGACAAGTCAAAGGCAAAAAGGCGGGGGGGGGGGGGGCTACTGTTCATAATCAGGACAACCAGGAGACACTTCAAGTCTGAACAGCCTTCTCTGGATTCTGACTAAACAAATCAGTTGTAAAAAAACACATTCTGGGGAACACACAAGGCATGCTGAATATGGATGTGTGGTGATGATATTAAAAGTTATGATTAATGAGGAGTAATCAACCATTAGTCAATTGATAATGGTATTGTGAATATATAGAAAATGGCCTTAAGTCTTATAGACAGACATATGCTGTCACAGAGTTGCTTTCAAATGTCCCCCCCACGGATATTTTAAATGTCAGTAATTTTTAAATCTGGATGTGAATTTTGAAACCACCTGAGAATCTGCTATGCTATTCTTTCTAGTTATTAGACAACTCAAACCTGCCATGTATGTTTATAAATACTCACAATAAGAAGTAACTGGCCCAAGCCAAGGCCTTCTGCATGAGCTTGTGCTAATGCTTCTTCGCCGAACTTCCTCACTGTTCCCTCAGAGGACATGTGCCATCACCGTCCTCCTCAGCATGCAGATGGAAACCAATTTAAGGCATTTAGTAACCACCTATTTGTCTCTTACTAAGAATGTCCCAAATACATCTGTCAAGATGGACACTTGACGGAAACATGACAACTGCCAACCCAATGTTCTTAGGTCCAATTATCTTCACGGAACAAAGACACGGTCACCAATGTTGCTCCTCTTCAAGTACACGTCGTTCTCCCATTTACTCATGGAACAGTGTTCACCCAGAACTTCCTAAGGTGGCCTAGCACAGAGCCAGTGAGCAGCAACATTCAAGACAGGCCTGGCCCGCCTGCCGGGGCCGTCCAGCACGGAGTAGTTCACCAACATATTCTGAACAAGGCAGCTATGGCATAAGTGAGTAACAAAGCCCCACAGTGATTTCTGAGTTATAACCAGTCTTCAGTGGGAGAAGAGATTTTACAATGACCCTCAAACCACTCAACACATAATCAGAGATCCTTAGGCAGAATGCTTCTGAATAAGAAGGAAATAATAGGGGGTACCTGGGTGGCTCAGTCAGTAAAGCGTCTGCTTTCAGCTCAGGTCATGATCCCGGGGTCCTGGGATGGAGCCCCACCTCGGGCTCCCTGCTCAGCGGGGAGTCTGCTTCTCCTTCTCCCTCTACCCCTCCCCCTGCTCTCTCTCATATAAATAAATAAAATCTTTAAAAGAAAAAAAAAAGAAGAAGAAGGAAATAACAGTAAGGTCTCCAGTGAAATCTTTACATGGGCAGAAGAATGCCAAAGCCGAAGTTAATAGAAACCTATAAAAAGATGGCCTGAGGAGGTGTAGGTACGGAGAGAAAACGTTCACAGTGACCGGGACAGCCCTGCCTGCACGCGCAGACACAGCCACAGGCACATTCCGCCCAGGCCCGTGCACAGCTTGCCTGACCAGTGCCCCGGCCCCCTGGCCCCCCGGCCTCATGAGGGGCGCCATCTGCCGAAGCCAAGGTCTGCTCACATTGAGGCCAGACCAGGTAGGTCAGGGGTCTCCTTTCCCTCCCCACTAGGGAAGAGACCTCACAAGCCAGGGGCCGGGAGGGCCACCTATGAGGGCCCAAGTGTTCCCATGCCCTTTCCAGTCATCTATCAGAAAAACACGGACAGAGTGGACGGAAGAAGGGTGTCTTAATGGAGAGTCCCAATGAGGAAGCAACCGTAAAAGGGAGCATTCGTTTCCCAGAGCTCTCCTAACAACTGCCACAAAGCGGGCAGCTTACCACCACGGAAATCAATCCTACCACAGGTGTGGAGGCCAGAAAATTAGAAGCAAGATGTCAGCAGGGCTGCATTCCCCTCAGAGGCTGTAAAGAAACCCAAAACCAAGATGTTGGCAGGGCCACATTCCCCTAGGAGGCTGCAAAGACAATCCTTCCTGGACACTTCCGGCTTCCGGTGGTCCCAGGCATTCCTTGGCTCGTAGCTGCGTCTCTGTAATCTCAACGTCTGTCTTCACATGGCCTTCTGCTCTTCTGTCTTATGCGGACACTCATCACAGGACTGGCCCAGCTAGATACTACGGGGTAATCCTGAGATCCTTCATCTTTTCCAAAGACCCTTTTTCCAAGTCAGGACACATCCACAGTTTCCGGGGCCTAGGGCATGGATATATCGTTTGTGGAGAGAGGGGGTGGGAGGCACAATTCAACCTACTAGAAGGACAGTTAACTGAACCGTAGCAAGTGCCTTCTCTAGTAGGGGACGCGATAACACGGTAAGTTTGCCCCTGCATCAAGGCAGCCAAAATTGGTGGATGTACTTTTTAAAAAGAAAAAAAAAATTACTTCTCTTCAGAAATCAGGAACTTCTGTTTCAATGTCACACTCTAAATCAATATAGGCAATGCCATCTTGTTCTTTAAAATATAATCCTACTTGGGGTGCCTGGGTGGCTCAGTGGGTTAAGCCTCTGCCTTTGGCTCAAGTCATGATCTCAGAGTCCTGGGATCAAGCCCCGCATCAGACTCTCTGCTCAGCAGGGGGCCTGCTTCCTCCTCTCTCTCTGCCTGCTTCTCTGCCTATTTGTGATCTCTGTCAAATAAATAAATAAAATCTTTAAAAATATATATATATAATCCTATTTAATGTCTCTGTGCCTTGGCTTCCTTGTCTATAAAATGGAAAGCATCACAGCATCTCCCCCATTGTGGGGATTATGTGAGTCAACCCACGTGTCTCGCTTAGAGGAGCACCTTGCACTTCATAAGCATTAATTTTTATGATTATTGTCATTATCGAGTACCCTATGTTTCTTCAATTCTCCTTGATGACAGTCTCTCCTCCCCTTCCTTGTACCACCACCTGTGGCCTGCTAACCAAGCAGGCCAAGACCCAACCTGACTTCTTGTTTGTGTCTTTGGAGCAGGCTAATTACAAAACCCCTCCAGGATACAAATCTGAAACGGCATGGATATGGCATGCCTAGAAAAAGAAACTATTTGCCGAGAGACCTTAAGATAAGGGGCCAGCTCCCACGAAGCAAGCACATGGTTTACTTATTTCCATTCACTTGTGACCCCTACTTTGTTTCAGAAAATGACCCACTGAAACCGACACACTCAAATACAATACCATGACAGCTAAAATAAGGGGGGGAAAAGTGGGTGGGGAAAAAGAAATAAGGCTCGAGAGATTTCTGAAAAGATAAGACGAAGCCAGGAGAGATAGGAGTAAGCACAATGCTGCAGGACCCTCCACACTTGTTACAAGTGGGCCACAATCAGGCTCGAGGCTCTCAAGCACGCCATACGAGGAGAAAGCCTGACCAGCTGAATTATTCATCAGGTCCTTGAGATGAAAATGAGGAGGAGGCAGAAGAGGAAAAGGAAATTTACTCAGAAGAACTGCGATATTCCTGGTAGCGGGAGAGAAACTTCTCCCTTGGGCCCTCTTAGAGAAGGCATGATATATTAGTGGCTTTTCTAGGTGGTAGCTATATATTTTCAGGTGTTCTTTATTTTGACAACCACTCTCTCCCTGTTTCACTCCTAACGGGTAGGATCAATTAGGTTGAGAGTATGAGGTTGACAAAGTAAGGGAGGATCTATGTATGTGTGTGTGTGTGTGTGTACATACGTGGAAGGTTGTAAATGACAGCTTGCTTTTTTATAGGACCACATCACGTGTTTCACGATAAAAAGAGACTTTTTTTAAGACGAAAAACCAGAAAGTTCTCTTTACACAGACAATACTGAGAGCCAAGAAGCTTCCTTCCCAACACAGAACCCCAGAGTTTTCATGTTCTCCAACCCTAGAGGCCAGGAGAAGCAAGAGAGGCATTTAGAGAAGGAAGGGGGTCAGAATCATTAAAGAAGAACACAGATCATTTTAGGTTGGTTGGTTTTGTAATTAATATGCATAAGATTTTGAACACAAAGAACACAATTTTACTTTTTGGCCGTTTCCAGGCACGTCTTTTAGTAAGGACCTCTCTCTCTCTCTCTCTCTCTCTCTCTCACACACACACACACACACACACATACACACACACACGGGCATCCAGCACACTTACCTTGTTAAGCCACTTCAGCCCAGGTATCGTATTCGAATTGATCTGTTCCTCCAGCCACGGGCGCATTCGCATCCTTTCCACTGGCATGGTACCCTTTGCAGAAGAGAAACACAGCATTAGGTAATTCTGCTAGTGACCGTCAGGTCTGACAAGTTCTACACCGCTGCCTGACCCTCTTCCACTGTCGCCTTCCCCAAAACCACACAGCTGACGTGGACAGGGGATCAGAGGGCCAGGCTGGGCATGAGGGGCCCTGCCCGCTGGGGCACACTCAGTCCTGAGGAGCCGTCTCAGTGGGGTGATGGTTTGGGCAAAGCCTGCTCTCAGCTGAGAAGGTCCCATGGGTGTAGGTGGCCTGGACTAGCAGAAAGCCCGGACACCTGAGTGACCTGGCCTCAAGAGAGACCTTAGCCCCATCCCAACCCGGTCATGTTGACGGCAGACCCCTTTGGTGTATCAGGTGGGTATTGGGGGGACCAGCAGGTTACAAGTAACTTTGGGGTGTTATCTTTCCAAGAGCCCAGGGTGGACCCAGCAAAACAGTTGTGGGAAACAGTGCTTAGAACCAATTCATGGCTCTCAGGCATCAAGGTGACAGAAATGTTCTGAACCACAAATGTTCATACTTGAATGTCCAAAGCATCCATTCACTTGGTATGGTATCTACTTTGAGAGCCCAGCAGCATATTTGGCCTGGCTTCAGCTCGGGGCTCAGGTTCATGTCCTCTCTTGCTCCCTCCCTCAAGGGTCTCCCATCATGGCCACCTCCCTCTGACCTGAGATCCTCCTCCCTTTCCTTTAACTAACCTTCCCTCTGGAAATAGCTGCCTGATCTAAACATGGTTCTTATACCAGCTCACACACTGCCTCTCTTCCCTCCTTGCAGATACATTCTAGATAGTCTTTTCTTTGCCCACTCAAATACATCCAGAGTTCAGTCACTGACGAAGGGCTGTCTAGCACTCATCTTCATCCTATTTGCATGTAATTTAAATGGAATGTGGGATTCAAAAGCAAAGATGAAGTCCATTCAAGCCTCCCCTCTAAAAAACTTCATGGGCAATGGGACATCATCTTCTTTTCAACTCTTAGTTGTCTTCCTTCTTTACTCATTTCTTCCTCCAAAAATGAGCTCTGAAAATTCTGTTGGGATGAACTTGGGTTGCAATGATCAAAGTCCTGGTCACTCTCTCTTCTAGCTTGCAGGGAACTTCTCTCCCCTCCGTGCCTCCCCTAGCTCATGCCAGCATGCGAGCATCACTATGTGAACCATGCATGACCACAGCCTTGGCCTTGAGGGCCTGATGACATTCTAGAACTCGACTATAGAACCTGCACATCTCTCCCAGTTCATATCTGCTCTGTTGCAGATGCCTCCTCAGAATCCTTGCTCACATTATGCTCTCTGCTCCTCCTTCCCAGGCCTTGCCCCTCCTCCCTCATCCTCCAAGACCCAGTTTCTGCCCTCATTCTCCATAGGTCTTCCCAGACCACTCCAGACTGAAGAAATCCTCCTCTTGGACTTCCCCAACAGTTACAGATCTTACATGGCTCATTTGAAAATCAAACATTACTTGAGAGCAGACATTCCATGCTGTCTTTATTCTGTTCCGACTCTTGCCTTAACTATAAACTCTTGCACTGTGTACACCTCTCTTCCTAACCAAACTGTTAAGTTCTTTGAGAGTAGGAACTCTACCCCTCGTAGGTCTTTTTATATTTCTATGAAGCCCAAATGCTGTCTTCCACCCAGGAGATATTCAAACAAGATCCAAGCCAGTTCTGAAGGTCAGCCAAGCTGGGCTGCCATTGCTGGTTGGTCCTGTCCACTCAGGCTTCAGGCCACCATTCTTTGAGATAAGTAACAGGAAGCTCAGGGACCCCAGGGGGGCCCCAGAACCACTGCTTTAGTGGTTCTCAAGTCATTCTAGTCCCTCATGCATTCAATCCACCTTTTCAAGATCATTTATTGAGAACAATATTCCAGGAACAAGAAAAGGCAAGACCTCCTCTAGCATCTAAAAACTCCTAGTCTAATAGGGGACAGGAAGGAAGAGATGAGCATACCACACGAAGAGTCCTGTGTACAAAACGATACTAGAAAGCAGTTGGCAACAGGGAGGGTGCCAGAGACAGGGCCTGGAAAACTATGCCTCAGAATTGTGGTCATCATCCCAAGATTGGAGGGAAAACTGGGGATTGATAAAAATGAATGATATAATCGATTTTGTGGACATTAAAGGGTAGAGTGGATGCCAAAATCCAGACCAGTACGCCACAGCAGTACGCCTTATTTAACGGGCATACAATATTGACTTGGCAGGTCTAGGTGAACCCTGTGATTCTCTACTTCTAATAAGCTCCAAAGTCCTTGGACAAGACTGTGAGGAGCAAGGCTCTAGATTGACTTCTATTTTTAATTATGAGCCACCTGCTCTTCTGTGCTCTTCCTGAAAAGTCTGGTCATTCTGGCAGGCAGACCCTCTCCATTATGCTGAAGGTATCACGTTCTGTATCACCTGTCGGTCCATCCCTTATTTACATGCTGTGCCTTTCTAACAAGGACACAGCTCAGCCAAACCTTGGGCTCTCACTTGCCTAGCCAAAATTCCGTGGAAATCACACACGTAAAAAATGTTCTAAATCTTGAGTCAGGACTGTCATTAATCATAAGCAGATTTTTAGGAAAAGCAAAGACAGCAAATATCGCCTTATCAGAGTAGGACAAACTCTGTTACAAAGGGCTTCTCTTATTTTAGGTTCTACATTTCATCTTGTTTTAAACACCTAGGACTTCCCCAATGTTACACACCAAAAAAAAAAAACCAAAAAACTAATCCTTTTACATGAAGCTACTTCCTCTAATTATACTTGATCTTACAGCCTGGTCCCATGTCACACACACTAAACAGGTAATGAATAACCAGTGTTCTCGCCATATGACACAGAAGAAAACAGGTTCCATCTGACATAGGTCTCCCATGACTATCACAAGTTGAATGCACGTCCTGACCTCTGCAGAAGAAAGCGAAGATGGAATTCTACATTTAGCCTAGCGCCAGAAACTCATCACTTAGTTTGATACAAAAAATAAGTGAAATTTCTAAAGATTTAAAGGCTAGAAGGACAGTCACAGAGAGTCAGAAGCTAGATACTGAGAAAAGAGGCTTCCTTGGCATGCATTTTCTAGCTTCTGTCAATGAAATTCATGGTAACAGATGGGTCTTCCTTCTGGAAGGCAAGTTTCCCACAGGTATACCCAGTACCATGGGCCACAGGAAACTTGAACAGAGTTGGGAAAAGTGTGGAACAGGTTAAAAAAGACAAAGACGTGCTATTTTTGGCAAGAGAATCATATTCCACTAGAAATCGAAGACACTCGTGTCCCAGTCCTCACCTTGTCATTACTAGCATATTTCCCTGGGCTAGTCACCCACCCTCTGGTCCGCACTCCAATAATGTAGGAAAATGAGAGGTTTCAAAAAGGTAACTTCTCAAGTGATCTACGACTCTAGGAATCCTTTTGTGACATGAAGGCTCATAATCTGATTTATCTTTTGTTTAAGCTTCTATGCTTATACACTGGGTTGTTTTTAAGAGTGAAATGCTTGGGGCACCTGGGTGGCTCAGTCAGTTAAGGGTCCGACTCTTGATTTCAGCTCAGGTCATGATCTCAGGGTCCTGGGATCGAGCCCCACATCCAGCTCCTCACTCACTCAGCAGGGAGTCTGCTTAAGGATTCTCTCTCCCTCTCCTTCTGTCCCCCTCCTGATTGCATGTGCTCTCTCTTTCTCTCTCAAATACATAAATAAATCTTTTTTTTTTTTAGTGAAATGCTGAAATTAAAGCTCTTCAAGCCTAAAATATGAAGCATCTACCCTCAAGCCCGACAAAGGCACTTTCTAAAATCACCTATCACTACTCCTTTGAGATGTGGGGCTGGGATCATCTTTTAAAACCATGGCATCAGCCTCTAAATCAGTTCAGTACACGGTGGGTATTTAGAATATTACTGGCACCGGTGTTGCTGCATGAACGCATGCAAGCTACTCCCTGAGACTCCTAGGAAGTGAACAGTCCCCCATGAAGTTGACAATGGAAGGTCATGCTCAGAGCCAGTAACAGCAGTCATGAATTCTAACCTAAATAACTGAATTTTGGATCTTGGAATAGTAACAGCAATGGCTACTATTTCCTGAGCACATACTATATACCAACCCATTAAAATCAGAGTTTTTCTGAGTTTCTTGTGTAATTCTTATAACCCTAGAAGGTAGGGACTTTAGTGTTCCATATTATAGATGACAGGATAGGTACAGGAACTGCTGAAAGGCAATCTGCTAGTCAGTAGGAGAGCCAAGACTCTCATTCTGATCTCCCTGAAACGCCCAAGCTTCAGAAACCCTAGCACCTGCTTTTTTCTTACTCTAGAAAGCACTCAGTTATGTTGGTCTTTTAACTCTTCTACTTAACTGAGCCTTTCCCAACTCCTGTCTGTTTTGCATACCACTGACATATTAAATTTCCTAAAATACCACTTAAATCATGTTAATGTCCTGTTCCAGAGACTTCTAAACATCCCTGCTGGATTTAAGATAATAAAATCCTTGGCTGGGGGAGGCAGCGTGCTTTTGGTAATGACACAATAGGTAATTCAGACCTAACTCTCAAGGCGAATAACAAGAAAACCTACACAAAACATGTTTTTCAAAATCTGTTTAGAAGAATCAGAGAACTAACAAGGCAGTAAAGAATTAGGAGAGCTGGATCTGGGAAAAGAAAGAAACCCAGGAAGGTAAGCCTGACATTTGGGGCATTCTTCTCCTAGCCTTGGGGCATCTGCTGATTCCTGAATAGGAGGCTACAGGGCATACAGAAGCTGAGCAAGCTTCTGACATGTTCGTTCATTTGGGGGACCAAGGGGGACAAGAAGTGAAGATCAGGACCTAAGTAGGAAAGGGAGTGCTGGAAACCACACACACACACACACACACACACACACACACACACACTCACACACACAGAGCTTCATTTGGGATAAAACTAACTGGAAATAGACTAACTGCAAAGACAGAAGCCTAGCTTTGAATCACTTCAATCTCTGATCAAATTAAAATGATCCAGAACTCCCAGAAGCAAACATAATCATATCTTGAGGAAGACAACATTATCCTAGGATTTATATTATCTCTGGAGTTTTTCATCCACACAATCAATATAGCTGAGAATGCAAGGATAAAAGACAACAAAATAAAAAAATCAGTGAAATATGGACAATAAAAACAGACCCACAGGGATTCAGACACAGGTCTTAAACAGATTTAAGGGATACATAGATACCAAAAGTTTTCAGACACAGTTTTTGAGACAAGTATGCCTAACGTGTCAACAGCCTTTAAGACAAGTACACCTACATAAAAGACAAGATGGACAACACTGGCCAAGAACTAGAAACGAAAAAAGAAATTCTAGGACTAAAAGGCAAATAATTAAAATTAAGAACTCACTGGATGGTTTTACTAATAGACTGGACACCATGATAAAAAACAAGAAGAAGACAGGTCAGAGGGAAATAAACAGAATGAAGCACTTAGAGACCAAAGGGTGAAAATGTTATCTTCCAACCACAGATTTAATAATTTACTACAAACCCCAAACAGAAAAATACAAATAACACCACACTATAGTACGCATGCTGGAAAACAAAACTGTAGCAAAAAATCTTAAAGACAGCCAGAGGGAAAAAACAGGCATCACCTTCAAAGAACATAAAACAAAACCCCAAGACCCAGAAGCTTTAGGGCGGCTACTCAGCAGAAACCATGGGAGACAGAAGATAATGGAAAGGTGTCTATAATGTACTGAAAGAAAAAGCAGCTATTTTAAAAATCTGAGCTACAGCAAAAACAGCAGCCCCACAGCTCATCAGTTCCCAGTTGTAGGGGCACAGGAGGTGGGTCAAAATTAGGGAAGAGGGTAGGCAGAGCATGGGTGCTATGGGGCAAAGATGAGGGCTTCCGAGTGAGTCCCACCACAGCAGCACTCCACCCCGTTTCTTCAGCACCCGAGACATTGATCTGCTCTTATTAGAAATGCAGCCCTTCTAACAAAAGCTAGCTCCAATCTTTTTTGATCTACGAAACCTCTCACAGCTCTAACCAGTGGACCCTCTGCTCCTATGGCAGCCCAGTCATCCAAGGTATGGAGAAATATTTATTGTTAAACACACGTTTATTACAAGGAACTCTGCTAAGTGCTAGGGAGGATTCAGAGATGTGTGAGACACGATCACTAGCCTCAGGGAACTAGTAAGTTAACTGGGGGTATGAGGCATAAATTCTATAAAGCGACCTAATAATACTCTAATTACGATAATAAAAGACTGCACTGGAGATCAGAAGGCAGTATACGATTAATCGCCAACTACGTGAACTAGTTCGTGAGGAATCCATAAATCGTCATGGGATGCGTTGGTAAGGCAAAGCTTTGCGGCACAGCTAGAGCTTCTAGGATGGGGAAGAACAGTCCAGGCACGACAGAGCGGCAAGCGAGCCAGGCAAAGGCGAAGGCTGGTATAAAGGGCAGAGGCAGGACAGGGTAAGATGGGGTTTGCTGATGTGGGCGGAGCAACGGGCTTGGGCACCGGGGTGGGCGGAGCTGCGTGAGAATTCGGGAGCAGGTGAGCAGGTGAGCAGCACCGGCTGGGTGGTTTACAGAAATCATCGCTCACCCACACCCTGGCCGTTATCAGTTACATACTATTATCCCATTTTAGGGAGGAGGAAAAGTATAGCTTGAAAAGGTAACTTTAAAAAAAAAAAGAAAAGAAAAAAAGGAAACCATGTCCCAGCTACCTAAACCCCTAGAAAAGGGACGGAGGCTTGTACCCCATCACCAGCTTCTGTACAGAGGGTCCAAAAATACTGGCTGTGCGCCTGAGTCGTGTGAAGCAGTCACACAGGGGGAAACGGAGGCAAGGAGATGAGCCAGAGGCGACTGCTCTCAGGTCCAGGGCGCTGGCCACGGGAACGTAACGTAAGCGGCAACACCCGCGCAGGAATGTACTTAGGACATTTCCTAATAACTTTCCCTGAGCATTCGGTCATCTTTCCCCAAATGGGAATGACTCTTGCATGAATATTCTACACTCCTCACACCGACCTTTGTACCCTTTTGGCAAAAGCTAAAAATTCCAGCTCAAAATTATGTGAATTGAGAGGAAGCTGGTGTTGCAAACTGAAAACCCTCGCCATCACCATCGCCATCCTTGGCCCCATCACCTGGTCCAAGTGCTTCCTAGGAATCAGCCCCTAGGCCAGGGGCTTTTCATACATTACTTCATTTAATCTTCAAACACGTAAGATGAGATAGAGAGTGTCTTATCCCCATTTTACAGATGAAGAAATGAAGCTGCTTACCAAGCTGCACAGCTATTAGGTGGTCAAGTTAGGATTTGAACCCGGATCTACCTGATGCGAAAGAAGATGCCAGAAACCCCCCAGGCCAGTGTTTTTCAAATGCTAGGTCATGAAATCAATGTATGGCACTACAGTTTTCAGGTATGTGAACACACAATACAAATGATGAGAGTTCCCCCAATAAGGCTAAGGTTGTTTTATTAAGCTTTTTTTTAAAACCAATTTTATCTTATATTATCCTGGTACCATGGTTAAAAAGGGTATAAAATGCATTTTACTGGGCCAAATTGCTCTCCAACTCTGTGTACAGATGTGTGTGCACCTGTGGGTGGCTGGGGGGGGCGGTCATAGTGGAAAGTAGGAAGCAGAAGAGGATATAGCAAACCCTAGAACCCTAAAGACTCCTGGAAGATAGAAATGAAAAGCACAAGAGAAGTTTAATAGCAAGTGTCCGGCATGAAAAGATCATGTTCCAAGCTAAGTAACAGACTGGGCTTTGAGACCCGTCCAGTTGGCAATCCTTAACACTTGTCTGCCTACAGCATTCCCACCACTTGGCACACTCTGGTGGGACCCTGGAGGATGAAGTCAGCAATTACCAGCCATGAAATCAGGAAGACATTTTAACCCCGGTTTGAGCACCAGACCCAGAAAAAACATGCCTCTCGCTGTACATGTTACCTGCACCAATGCAAAACCAATGTCAAAAAGTTGTATTAAACTGCAGGAGTGTTGATACGCAAGAGAAATCAACTGTGTGATGTCTACTATTGTCAGTGATGTAACCCTCATTCAGGCACTTACTGTTTTATTTTACTCAACTTTCGAAAGATGCTGCGTCACAGATTCCTTTAATAATTTTAGTCTCTAAGCCACTTTTTCTCAAGATTTTAAGCAATTCAACCATGAATTCTCCATTCTCCTACTATGTGGGTTTTTCAAGAGCTCAACCTTGGGGCACCGGGGTGGCTCAGATGGTAAAGCCTCTGCCTTCAGCTCAGGTCATGATCTCTGGGTCCTGGGATCGAGCCCTGCATCGGGCTCTCTGCTCAGTGGGGAGCCTGCTTCCCCCTCTCTCTTTCTTCCTTTGCCCCTCCACCCTGCTCATTCTCTCTCTCTTTCTCTTAAAAAAAATCTTTAAGAAAAAAAAAAAAAAGAGCTCGACCTTGAAAAATGGGGGCAGGATTGCCAGAAATGGCTACCCTCAATGTATCAGCACCACTTGTTACACTTTTCCTTTCACCTATACCAGCACCCCCAAAATGCTGTGCTACATTAGTACCCTGGGGCATTTTTTAAAATATTTATTTATTTGACAGACAGAGAGAGATCACAAGTAGAGAGGCAGGCAGAGAGAGAGGAGGAAGCAGGCTCCCTGCTGAGCAGAGAGCCCGATGCGAGACTCGATCCCAGGACCCTGAGATCATGACCTGAGCCGAAGGCAGACACTTAACCCACTGAGCCACCCAGACGCCCCATTACCTGGGAATTAAAAAAAAAAAAAAGGACTCCCTGGTCCCATCTTAGACTCACTAAACAAGAATTTCCAGAGATTAGGAACCAGGGATTTTTTTGTAATCCCAGGGCAATGTGGATATGCCACTACGCAGATATCACAGTCATTCAGTCCCATCAGCTCAATGGCCTTCCAGATCCTGTAGGTTTAATAAACATCTCCAAATGAGTCATAGGAGAATGAAGACGCGAATGGTGAATAGATTTCATCATGAATAGAATATAAATACATATGAAATTAGAATTCTAAAATGCCTTTAAATACCATGGAACAAGTTTCCCATACTGAGAATCATCCAAATTATAGTTTTGCATATTCACCGTTCCACCCACAATTTTCTTATTGGACGTGTTTTCTATATCCTTTCAGAAGATATTACCATAGCTATTTTTTAAAAATTTCCCTGTCTCTGACCACAAACTACTCTGGTACCTGAAACAGTGTGATTGAACCTCTGATAGTAACTCTGATAGCATCATTGCAACCGAAACTGACTGATGGCCTCCACGTGTGTGCTCGAAAGACACCAAAACGTATCACTGGTTTTCCGTACTGTTGGTGCGCCAACGGTCATTCTAGGAAACAGTTCTCAGTGAAGCCTAAAGAGAACAGGGCTTCCCTCCATCCAGAGAGCAGGCCTTGAAGGAAACAGGGGACACAATATATCTATGTAGACCTGTGCTTTTTGGAGAGGGGGCCCAGAGCCCTGCCCTCCATCCCTGCCTAAAGAGTCACACTCCCCTGTCCCCTCTCTCCAGAGAGCCTACTCTGTGGCCCCACTCTCTGCCCAACACAGCTATTCTAGCACTTCTCCCCTGCAAATGTGTCTCACTTCCTCCCTCTTGCTTGCTCATGTGGCACAAACTCATGCCTGGGCCTTACTCGGTCCTGACACCACCATGACACGCTGATGGTTTATCACCTCACCTGAGCATCCAAATTCCTGCACATCTTTTTTGCTTCTCCCTCATTCACCCCTGCTACTGTTCCCCGAGGGAGTGATCTCTGATCTTTCCATCCTCATGCTGCCTCATTCGCCTTCACACTCATTGATGCCAGCAAAGACTCCTGCCTCTCCCTTCAGAGAGAAAAACAGACACCACCAGGCTCTTCTCTGAATTTCTGACTCCTCTCCCTCTTCAAACTTATCTGGCCTTCCATGCCCTCCTTTTTTCCTTCTCAGACCAGGCAGGTAGTGATATCACTCTTTGCAAGGGGAATGTGGAAGGTTTAAGAGGAGAAATAATGAGATTGGTTTGGGTCTATTGGCTTTGAGATATCTTTGAGATATCAAAAAAAAAAGTGTTGGGTGGGCAATCAGCTCCATCGAGGCTAGAGCTTGGGAGAAAGGCCTAGCCTGGGAATAGCCAGCCACCCCACCCTCTTTGCAAACTTCCCTTGAACTCCTAAACACTGCCTCCAATATATATCCCATGCTCCTTTCAAGCTGGACACCTGGGTTAACATTGCTACATATGTTAGCATGTACATCTGTGCTGTCTTCTACTTTGCATCCAGCAGGCACCTGATAAATACAGACCAGCCCTATCCTGCAATTCTGCACACGTTCTGTCCCCACACAGTCCAACAAGGGAGCCATCGGCCACATGTGGCTCCTGAACACCTGAACTGTGGCTGGGATGAATGAGGAACCATTGGTCCCCAAAGACAGACAGGGAGTTTCAAGGCCAGTTCTAGTTTTTCCAAATCACAGTGAGTGCTCAGGTGTCTCGTCAAAACAAAATATCTGCCTAGGACACCCTAGTGGGGTTTTTGAAGAGGCGGGTTTGCCCGACATGGAAACTGCTCTATTTTGAGAAAAGCCTGGCGTTTTTTGTTGTTGTTGTTGTTTGCGTGTCTGTTTTTTCTGGTTTTTTGGTTTTTGTGTTGTTGTTTTGGGGTGTTTTTGTATTTGTTGTTGTGGGTTTTTTTGTTTTGTTTTTTGTTTTTGTTTTTTTGAGAAAAGCCTGATTTTAAAAGGCCTGACTCATGCTCTGCAGGCTTAATCATCACCTTTTGGGAGGCACCTGTTGGAAAGTGAGGGAGCTTCCGTGTGAGTAATTCGTATCCCTGTTTGGACCTGCAGGCCCCTGGAAACACCACCAGCTGGCAGGTCCAGAGCATGCACGATCCTATGCTACGTGACAAGATACGAGCAATAGCCGGTGAGTCTTAAGTGCTCAACAGTGTCAGGCCAGTCCTCAGCTTGTTGTGAGTATTAGTTCATTTGATTTACCTCCATCCTGTATGTTAGGAACTCCTAGACTCTCCATTTTACAGATAAAGAAACTGAGACACGGAAGGTTAATGAGTAACTTGCCGGAGGTCCCAGAGCTATGGAGTGACTGAGTTAACATTTAAACACAAGGGGTCTGAGGCCCTTACTTGACCTTTGCACCAGGAGGCCAAACTGGGGTCCACATAAAGAGGCATGGAGGGCCCAGTACCTCCCAGTCTGACACAGTGTCCGCACTGGGAGCCTGTTCTGAAGGGGCTCCCTGGGCCAAGACAGCCCCGTGGCCAGGAAGCACTGCTCCAGCCACACTGGTTGGCCCCATGCATAGAAAGCAGCTTCCCGACCTCCATTAGCCAGCACATCCCCCATTAATCCGTACTTCCTGTCCCTCTTGCTACCTATCCTGGCTGGTGGAAATCAGCAAGACGTACTGCATATCCTGTCCAGCCAGAGCTTTATTTTAGCAAGTTGTACTGGGAAAACAGTATTTCGCCACTCCAAAATAAAACCATCTTCCTACTTTCCACCCCTTCCCCTCCATCTCCTCTTTAAGAAAGCAACAGGAGAGAACCAGAGGGTTTGTTCTCTGTGTGTTTATCACTGGGTGCATTCTCCCATTGTTTTCCTTTCTGCTTCTGCCATAAGGCAGTCACCTGGCCCAGAGCATGGGCCACCTGAGTCCTGGGTGGTCTTTAGAAAGGGGGACGTGGCGGGGGGGGGGGGGGGGAGAAAGCGAGCTATGCCCAGCCTATTCTTTTTTTTTCCTTCTTCCTTTTTTTTTTAATCAATTAATTACCATATAGTGTATTCCTAGTTTCAGAGGTAGATTTTAGAGATTCGTTAGTTGTATATAACACCCAGTGCTCATTACATCCTCTGCCCTCCTTAATGTCCATCACCCTGTTACCCCATCCCCCCAACCCCTTCCCCTCCAAGCAGCCCTCAGTTTGTTTCCCAGAGTTGAATCTCTTACGGTTTGTCTCCCTCTCTGATTTCATCTTATTTTATTTTTCCTTCCCTTCCCTTATGCTTGTCTGTTTTGTTTCTTAAATTCCACAATGAGGGATTCTTGATGAACCCCAAGAACTATTTCGGGAGCACCCATAGGACCCACAGACACTCTACCTCAACACACATTTTGCATGAACATATCTGTAAGGTACTGAAAACCGCTCAGGTAAGCATTTGGATATCTGTCCATTTCTACCCTGGCTGTGTGTATGCAGAGCAAACATGGGCCGTGAAGGCATTTTGCTTCTCCCTCATTTTTAGGATCAGGACCTCTAACAAGTGCCAACCCTCATGCCCGCAAACGCCACACCAACCTGCCTACTTCCGTACATCCCTCCGCACCACGTGTGTCCTATATCCGTCCACACCAACTCACTCCCCTCTTGGAATGAAGGGCCAGTTTTAAATCCTCCCTTCCCAAAAAGCTTTCCCTGAACAATGCAGGTTCAATTCGTATGGCAATAGCCTTCCTGCTCGTACAGAGAGAATGGCCCCTAGAAATAGCTGGATGTTAATGATAATTGATCTTGTCTGACTCTTCGCTAATTAAGTTGACCTGGAACATCCCAATAAGCGATTACGATTGCCACAGGACCTAGCACTACCCTTATTTGTCACTGACTAGCATAGTGGCCACGATGCACGGCTGATAGGCACCATGACTCGGGGACGGCATGACCATACGAGTGGGGTGAGACCTGGGAAGGCCTTGGAGGCTCCTGTGTCCCAAGGAGCTAGTGCCACATCCTTATCACCATGTCCTGTATGAGACTAGAATTGAGAAGTTGTGACCCTAACTGAGAATTCAACCTGCCATTCTTCTAAAAAGTCAGAAATCTCTTTATTTAGTCCCACTCCTTTCTCCACAATTAGAGGGGGCACACGGGTCTAGGAGTAGTTGCCTCAGCAACCCTGGCCATTCCCCAGGGCACTGCCTCTGGAACCAAATGCAGAGGGGAGCAGAACCCCAGATCCTTAAGCCTCAGTATTCTCATCTATAAAATGGGGACAGTTTGTGGTAGGATTAACAAGATGTGTAAAGTGCCTCGCCTACTACCCAGTCAACAGTGGATATTTAATAATCAGTGGTTTCCACAGACACAAACTTTTGGTCGGGGTATTTGAGGGAGTGTCATTTCCAACACCCAAAAATGTAACTGATCCAAATACCAGACAGCAGGGACACTGTTCCATAATATGCAGTAGACTCAAATAATGAAAAACCACGATTTCATCTGCATGGGAAAGTGATCAGCATATATATATTAACACAGAGCTAATATATTTAAATATATATTCTACGTATTTTTATCTATTCCATCAGAGTGATATGTAAGTTAATATAGTTCAGAACATAATATTAGTAAATAAAAAAAAAGAAAAAAGCAAGCAGGGCAGCACACTTCCAGAATATGCTGAGTCGGGGGGTGCTGACACAGGGCACCCCTCTTGACCATGGCCAGAACTCACCCTCCCAACACACACTCTAGCCAACTCCCACAGGGGCCGGTGCCCGGCATGGGAAGGACCCCGTGCATCAAGACACAGCTGTTTGGCCTGGAAATGGGCGGCCAGGGGCTAGGGGAGCCCCCCAACCCCAGCGGTACCAGACCAGGTGAAGAAGTTTGCTCAACGGTGAGAAAAACACGGCCCTCCATTACAGCACAGGGTGTCTGGGGGCGGGGTAGGGAGGGGGAACAGTTCCCGGGAGGAATCCTAAAGCCACATCCTAATGAGTGCCATCCTGTGTTCACTCCAAGTCCTGAGGTTTCCAACAGCCCTGATGGCAGCACAGTGCTCTAATTTTAGATTAGAGAATAAGTACAGTATGGCAATAAAGAACATTCTTCTCAGAATGACAGGGTTCCCATCTCGCCTTCCTCCCCTCACCCTCCCTTCACAGATGATGTCGTTCAAAAGCCCGTTAGCCGGAACCATGCAAAGCAGATGTACTGTGTTGAAGAGTGCGGCCCCCAAATTCAAGTCCACCCAGAACCTTGGCCATAACCTTATTTGGAAATAGGGTCCCTGCAGGTATGATCAAGTTAAAATCAGGTCATACTGGGTTAGGATCCAACACGACTGGTGTCCTTACAAGAAGAGGGGAGTCTGGACAGACGACCCACGAGAGGGGAGAAGGCCATATGAAGACCGAGACGGGGGTCAGGGGGAGCCTCCACAAGGCAAGGAACGCCAAAGACCACCAGCCGCCACCAAAGCGAGGAGAGAAGCAGGGAGTAGTTCTCCCTGAGAGCCCCCAGAAGAAACCACCCTGCCAACGCCCTGATTTCAGACTTCCAGCCTCCAGAACCGTGAGACCATGAATTTCTGTTGTTTAAATCACCCAGTTTTGTGGTACTGTATGGCAGCCGTAACAATGTGAAAACAGACATTTGGGGAGCAGCACAGAAGCATGCTAGTGTGGGGTCCTGGCATAAAGAGAGGGTCTCCCCTTGGGGGGAGGAAGCAGTGGCACATAACGTGAGGAGTAATGACGCCCATGTGGGGCAGCGAGGATAGACACTGGGGGAGATGGTAGCCTAGAATGGGGTGTCAGGGCCCAAGTGGGGTGACTAGGTTCCTGTCCAGGGGCAGCATTCTCATCCAGAACAGAGGAGCCTGAGTAATGAGGTGGCGGGGGGGCAAGCGCATTGCCATGGGGAGGCTGTGGGGATGTGCAATGAGATTATATACAGGTAACAGAGTAAATTAGTTAACATAGTAAGGATAATGGGAGCCAGGTTTCTCACTTTTGGATATGGAAGTTCAAATATAGAAAGAAATCTAGAATAACCCTGAGTGTTGGAACAGAGTAAGGACTGAGTTCATAGTTCGTCATATATCTCAATAAATACAGAACTAAATATAGATATAAAAATCACTGTCTGCATTCAGTACATGCACTCCCTGCCCACCAAGAGGGTCTGGGGGCAGCAACATACCATTGGTGGCGAGCACATATAATGTCCCAATCTTAGTTTCTAAATAACGTTCTCCACTCAAAGGAATCAGGGCTTCTTGGGAAAATGGCTGATTGCAGGTCTAGGACATGGAAGGCAAAAGATGAGCATGAACCATTTTGGGGGACCAGAAAGAAGTGTCCAAAGAACTCTGGGGACACAGCAAGAGAACACAGCAGCCAAATCAGGGACAACCTGAACATCGAAATAGTGATAAAAGTGTGTTAAGGTCCACTGAATGAAATAGGAATCAATGAAAAAGTAAACAATATAAAATAAAATACAAAGCAGAATGCCAGGCAGTGAGTGTAAACAGAGTATGGAACCAGAAATCACCACTTGACAGCTACCGAAGAAATAAGCACCAGCAGACATCAACGGATGCTAAAATGAGGGCATGAAAGACTCATGAGGACTGGAGACACTTACAAGGTCTTGAAGTACCTCCCACAAAATATCGTTTTATGAAAGGGGGTTGGGGCAGAGGGAGAGAATCTTAAGCAGCCTCCATGCCCACCATGAAGCCAAAGAGGGATTCGATCTCATGACCCCGAGATCATGACCTGAGCCAAAATCAAGAGTCAGACGCTTAAAGAATTGAGCCATCCAGGTACCCACCCACAAAATATTTCTTATTATAAAGGGAAAAAGAATAACCTTACAAGGGAGAAACCTGACAGAGACCTCCTTAAGCCAAATGATCAGATGAATATCACCGGTAAAGTCAAGGTCATTCACCACCTAGAGGATGCAGTGAGAACAGAGCCCCATGTCTGTGATACTCTTGAGGGAAACACACCACTCAATCTAATCTAGTCACGAGTGAACGGCCAACAAGCCCTAACGGACAGGCATTCTGTAAGATAGCATGCTCGTCACTGTCAAAAATCTCAAGGTCACAGAAGTTACCGAAAGATGCAGGGGACAGGACACCTGAGCCTGGGTGGGATCCCTCTGCCATGAGGGTCCCTGTTAAGACAACAGGCAGACCTGAACGGGGTCTGTGGATTAGGTGGCCCTAATGTCAACAGCCTGTTTCTACACGTGATCAGGTTGGAACGTACCCGTTTGCAGGAAAGACAGACTCAAGCATCCAGGAGTGATGGAATGTCGTGTTGGCAAGTGACTCTCTTTGGGGGGAAAATGCTTTCTTTGCAGTGTTCTTGCCACCTCAGTGTAAGTCTGAAATTAGCTGGGAGGAAAAAGACTTGTTGAGAAAGACAACAGCAGAGTACATGAGTGATTTGCCATCCAGAGGGGGAAACGACGGCAAATACATTTTTCTGCAAATGCAACAAATTCCAGAAAAGTCCCTCTCTGGTGCTTCAGTTAAACTGCTGGCAGTTTTTTCTCAGTCCAAGTACCATGACTGGATTAAGTACACGCAGCAATCACAATATCCGTCCATCCATCAGGGGCAGCACCATCAAGCAATAATTAGCTCAATGAGGAGCCTGGAAGCTTCATTTCCTGGGAAAGATGAGGAGTGATGGTCCATAATTCACTTAAATTGCAAGTTGTTTGGAAAACCAGACGTGACCACGAGCTCGCCTGCATAGTTCAGAGAAGGATCTCGGAGTTAAGCATGAAACACTGACCTCCTAAATTCTGTCCTAATATTTAACAGCAGTTAGCAGTTACCTAGACTCGAAAACACAAGGGTGATGTCCCAGGGGCGTGGCCACGCCCTACAGTGAAGTTAGCAGCAAAGAAAAGCTTCAAAGCCCCCAGGCCTGGGCTGCCCCCTACCGCCTTTGCCAGAGAGCCGGCCTTCAGAGGCCCCACGCCAGTGTACCCTCTAGAGGACATTTCAGGCCCTTGGTTGTCACTCAGTGCCCCCAAAGCTGGCATTCCTGGCATAGTTTCATCCCTCTGGCGAGGACGGCGCCCCCTCCCTCAGCCTGTCAGGCACTTGGCTCCCGGAACGCCCACAGGGAGTAAGGGTTTTGCTGCTTGCTTCTCATTGACAACTTTTCCTCAACTTGCAGAATTCAGAAGCCTGAATACCCTTCAGTTCTACTTGCTTTAACTTGGCGGAACACTGCGGTAACGATTTTGGCCTCGGAGTCAGGAGCACAGATTTCCAAGAGAGTACCTCTCGCGCTGGGAGAATAGAAAGTGCCACCCGTGGGTCAGGAACAATTCCTTCCTTCAGCAGTGCCAGCCCCAAGCAGCCACTCTGTGAGCTCTGCGTTCCAGCCCAATGCAAAAGCTACCCAGCAGCCAGAAACACCCCCGATCTGTTTAAAGCCCATTGTTGCCTCTCCCTCCACTGTCCTTCCTCCCCAAACCTCCAGCTAGTGGGACTGCCCCAAGACCTCGGCCCCTCCATCTCAAGAGCGTCCCCTTTCACTGCCTGGCCTCACATTTTTCCCATCTTAGCTCCCCAAACCACCTCCTCCAGTAAGCGTCCATATCCATGTACCCCACTTGATGAGAATCTCCTTGAGACCCCAGAGCTCACCATGCTCTATGTTCCCAGGTTCTAGACTATGGCAAAGGCTGAGGCTTCATAAATAAACCATGAACTTAGGATGTATAATGAGCATCAAATGATCGTGACGGGGGGTGGGGGGGACAGAGAGGGGCTTGCAAACTAGGAAAAACTGCTAGTGCGCAAGCAGTTACAATAAGGGAAGCGAGGATATGCCTTAATACAAAGGTGCATATACCTGCTGCGGGGAATCCTGTCTAAGAAAGCAGTGGGGTAGGTATATACCTTTTCAAAATTCTTTCTTGCAAACAACTTCAAATTATCGTACGGCTTGAAGATGTAATGTGGAACCTTGTTTATTTCAAAGCTGTATATATGACAGCTCACTAGAAACTGATCGACACCCATCGTCCCTGTGCGGCCGTCCCCGGGAACTCACTGATGGTCGGGATGACAACCAGATCACTTACTGTCCAAAATGGAACAGTTCTAAGCACGAATGGGGCCTTGTTAATAGTTATACCTCGATTCTGAATAGATGTAATTCCAGGCTATCCCTGGAAAAAAACAGGACGTGGGGGTGTTCTGGTTATGGGAGGTCAAGTCTCTTTTATTCAAAATCCTTGGACCACGCAGGTTTCAGAATTCAGCCATGTGGGGATATTAGAGACAGAATATGGCGCATCTGCCACATGGAACCAGAACACCCCCAGGAATATCTAGAGCAGAACCCCGTCATCCAACACAGCAATTACTTCCGCAGTAAAACATGAACCCTCACACTGATTGAGATGAGAGAAAGCTACAAATCGCTGTATGCCAGTTCGGGGCAGACCATCCTGCCAAATGAGTCATGATAGAAACTTTTAGTTTGCAGGGCTTTTTGGATTGCAAATAAAAGATGTGGGATCTGTAATTAATTTCAAGTTATTTCTACCCTTGGAATATATTAGTGTTCCCATAATATACAAGAAAATCATATCTTCTTCCTTAAACTGTACTTACATCATAAATTAATCTGGCATGCACTATGCTTAAATTAGCGAATAATAATAGCACAGTTTTAGTCCCGAAATGGGAAGGTTTCATGCAAACTTCTTTCGCACGTTAAAAAGTAGGGAAATACTTCTGCGGAATATTTTTATAAAATTTGCAATCTTAAGCAGCCATTTAAAAATTATTCTTGCCTTTATGTTAGACCTCCCTGGCAATATGGATATATTTTCACTTTACCAATCTTATATATAAAACATTTATTTATTAAATAAGAAAACCCTTAAATAAGATGCAAAATGTCTTTCAAATATCCTCCTTAGGCATTTGTTGTTGTTTTTTAAGATTTATTTATTCAACAGAGAGAGAGACAGCAAGAGAGGGAACACAGGCAGGGATATTGGGAGAGGGGCAAAGCAGGCTTCCCGCTGAGCAGGGAGCCCAAAGCGGGGCTCTATCCCAGGACCCTGAGATCATGACCTGAGCAGAAGGCAGAGGCTTAACAACTGAGCCACCCAGGCACACACTCCCTAGGCATTTGCAAAGACATTATTCCTTCTCCCATAATATTTTAAATATTTCATTTCCAAAATGAAATTCATTCCAAAAAAATACTTTTATGTGTGTCAGGTTAGAACAAGTTTATTTGTTTTATTATTGTTTGTGCCATCTAAGGACTGCACCATCCATGGACACAGATGGGTACAGGAACCACGCTCCCATCTCGCTGAAGCTCTATCATCGCCAGAACCAAAAGCACTAAATACTCAGCGTGGCACAAAAGCTCATTTACTCAAAGAACTGTCTGGAAAGTTTACCTGCTCCATCTTTTTTTTTTTTAATCACTTTAAAATAACTTTGAAGGAAAGAGCCTCACTGTCATGGCCATGTGAGAACTACAGTACCTGCTGGACTTGGGCAGAAAGTCAGTTCTGAGATCCCGAGGCACACAGTTTCTCCGGCGTGAAGTGTGAAGAGAGGAAACACACTAAGGCTAATGAGGGTCAAGGTGAAGAGCCCCCAGAGAGCTTCCTACCATAAGGGCTAAAGCACTTATACCAGCGTTTACATTGACTGACTTGAACTGTTTATAAATATCCACGTTAAAAAGTCAAAACTTGCTTAAAAAAATAAAGCTGTCCTGATTCTTTAGCAGATAACGATGGTGGCGTCAGTGGATGGCAATGTATTTCTAGAGCACCCACGATGCACCTGGTGTTAGACTCTGTGCCTTCTATACATGATCTCCTTAACCCTCACAGGAACCCTATGAGGCAGGCGCTGTAATTACCGTTTCAGGAACAGGAAGATGTGGCTTAGCCCTTCCTAGAGCTGATTCCAACCCCCCGCTGAGCTCCATTATCATGAGAACCACCCAGCGTCCAAAAATAGGCTCCAACCTTGAGTGGACAGGACTCATCCCCTTGTGCCCTTTCAGTCCTCAAACATAAATGCTAGAAAGCTGATGTTTCCCAAGCTCTCCTTGGGACACTGCCCTCCATCTGACAGTTGCCTCCTTCTGTCAGGATCGTTTCAGGAACAGGGGCCTTCCAGTCAGTCACCCTGGCTTGCCCATCAGAAAGAAAACACAGAGGGGCGCCTGGGTGGTTCAGTCAGTTAAGCCTCTGCCTTTGGCTCAGGTCATTGTCTCAGGGTCCTGGGATCGACTCCCCACATGGGGCTCCCTGCTCAGCGGAGGGCCTGCTTCTCCCTCTCTCTCTGCCTGCCGCTCTACTTTAGTTCTATCGCTCTCTGTCAAATAAATAAATACAATCTTTAAAAAAAAGGAAGAAAGAAAACACAGAGCAGAACTGTAGCATATCCCAACACTTTCTGTTTCACCTGGGTCTTTGTTCTGAGCGAGGTGCAATTAAGAACACAAATCCCCCACAAACAAGGATGGAACAAGGAGACATGTGAGATGTCTGGGGCTTTTTCTAGAAGAGGGAGCCATTTGGTGCTGTAGGACTCCAGGACTGGGCTGATGAAAACACTTGCTGGGGTGTGTGACCTACGGCACCAGATCCAGCAGCACAGATAAGCAGGGGGTTAAAACCTGACATCCCTAAACAGAACTTTGAAGAACCTTCCCCCCTCTCCCTGATGCTGCTGGCAACCACGTGATGACAGAGGCACCAAGAGGGGTCATCAGGGTACAAGATTTCATGCTGCCCTGGCCCTTTGCTTAGCCTCCAGCCTGCAGCATGAGGCAGAGGAGAAATGAGGAAAGGCCTGGTGCTTCCCTCCTAAAAGTGACTGCTTCTGAATTACACACTTTCCTTAAGAATGGGCAGACCAAAGGTTTTGGTTCAGGGAAATTTTTCTGCACCTGTCCTAACTGCTGCATTAAGAATGAGGGCGAAGGAGATTATAGCCATACCTGGGGGCTCCCGTGAGGCTGGAAAAGTCTCACCACAGCATGACTTTGTTCATTTTCTCCCCGCCAGCTGCAAGCAGGTAACAGAGCAGAAAAGGTCACAGTGTGCAGTATGGAGTCTGGCCCAGATGCCTCTTCCCGACTCTAGCGCTATTGCTTCTTATCTGGGTGACCTTGGGCAGGTTACTCACCCTCTCTGTTCTCATAGGCTTTTGCAAGGATTAGATGAGGAAACGTAATACCTCTACAACAGCTAGCTCTATCTCTCATGGGTTATAGTATAAAAAGGCACAAATTTTCCAAATAGCAGCTTGGCCAGAGGTATCAAAAATTTTATTGTATTTTTAAAAATTTTTATTTATCAGAGAGAGCACAAGCAGGGGGAACAGCAGGTAGAGGGAGAAACGGGCTCCCTGCTGAGCAGGGAGACCAATTCGGCCCTTGATCCCAGAACCCTGGGATCATGATCTGAGCCAAAGGCAGATGCTTAACCGACCGAGACACCCAGGCATCCCAGTATCAAAAATTTTAAATTATATCCTTTGACCCAGCCACGTCAGTTCTAGGAATGTTTCCCAAGCAATTTAAACAAGCCTGTGTGAAACATGTTTTCTTTAAAAAAAAAAAACCTACAATAATCATGAAATCTGTTACAGATACAAAAGTAATATTCTCATTCATATTTTTTAAAAAAAGAAGAAAGCTGTATGCAGTTGCACAGATAAATTACTCCCCAGATACATCTAATTAATGAACTAAGCATTTTTAAATCCATCACCTTTTTCAAGTACTTTCCAGAAGAATTCATAGAAGGCATTAAGGACCTCAAAGGGCAGAAATCATGCTGGGACTGTTGGGTGTGTTCAGGCCCAGACCCCAGTACCTAGATGGCATTGATTCTGCAATTCAGCAAAGCGAGAATCGTGGACAGATTTCCAAGCATATGGACTCAGGCTCATCCTGCATGTTCAAACCTTCTTTCCATATGGAAAACAGGAAAACAAGCGACCCTAATTTTCCCTTAATCAGCATGTCCTCTGAGCACTGCCTTTGCAGTACAGAAGTAAAGCCCTCTGAAAGGCAAGGTTTCTTTGGGGAGTTAAGTAAAAAGTTCACTTAAGACTGTCCCTCATTCCACGAGTAGGTTGGTGTCCCCAGGGCCACCGGTCTAAGTCGGCAGAACGAAAGCCTGGAAAAGACATCTTGGTCCTCAGGTATGCCAGGAAAGTAGGGAAGACGTTCAAGAAGAGGGTGCGTGTCAGAAAAGCGTGGACAACAAAGTGGGTAAGTGGGCCACGCACACACTCGCTTGGGGAAGGGTGCACGGCAGCAGATAGCACGACCTGAATTCCCCAATTTATTGCTATCACTCAAGTCCTTGTTACACTGTGCAGACCTCCAGTGGGCATGCTTGGTCCTCAATGGGAATACAGAAAGGTCAAGGAAGGGGATACAAGGAAAGAAGGGAGGGTAACACTTTCCAGGCTGAGGTTTAAACAGACAAGTCACCAGGATTCTCGGGAGGGCCAGCATCCTGGAACCGTCTAAGAAAACCTGTCTGCCATCAAATGACAAAATTGCCATCTGATTTCAAATCCATCTGTGGCGGACTATGTTGAAAACCAATGCCTTCCCAGAAAAAAGAGGTGCCTGGAAATAATTTGCTCTGAGAAAGGTTGACTATGAAGGGCAACTGTCTCTCCTTCCCCCTCAATGAGAATAAAGGCTCCCTTCCTTCAGTCCACATCCACAGGCCGTGCCTGAAGTCCTTCTTGCTGCCACTTTTCCTTCAAGGATTTCCTTTGAGTTGTCCCCTCAGCCAGTAAGCTCTTAATAAAGGTTATTTCTTCTTTTTCTTCTTCTTCTCCTTCTTCCTAACGTTATTATTATTATACATTATTAGTATTATTAATATTATTATTATTACTACTACTACTGCTACTATGTCACCTGGTGCAATGTCTTCCAGCAGCTCCAAGAGGCCGCCTGAACAAAATCTGAGCCACAACTCAGCCTGTCCCACCTTCCCAACTACATACCCCACTGATTCCTCCCAAACCTCACAACTTCATGAACTTGAAAATGGGCATATCCCTGTATAAAGTCCTTGTGAGCAGGAATCTGATCTTATTCATCTTTAAACCTCCCCAGATATCAAGAGCAGGGCCTTGCAAATAACTTTACATAGTAATCATTCACTGATAAGTGTTGGAGAAGGTCACAGAAGAGCTGGAAATGCCAGCTGAACTGTGAGCTGGATCCCAGCAACAGGACACTCCTCACCCCATCCCCTGTCCTCTGAATGTGCATTCTCCTTGTCTTTCCTGCTCCCAGAAGTTCCTCCAAGGTCACAGCCTTGAGATAGTGATGTGATGTTGAGAACACCTGCACAGTGTATGTGACTGAACCCAGTTAAGGCCTCTGTAGAAACCTGTAAGGTTTCATGGGCAAGTGCACAGATCCAATCATCTTGCTGCCCCCAAGACAACCCTAATTTCCAGGTCCCCTTGGCTTATTAAAACTGCCACCTACCAACCTGGAGTGGCCTGCTTCTTTCTCCATCTCTCTCTGCCCTCTAAGTAGAGGGGTCAATTTCAGATCACAGCAGGGAAGCTCCCGGGAGAGTTGCAAACCTGCCAGAAAGAAGTGGCCGGATCCCTCCATGGTGGGCAGGGGGGCGGGGAGGAAAATCAGAGGATATGAACTACATGTTGTGAGGGAAAGAACTTATTATATGAATAAGTGATACACAAGTGAGGGGGACTAGTGATTACAAAAAGCATGCAACCCAAAAAGGAATAATTTTACTATTTTCATGACATTTTCCAGAAGAATTGAGCTTTGTATGCTAACAAAGCTCTGAATTACATTTACTCAAATTTTCACTCAAAAAATCTTACTGAGCCAGGTACTATAAAGAGCCCTATGTACCAAGGACAATGAAATAACAAAATTTGAGGGGGGGGGTGAGGATACAAAGGAAATGAGGACACGATCTCTGTCCTTAGTGTTGACCCTGCAATGGTGGACCCAGGCACATAAGCACCCAACTCCAAAATGAGGTATCTTGTCCTTAGGTTAACACTAGAGTAACAAAAGGAGGACAGCAGAACTTTCGATGATGCACTTCAGAATCTAAAAGGGTCCATCATAACTGAACAGGGGCATTCAACACTCCTGGGCTGTGGTTCATTCTCCACACCAGACTCCCCTGTCCCCATCACCATTTCATCAGCCTCACAACAGAGTGACCCTGAGCTTTATAGAGGTGGATTTCTTTTTCGAGGCATTTTGGGGGAGTTCTACTGTATTATGTAAAATCCCCAAAGAGCTAAACCTGGAAGACTTCCAAGAAGAGGGGGCATTCAAACTCGGCCTGAAGAGGGAAGGGATCCTCAGGTGAAAAGCAAGGAAGAACATTCCAGACAAAAGAGAGAATAACAAATAAAGGCAAGATGGAGGAAGTGTGCATGGCATGTTTGAACCATTAGTAACAGGGAGAAGCTGTGCCCAGGGAGAGGGTGGACGTGGTAGAGAAACAGCTAGAAGGCTTGTCTGAGGCTGGCTAATTAACAGAGAACCATTTGTCCTTGCACCTTAACAAGGGTCCCTGTTGACTGATGAGGGGAAATACCCGATGCACCCCAGGGCACATACAAACACGGCTGATGTGCTCTCCACCTGCCGTCTGGTCCTGTTCCTTACTAGGCGACACAGCACATGAGTCCTGTTAGCTCTAAGGTACTACAGATGGGCCCATGTCTGGACAGGAAATAAATGGAAAACTAGGCCAATCATTACAATTTAATGCAGCCAACATTTACTGAGTATTGGGTATATGAAGTCATCTTGCTGAGCCCCGAGGAACGCATGACAGAACTCCAAAATTTATCAGCAGAGTCGAGAAGGCAGTCATTAATAATAGATGCAGAGTGTGATATATTGTAATATAACCCAGAAAAACCTAGGGCCTTTGAATAAGATCTTCAAACCTTAGCCCGACAGTGAAGTGGAGAGCCCAGCAAAGATCCATTATATGCTCTCAAGGCAGCCAATCAACCAGGCTGATGTGGCCTCCACACCAGATGGAGGGAGCCATTTTGACTGCAGCCGAGCTGAGGGAATGCAGATGGGAAGGAGCCTTAACATGGCACGGCCAATCTCACCAGTTTCCTCTGGGCTTCCTGAGTCCCTGCAGTTTAGGTCTGACCCTAATAATCCATGAAACAGCCCTTCCATGGCCTTCAGGAGGGGTAACTCAAAGAATGTAAGCCAGCACACCTCACGCCTGGGCAGGGAGGAGCGTCCTAATCCAACCATCAATCTCACTCCTGAGGGGAGAGCGAGATCCCCATCACTCTTTGAGCCAAAAGGACACCCTAGCCTGAAAGCTTCTGGCACCCTGCCATCCATTCTCTTGGTTCCCTTGGGTTTCTCATCCATATTAAGGACAAGTGTCTACTGTAAACCTATTCATAATCACTTCCCTCTCTTTATAAACCAGATCAAAACAAACAAAAGAAAGCACAAAAAAATATTTTCATACCTGGGCATCACTTCCCCTTGGGAACCTATGAAAATACCTCAAAAGCAGGCCTGGTTCTCATCAAAAGCACAATCCGGTCCTTTCTACAATGCCCGTCACGCGTAAAACGACGCACACACACCTCCTTCCATCTCCTCTCCAGTGTGGCAGGCACATGGCCCCGCCACACCCAGCCAACAGTCATCCCCTACCACTCTCTAAAATGAAAGGGGGCGATGTTCCAAATCCCCAATCACCTTCCCCCCCAGAAAACTTGCTCTATGCTCAGAACAAAGCTTTCCTTACTGGAGCACATGCCTTGTGGTACCTATGGTCCCCCAGACCCAGCCGGTCACTCCCATGATCCATCTAGTCCTGCCCCCAGACCCCTCTCCAGGAACCAAGACTGGAAGGAATCTTCCACCCGTCACTTCTTTGCTCTGACTGTTCTTTCAACCAAAGACGCCCTGCTCACCCATTTGCCACCAGTGGCCACGGCTGTCCCCCTGTGGTAGGTGCAAAGTCCGTGGTGAAGCACAGCCTCCATTTCTCTGGGCAAAGACACAGATCCTTTGGCTTGCTGAGCTCGTATCAAGCACACATTTCATTCTTTTTGTTACAACAGATGGTTATCTACCGCCTGTCTCTCTAAGTAAATGATAAGCTCTTTGAGAACATGAAATTGTCGACTTTATGTCTCCACAACCACCAGGCTTCGCACACACCGGTTTGTAAAGGTCTGTTGAAGGAATTAATTCTCCTGAGAGTTTCATTTAAAATATGTGCTTGCAGAAAGGAGCCTTCGACTTTATTTCATCATGATCGTATTTGTTTTCATAGTCCTGGAGGCGAATTCTGAGGACTCTTTTGAAAGCCTGGGCCCCCAACCTGAAGGGAATATAAATTCCACCCCCCCACCCCCCTTATGTCAGAGACATTATGTATCTTCTTCCCAATTAGTCACAAGTCTCTCTTAGTTATAATCCGCTCTTAGTTATAATCCGTATGTTCTCTTGGCGTCTTGGCGGGCTGTATGATTTAATAAAGACCAACTCCACACAAGGATCTGGTGAAATGAAAAATCTGAGGACAATGTAAAAGCAAACTAAGAGTAAATCTGCTGCTGTACATTTATATTTCACTGAACTTCTTCATCTCCTATCGCTCACATAAGAACAAATAAACAGGGCACCTGGGTGGCTCAGTGGATTAAAGCCTCTTTCTTCGGCTCAGGTCATGATCCCAGGGTCCTGGGATCGAGCCCTATATCGGGCTCTCTGCTCAGCAGAGAGCCTGCTTCCCCCTCTCTCTCTGCCTGCCTCTCTGCCTACTTGTGATCCCTCTCTCTCTGTCAAATAAATAAATAAAATCTAAAAAAAAAAGAACAAATAAATGGTTTCTCATTTGGTCGATGATTCTCAATAAATATACAGATGCTTTCATTTTACTTTACAGATCTGTTATTACAGCAATAAATTTATTTTCCATCCACACAAATAGTAGTATTAAGCCATTACGGGGCACATTACATTTAAATTCTCATGCCCCAAGTGTTAGTCTAAGGCTGCTCTTACTCACTTTTATCCTGATACCACAGTGAGGATGAACCTGAGGGTCTGTTTACTGAGCACCATAGGAAGAGCCCACTAAATTAATTCATTAATGTGTTCAAGCACTGCTATGAGTTTCCTCGTACCAAAAATCTTAAAATTCAAACTACAACACTACAAAAAATTAATTCTTTACTACAGAGTTCAACACAACATACCGAGTACTTCATCTGGCCACAAGATCTTGGGCAGGTCATCTGGTGTCTCTAGCTAAAAACATGACGCAGGAAACTATAATCTCTAAGGAAACTTCCAATTCTAGTACTCTATTAAAAGATTAAATACTTTTATCTGATTCTCTGTTTACCAAGCCACCCTAATTTACTTCATGCAATGTAATTTAATTCCTCAATGTGCACACTTTATCAACTTTACAACACTGCAAATATTACAAATGATTTTATGCCCCATGCTACACATACTATATGACGAGGGATCATTGTTAGCTTTTCAGATCATCTAGCATGTCATTTTGGAACCCACAGGAAAGAATGACATAATCCTACAACCAGCAACCAAAAACCCCAAATAACCAAATCAAAAATGTGCAAAAGATCTGAATAGACATTTCTCCAGTGGAAATATACCAATGGCCAAGAACATCATCAGTTAATAGAGAAATGCAAATCAAAAGCACAATGAGAGGGGTGTCTGGGTGGCTCAGTCCATTAAGTATCTGTCTTTGGCTCAGGTCATGATCTCAAGGTCCTGGGATCAAGGCTCGCAGCAGGGAGTCTGCTTCACCCTCTCCCTCTGCCCCTTCCTTCCCATGTATGCTCTCTGTCTCTCTCAAATAAATAAAATCTTAAAAAAAAAAAAAAAAGGCACAATGAGATACGGCTTCCCGGCCGTCAAGGGAGCTAGTATTTTTTTTTTTTTTAAAGATTTACTTATTTATTTATTTGTCAGAGAGAAAGGGAGAGAGAGCGAGTGAGCACAGGCAGACAGAGTGGCAGGCAGAGGCAGAGGGAGAAGCAGGCTCCCTGCCGAGCAAGGAGCCCGATGCGGGACTCGATCCCAGGACGCCGGGATCATGACCTGAGCCGAAGGCAGCCGCTTAACCAACTGAGCCACCCAGGCGTCCCAAGGGAGCTAGTATTAAAAACAAAAACAAAAACCCTGAAAAACAAAATAATAAATGTTGGCCAGGATGTGGAGAAACTGGAACCTTCATGCATTCCTAGAAGGATGCAAAATGGAATAGCCACCGTGGGAAAGTTTGGTAGTTTCTCAAAATATTAAAAACATGCAGTTACCATATGATCCGCTGGACTGAAAGAATGGGAGGCCAGTACTCGAACTGGTACTTTGTAGACCAACCATCACAGCAGCACTCTTTACCACAGCTGGATGGTCATAGTAACCTGAGTGGCTATCAACAGGTGCATGTATAAACAAAATGGGGGAATACTATTCAGCCTTAAAAAGGAATGAAGTTCGGTGCACCTGAGTGGCTCAGTCTGTTAAGCGCCTGCCTTTGGCTCAGGTCATGATCCCAGGGTCCTGGGATGGAGCCCCGCATGGGGCTCGCTGCTCAGCCAGAAGCCTCCTTCTCCCTCTCCCTCCTCCTGCTTGTGTTTCCTCTCTTGCTCTATCCAATGGATAAATAAAATCTTAAAAAAAAAAAAAAAAAAAAAGGAATGAAGTTCTGGCACCTGCTACAACGGGGTGAACCTGGAAGGCGTTCTGCGAAGTGACCAAAAAAAAAAAAAAAAAAAGAAACCAGACACAAAGGTACAAATATTGTATGATTCCACTCACGTGAGGTAGCTGGCATCATCAAGTTCATAGAAAGTAGACGGGTTGTTGCCAGGGGTTGAGGGCAGCGGGGTTATCGTTTAATAGGTACAGAGTTTCTGTTTGACACGGTAAGGACGCTCTGGGGTGGATGGGCTGAGAGTTGCACAGCATCGTAAATGCACTTCACGCCACCAGATTATACACTTAAAGATGTCTATAATGGTAAATGTTATGTTATGTAAACTTTACCACAATAAAAATAAATAAATAAATTAGTAGGCATTTACGAATTCACTGCTGGTTGCACTGCTTCCTTCAGTCCTGTCATGGGTGATGGTCATTCTGTGATTCCAGGCAACGGGAAGTTTTCGTTAGCCAGACGCGTGCGCGCGCAGCCAATGGGCGCATGCACACACACCGAGCATGAGAGGAAAGAGAGGGAAGTGAGGGGGAAAATGAGGATTTTCAAAATTAAGTAAGGGCCAATTTCCTGTTCATGGTGATGACACCTCAAACCAAGTGAGGGGAAAGCCTCTCCTGGACACACACAGGGCCAGCTTCTCCCAGCACCACCCTCTGGGGAGGGAGGAGAGCAGTGAAATTGATTAGCAATGCTGCTAGTTACAGCGCCTACCTTGAAGGAAAGGGAAGTAGAGAGCGGAGATAAAGATCAGGACTTCCCCCACGTGGTTTTCCTGAACGATGAAAGATACCAAGCAACAGTTGAATTCTACATGCCAAACGAAGTGTGGAAGGATTGTAGAAAAACAAGGGTCACAACGAAGCGGTGTGTTGTTTTATGCCTGTTATATGGTTTATTATTTAGAATCTTTTAGGAATTAAAATGTATACAAAAAGGCGTGCTATTGGCGGGGCTGCTTCCCCTAGGCTCTGAGACAAGGCCATGTGGCCCACGAAGACTCTAGAGGGGATTCACCCATATCTAACAGCTCTTCCGGAAGTGGGTCCTTCCCGACTGCTTGATTCTGTTTTATACAGCTGTTAAATTTTGTGATCTCCTTGCAGTCATATCCTCGTAGCTAGGAGCGCAGATCCTCTACCTAGCTAACTCAAATCCAAGCTTATTACCTTGTTACCTTTTTCACCCTCCCTCCCCACAGTTAGCACTGAGTAAATAAATACCTGTGAAATATATTAACTGAATGAATGAATGATCAAAATAGTCCACTGTGCCAGTGGAATGACTCATCTCAACCTAAATTGCAACCTGACTTTAAAGAATTAAAAAAAAAAATTCTTAAGTCTTCCTGTATGAAAAGCACCTGTAAGAGAGGCAAATCCTCCCCTGCAATATTGTAAATTCATCCTGACTTCTCCACTCCCCAGTATGATCACACCCAGAAGTGGAAATGTAGTTCATCTGTCTACATTTCCCCCTGGGGCCTCCTTGGCAGGCTCCCCATTTCTACTTTCATTGTATAACCCAGAGAAGAAAGGGGAGCAACACCATCTGTGTTGGCCTCTGGGAGTACCCAGAACACCCCCACGAGCCTACAGTGTCCTTTTGGGGCAAGAGCCTCATGTCTGACTTCTCTGTCCCCATTCTACCCTGAAAACCTTAACTTCCAAGGTCAGCTAAACAGTGCACACGAGTGAAGTTTTTCCATATGAACAAAATCCCAACATTCCCCAAAAAGAGTCAATAAAGATTTACCTTCAGGATTACTATTTTTTAAAGTGAGATTATACTTTCTTGTTCTTCTGTCAGTTGCAAATCCCCAAACCTACTAGAATTCACTTAAAACTAATCTGCAGTGTTTTCATTGGTAGAAAGCAATCAGGAAAGCTCTGACCCACTGAGCAGCTGGGAATTTCTATGCTGAAGGTTTGCTTTAGTCTTTATTTTTCTAGCTGCTGGCCCTGCTAACATGATTCAGTGAAGGTCGTATTTAATCTCGCGGAGAAAAGCTACCTAAGCAGTTCTTAGGTAGGTTTCAGTAAAAATAAATTGCCTTGGCTCTGTGGAGAAGAAGTCTGTTGCTTCAACCCAACAATTACAGTCAGAGGGAACAAATGAAGGCAACTATAAAATACTGTACTTGATTTTCAAAGAATTTCACTTCTTACACGTTATGGCAAAGTGTTCATTAATAATAAGGTTATTGTGAATAACTAACCCACCGAGAAAGGAGCAGCCCCAAATACCCCAAAATTCCAAAAAAAACAGAGGGTTTATCAGTGACTATAGCTTATTTATATGTACAGGGAGCAATTAGTACATTCCCTGGAACTTAAATGTCAAAGAAAAGGGCTGGTAAAATTGTTTTAAAGTCCTAGGTACAAAGGAGAAGGGAAAAAAAAACAATTTTTCACCTTCTGGATGCCCAACCCCTAATACAAAGCGACAAAACTCAATATTTACATGCCCAGTACATATACCATTAGGTTTCTAACCCAAAGCAGCTCTGGGCCATCCATTCTGAACCGGAATTCAGCCTTCTGAGCTAACCTTTGCGTTGGGGCTGAAAATCAAATCAACAAATATTTATCTACTTCTTACTGCGTTTCAAATACTGGTGGGGAACACCACCAGCCTAGTTCACAAATCACATGCCGTGTGGCTGTTATCCATTGAGAAACCCAAGGAATCGAGGATTGTCTTAACAATTCAAGGGGCCAGAAAAGGTTCCGGGATGTTTGAGGTTGATCGCCAAAGGAATGGCACATGCAGAGTGCTTCTTCTAAAGAAATCCAGAGCGTTTTGGTATCTTAGACTGAAGAGATCGAGGTGGGGGAGGGCCGTGCACTTTTCACCGGATGACCGGACCACATCACCAAAATGACCGCTCAAATCTGCTTTCCCTCGGTCCTGTTAGGTGCAGTCCTCCGATAACAACTTTTCCCCATACTTCTCTTCATATCCTACTCCTGTACCACACCTAACATGGCAGCCGTTTGCAGGCACCACACTCTCGAAATGCGGCCAGGCTGAATTCAGATGTGCTCCAGGTACAAAAGACACATTGGATCTCGAAGATTCCGGACGAAAAAAGAACGTAAATGACCTCATCAGTATTTCCATATGAATCACATGTTGAAATAATAATATTTTGGACATGCTGAGCTATATTAAATAGTAAAACTAATTTTTCCGCTTTCTTTTTACTTTCCTATCGTGGCTACTAGAAAATTAAAGATTACGCCTGCAGCTCATGTTTTATTTGTATGGGACAGTGTTTTGTTTTGTTTTTTAAAGCTATGCTTTGGTACTCTGCCTCCGTGTCTGGTTATATCCAATACTAGCTCATAACAATCCAAAAATGTCTCCAGGATCTACAAAGGGATGAAAACTATTCTCAACTTTTTTTTTTTTTTCCAGATACAAATCAGGGATTTGGAGGTTTCTGCAGTTGTGAGAAATCTTACGCCACACTCTAATGGAGTCACACACTAAGTCATTCTCCAATAAAGGTTGTTGTGTGAACAAACAGAACTCTGCGGGATTCCTCAGTGGTCCTGTGAGATACTCCATCCCGAGACCCAGGAACATGTGCAATACAGAGAATGTATAGGACATAAAGATAGAGCATGTCTGCATTCACTTCCCCTAGAAACATTTTATTTTTCACTGGGCCAGGAGAATTGGATCTGCAGCCATATGTCTAAATTAATTGCTCTGATCCAAGAGGATAATTGTACTCTTATCCGCTGCAGGGGGCCAACCGGTTACAGCTGGGACTAGGTTCCTGGGTTAAGTTCCCAGGGTGCCAGAAAGACCTATCTCTAAGCATGGACATTTCAAATGGAATGAAGCCCAGATCTTAGGAATATTCCTAGAAAAAGCCTGACATTCCAAAAGGTTAGAAGAGAACACTGAATACTTTCCAACCACTCTCACGGGAGCAAAGTGGCTTGGTTGGTTTTTTTTTTCTTTCTCCCCATTCTGTTTCTCCCTTGGGTTGCTCTGATGTTATTTCCAGAGGGTAGCCCACATGCACGTCGCACCTGCTCTCACAGCATCATCTGAGGATCTGGGAATGGATGTGCATTGCCGCAATACCACTCTGGCTATTGACCTGGCCATGATGATAGCTAAAGAAGTCTTTTCCCCTCCCCCAGCGTCTTGTTTCTGCCGTATTCACGTACATAAAGGAGGTATCTGTGAAGTGGGACAACATTTGTGACCCCCCCACACAGTTTTTGACAAAACATGCCCCACCCTCACCAAGGAGCCCTCAATCTCAGTGGCTTCAAGTACCAAGAGCTGAAACTGGGACAAAGGCATCTCTCAGCATGAGGCAGGAAAGCCCAGCTTCTAGAGCCTGGCTCCATCCATCAGGGCAGACAGAGCTCAAGAATGGCCACATCCAAGGGTGCCTGGGGTGGGGAGGGGCCTCAGTCGGTTAAGCCTCTGACTCTCCATTTCAGCTCGGGTCTTGATCTCAGGGCCATAAGTTCAAACCCTGCATTGGGCTCCATGCTTGAATGTGGAGTCCACTGGGAAAAAAAAAGAATGGCCTCATCCACATACAGCACCCTCCTCTGCAATGTCCCACTCTTAACCTTTATCAAGGTGAGGTCAGATGGCACACTTCAGAGTTGTCGTGAGAATACTTTCCTGGTTATAAAAGCAACTGTACTGCCATCTTAATTTGGAAACTCCCAAGTGTTTCAAGGGGGGAAAAAAGCCGGGCACTCTTGATCCCAACATGCAAATATTTCCTGTCAGTTATGTCTTTAATGATGTATATATGCATACACACACATTTGTAAAATAAAATTAGGGTCACAGTTAAGTATCTCCTTTCCTCTACTCACCGTACATCACAAGCACTTTTCCATCATTAAATGCAAAAATATGAATTTGATCAGCTATCTGTCCTCATCGTCTGGATGTGCTGGGGTTCATTCACATGTATCCCCATTGTGGGTACTTAGACTGTTTCCAAATTTTCACCATAACAAAAGCTAATTCAATGAACATCCTCACAAAGAAATCCTCATCCCATCTCTGATTACTTCACATGAGTACGTTCCTAGAAGTGGGATTACTGGAACAGAGAGTTTAACATTTTTAAGACTTTGAGAACGTTAACATCAAACTGCATTCCAGAAGGTTTATTTCAACATACAATCCCAACTGCAACACGGAGTGCTTACTTTCACCATCGGTGACCTACGGGACCCAGTAATGGCATTCGGGGCTCAGCCTTAACTTTGCCACTTGTTCTTTGGGGGAACATGGAATCGACCCTTACTGCTTTCCTGATTCCTAGTCCCCTCCCACAACCTGACCCCAAGTAAAAGAGCAGTGAGGAATCCCAGCATGGGTCTAAGAGAGCGATTCCAATATTTCTAAAAATTTGTATCACCATGTATCTTCCTTTTGGGGCCCATGGTTGCCTCCAAAAGCAATTCTGGACCTAGTATGACAGAGGCTGAGGCCTCCGGTTGGGATATCAATTCTAGCCACTGCAGCCCCAGCACTCCTACCTCAAAAGGCTTCAACCAAGCCTAAGGGATATCTACCCACAACCTCCTGTTCACTTGCCTAAAGTCGGCTGATACCTAGCGGTTTTCCCATCAGACTCTACGTCCCTCGGGATAAAAAGGCTTAATTCCAAAGTCGGACATGGGGGTCCTTTAGTATTTCAACTTGACCTTGCATTCCTGTTAATTAACTACCAACTTGCTCCCTGCTGCCCTGAAATTCCTTCAGTGATACTTGTAATGAGACAGAAAAATCTACCTGCCTGAGTCCCTCTTCTCTCTCTCCCATTCCAGAATTCAGGAGGCAATACTCTGCCCTACACCTTACTCTGTTTTTTCATCATCTCCCCCGACAAAAGTGTCACCTTCCAAAGCCCGCCCACTCCCATCCCACCCATCCATGCACCCACTAACACCCCCTATCCAGGTGTTAGGACGCTCTTCTCACCACTGTAATTCTCATCTGGTTCAATAATTCTAGGGTAAGGAGAACAACAGCAAAAAAAAGCTCTCTTCAAAAATAACACATTAGATATTACTTGGAAAAAAAAAGCAATTTGTATGTCCCTTCTCAGTCAAAATGTCAACCTCATGAAATGGGAAAGTCAGTAGGATTCTGAGATTATGGGGACAGGACAGTGTATTCTATCTATAAAATATTTCTTTAGATCCTACACAAAGCTGACATTTATAAGCTCAATAAGAACAAATTACACTGGAAGCTCATCTCTCCTCCCATCACACTGGGTGTGCGAGCATAGCAACAGATTGCTCAGTAGGCCTGAGAAGAAATTATTTATGAAAATTACATAGCAAGTACTTAACTCCCAAAAATATTGGTTTAATGAAAATTAGAACTTTATCACACAATATCCTAAATTAAGATATTTTGGTGAACGACACTGGCCTTGCCCTTGAGATAAACATGCTCAGAATCCCTCATCAGAAAGAACTGCACGAGCTTTGTTTCTCATAAAAAGGGGGACGACGCTCAAATCCACGATTATCTCTTGTTTATCGGAGCTGAATATCACACTGATAAAGGGGGAAATGAGCTATAACAGAAACAAACACAAAACAAGCCCATAACTTTTGATGGCCTTCCTAGACCAAGAGACAGACCCATAAAACAAAGCCCTTCTTGCCTCTTCAGAATGGAAAATTCAAAGGATCACAATCATCACACTAATATCACTTTCATAGGACAAGCAAGGTCAACACAAGCAGGCCAGCGGAGAGTGACCATGGATTCCCTACTCAAAGCCCTGTCTAAAATGTGGGAAACAGGTCTGCATAGCACAGCCTGAGACAATACAAAAATAAACGATCAGGCCCTAAGAAGAGATACTTGATTCAGTGGTTCTCTGCCTTTGCTCTAGCCCATGCATCTGAGGGACAGGGATCCAAGAGGCTCTGGTACATAAAAGGCTTGCCATGGGGGTGGGGGTAGTGGGTTCTATGGGTGAAAGGATCAAGGAGAGGAAGGCAATGTAGACACTCTTCAGTCTAGAAGTTCCTTGTGGCTTCTGAAAGCCCCCTTCCCTCAGGTGATGTTGAGACGCACAAGAGCCCCATCCCCTGAAGCAAACAGAACAATGCAGCCCCATTCTACAGATGTGAATACTAAGGTGCCAAAAGGAGAAGTGATTGGGGGAGTTGATCAAAGGGTGCAAACTCAATTCCGGGCCTCTGGACACTTGAGCTCATTGCACCTGCTCTACACAGAGCCTTGAACATGGCTGGTGGTCAACAAGTATTTAATAAACTAGTGATAGAAGGTTACATGTGTGTGTTCATTCAATAAAATACCTGCCTGGGTTATTACAACGGTTCACATCCTGGGATCTCTGGATGAGCTCCCCAGCAGAACTCAATGTTCCTGCCACCAGCAGGGATCCTGGGCTAGTTGCAGAACTCAGAGAGCCAAAGGGGACTATGAGTTTTAGATCAACCAGATTTGAGGATGCTCTTCCTCCCAGGTCAATCAGGAGTTCTGCCTACAAGTCTTATGCCATTCTAATAATAAGAGCAGGCCTCAAAGTCTTCCTAACTAAACACAATTTATTTCAGGGACAGTTTGTCAAAAGATGGAGCTGGTGAGGGGGAAAAAAATCACTCAAAAAGGATGCTTGAAGGTAAAATGCTGGCAGCTAGGGGCCTGGTGCCTGTAGCCCACGGGGCCTGCTGGAGTCCCCAGGACAGGCTAGGGCTTGGCATCAGGTGCCCCAGGGCTGGATTTGCTGCTGGTGTATCTCCCTCGGTATATTATAGGTAATTTATCAATCTTTGTTGGAAAATCAAGATTTATTCAAACTTCCTCACTTCCGTTCCCAGCATCCACTTCCTTGAGTGCCATCCTTCAACCCTGCCTTGGGCAGACATTCTGCACCCAACAGCAATCACATTCTGGACAAAAGCAGGACACATCTGGGGCAAATGAGCAGAAAGCCCTGACCTCCTACCACGTATGAGAAGAACCTGGTGTCCCATACTGTCGAAGAGGAGAACTGATTTTATTCTTAATAAAACTGACATTTCATAGCAATTTACATTCTGTTTATATATTACTTTATGTACTTTTAGATGTTATCATTTATTAAAAATATACTATCCGTTTATTATATTAATTTTCACATATGCAGTGTTGGGCATACACTAAGCATTCAATAAGTTAAAGTTAACTGAATTCCCTTAAAGATGTTACAGCTAAATACTAAAATCAGCTAGGGGCATACCCGTAATAAAGATAGTAAATTAGAGAGTCTGAAGCAACTGTGAAGAAAATTTACATTAAAGCACCTTGAGCCTGAAAAGATTTATACATATATATATAGAGAGAGAGAGAGAGAGAGAGAGAACATTGGCATCACTTATTTCCATATCATTTGGTCTCCATGGATACCATCTAACTTCTCTTCTGACAGGAAAAAATTCACTGACAATACTGTATTTCACTATTAAATTCTTTGGTGCCTTACATAAAATAGCTATGCTGTGTTAATTCCTCACCATTATCCATATACTCTCAGAAGAAGTTAATCCTTTTGGCTGCAAAGTCTGTAAGAGAAAGTCACTGTGCAATCCAGTCCTGATTTCCTGGCCTTTTCACATTAAAAAATGACGACAGAATTCTGAAAGTTAATGCCTTACACATTTGTGGACTGCTGTAACTTCTACAACCTTCTTTCATACCCAGTATCTCATCTGTTCCCCAAAGCAACCCTATCAGATAGGCATTTAAGTATTATCATCACCTTCCACAGAACTAACCCCAAAAGGTAATCACTGGTTGTGTATTATCAGCTCACCAATTACAATGCAATTTCCCCAGAGGGTAGGGAAATTCTTTTTCTGTTCCAGGTTCAACCCGCAGAGCCTAGAACTGTGTCTGGCGCTTACTGAATATCCCAGGAATACTTATTAAATGAGTAAATAAGATCCTTCTTCTGCTTTACTCCCTTTTTTGGTGTAAAGCAGAAAACAGAACCATGTCCCAGATACCCCATTTAGAGTTCTGCTCTCTATCAAACGGAAATTGAGCGAAAATGTTCTAGAGACAACAGAGTTCATATTCAATAATCATAAGAAAAAAAGGACAGTGTCCCTGCAAACATGAAGCAATGGGTGCCCACCAAAAGTTAAAAATCCTATGTCTCAAATGTTCCACTACTCCTTGTGAGTTTCACAGCCTTAACTGGCTTTGGTGTATTCAACATCTGCCCAATAAAGGACTTCAGAAGGCAAAGGAAGAGAAGAGTGAGGCCGTGGTTCATAGAGCTGTTAAGACCTTAGGACAACCATTTCTTTGCCATAATTTGCTTCCAATTTAACTACAAACTCTTACTCTTGATTACCATGACACTTTTACAGGTAAGTCTGAAATATGCAAAATTATCTTCAACTTGTAAAGATCAAAAGAAAAAAGACAACTCACTGAGGATGAACCACATAAATGTTTAATATTAGGAAGCAATTACAAATCATCACAGAACAGAACTCCTGGATCCAAGGGGCCAAAATCTAACTTCTTACACAACAGGCTGCGTTATAAATTATAATCATTCACTAATTAGGGCGAAATTCCGGACTTTGCCATCCATCAATCAATAGATGTCCCAAGGATATCCCGCAGAAATGCCCGTTTAATTTCTAAATATTCCATCCCCGAAGTTTCCTTAGAAAAGATAAGTTTTTCCAGGATTTTTTTGGTTTCTATTTCTACCCCTTCCCTCTCCAAAAAAAAAAAAAAAAAAAAGGAAGGACATGGCGTTGGGAAAATTAGAGAATCCTGAATCTGTGTGCACCCCGAAGTGAAACAGGGATCCCTTTCCAGGTCCTGGTCGGGGAGCGCGCATCTGCCTGACATCAAGACGACCCACCTTTCGAACTCAAGTCTGTCACCAGACCTCTGTCTGCACCTGCCCAGCGAGCACCAAAAAGTGCAGGCTCCTAAGCTCCAGTGCCATTTGCAATCGGTCTGAAAACTAATAAATGACGGCAGGCTTGACAGCAGCCTCGGCGATTCCTGAAAATCCACAACAGGAAATGTAACTATCCTCCACCCTCCCTAGCCATTCATCAAAAGCAGACCGAGTCGCAGCAACAGAGAGGCCAGTGGCACAAGGCAAATGCCAGCACTTTTCCTCCTGGAGAAAGACTCTGCGTTTTCTTATTCCGTGACCAAGGACGGGGAGCCCTACCCACCCGCCGCCCCGGAGGGAGGAGGCTGAAGAGGGACGGAGCGGCCAAAAAATGTCCCCAAGTTCCAAACACTCCACTAAGGGGTTGCAAACGAGTGAACGCCGCCTCGCTCGTGTGCGGCCACCCCGACTGCCAGTCCCAGGGGGCACATGTACAGCTGATGCCCCAGGCTTCTGCCTACACCCACGGACCCGGGCGCGCGCCCGGAACACCGTCTCTGCGCCCGGCTCGGGCTGCCAGCCTCCTTCCCTTCTCCCCCTCGAACAGGGCAAGGCGGTAGGGCGGCAAACGTACCGAGACCTGGGGCCAAAGACAGATGCCGGCGCGTCCTGGCGAGGGGACGTAGTTAGACCCAGAGGCCCCTGGAACTTGCAGCGGCTTCCCGAGCCCCTCTCGGGGGCCGGCCCCCAGGCCGGGGCACCGAGCGCGGCCGCAGGCGGGCGGGCGCCACGATTGGCCGCGGCGGGCAGCGCTCGGTGGGCGAGCCCGGCCCGCGAGGCGGAAAGGAAGTGGCGGCCACGGCTGTGCACCAACCACGTTCGGCCGGCGGGCGAATGCCACTCGGCGCCCGGAGCGGGGTCGGAGGGCGCGGGGCGGGCACTCGCGTCCCCACCCCGCCGCTGCCCGCGTCCCTGGACCCCCAGGGGACGCCCGCCCCCACGCCTGCCAGCAGGGCGCCGCTTGGTCCCCGGAGGCTCCCCGCCCCCACCTCGCCCGCTCCGTAGCCGAGGCGGGTCAGGCCCAGCGCGCCAGGCCGGCCCGGGGGTGCCTGCGGGGACCCGGCGGCGCCCGGCGCTAGGCCGCGGCCGGGGCGGATGACCCCTCCGCGCGGCGCCCTCCCGGGACGCGCCGCCGGAGCCCCACCCCGCGCGCCTGGACAAGTGCAGTGACAAAGCCCCCGGGCCAGGCCGGACGCTGGCCGGCGGGAAGGAGGACGCGGCGTCCCTTCGGAGCGGCGCTGGCGGCAGCGGCCCAGCTCCCAGGAAGCCGGGTGTGCCGGCCAGGCCCGGCGCCCAGACCGGCTCGGAGCCCGCCCGCCGCCTCCGGCCGCTGGCACCCGACGCCCGCGGCCGCTCCCCCAGTCCCGCGGGCGGGCGAGCCCAGGGACCGCTGCGGGGCGCCCCACCAAGTTTCCTTTGGCCGCGGCGCCAGGCGCCTCTCCCGGCCGGGGCGCCGGGCGCAGGCGGCAGGGCGGGCGGCGGGCTCCTGCTTGTTTTCGCTGGGGCTGCCCGGAGAGAGGCGCCGCCGCCGGACACCGAGGAGGACCCGCTCCGCTCCTTCGGATCTGGTGGCGACCGCGTCTGTAAACACACACGCACGCAGACACATGCACACGACAATTTTGTTTTAAAAGGAGGCCCGACTCCGGCGGACCTGCACCCACACACACAACACCTGGGGCGCAGAATCACACAGAGCAGGTCTGTGTCCATGGAGCCACCTCTCCCCGTCTGCAAATCCAAAAGTGAAATTAAACCTCCACCAACCTCCTCCTCCTCCTCCTCCTCCCTCTCTACCTCCTCCTCCTCCTCCTTGCAGCCTCAGCAGCCCCAGTAGCAGCAGCAACAGCGGCAGAACCTGCTTCCCCTAAAATCAGATGATCCATAAGAGCTCCGACCGTTCCTCCAAAAATCGGTATTAATATTCATGAACCCCAGCATTTTCCGCCTGCAAAACACTGTGTCAAACCATCAGGACGCGCGCGCGCACACACACACACACACACACACACACAACCCCTCCAGTCCTCACAAACATGCCCTCGAGAAAAACACACACGCACAGTCACAACTATTATTTGAAAAATGTTACCTCTCGGTGTGCTTTTTCACACTACCAATACAATTCCGCAAGGTTTAAGTGTTGCTAGGGTGTGTGAAATGGAAATGAAAGCCCGTCAGTTGAATAATCGCAGGAGCAAAACTAAAAGTTACTCCCCGGCTTGCCTGAGAACAGTCCAGATCGAAAGCAAAACAAGGAGAGGAAACTGCGAAGAGCTGAGGCTGGAAATCCCCCCACCCCCCGCCCTCCTCCCTGCCTGGCTCCCTCCCTCCCTCGCCTCCCCCCTCCGCCCTCCTCCCTCCGCCCTTCCTCCTCCCCAGTGTTTGTTTCAGGCTTGTGCAAGCGGGAGGTGGAGGCGGAGGGAGGGCGCGCGCGGCCCGGCCGGGAGGTGCGGAAGTTCGCCGCGGCCGCTCATTGGCGGGCAGCGCCGCTTTCATCATTTCTCGGAAAAGTCAATTTCATTTTCACTTCCCCCAGTCGCGGCAGCAGGAGCAACAAGCGGCTGCTCGTGAGTCTGTTGTCGGCACACCCGGACTCTCCCACTCGCCGCGCCCACCGTGGAGGCTGGGTGGGAGGGGTGGGGGTGGGGGGCGAAGGGGGTGGTCCGGGAGCGACCCGGGCGCCTGCTTTGGTTCAGGCCAGACGCTTGCGGAGGTAGGAGCGGAACGCAGGTACCTGAGCCTCCATCCTTGGGGTTACCTGGAGATTGGGAAGGAAGGAAGGAGGAGGAGGCGGAGGGCGGCGAGGGGAGCAAAGGGGGCGCTTGCCTTCCAGCTGGTGGGGCAGGTGTGAGTGGTGTTGAGCACGGCTGTTTTCAGGGAGGATGAAAATTCACTCTGTAACTTGCCCGCCTCCGAGGAATAAAAGGAACAATGAACGGACAAGAAAGCAGCACTTCGATATTCACGCAAGAACTGGGCCCTCCGAGGACTGGCGACCTTAACCTTAACGGAACCGTCGTCAGGAGTTGAAGTGTAACCATTTGGAGGGCTGCCGCCATCTGTGGCCCCACCTGGCGCTCTGTTCGGGAGCGAGGGCGGTAAAAGGGGGGTGTACCCCTGGTCGGTCCACAGCGGCACCCTCGAGACCGAGTTATCGCCGAGTTATCGCGGGTGCAACAGAAGTTCCTTTACTGCAAGAGGAGGTGCACGAGGGAGTGAGTTAATCTTACTTCCAGATGGCTTCGCCGTGGCCCGTCCCCGAGGGAGGCTTCGTACAGTGATGCGTTCAGCCAGTTGAGATTTGGCCCCTTTAACTTAGTAGCTGGGCCTAATCGGTCAAGTTGCACGACCCAAGGCCTCGGTTTTCAGTGCTGTGAAACGGGGATAAATGGGGTCCTTTGCCTTAACAGTATCGATTCTCATCGAATTACACCTCTTTCTTCCCTCCAACTGCAGTTTAATCAGCCTTCTCCCAAACTTCTCTCTCCCACCAAGAAAGACCCTTCCTGGGAGGCCATAGCTCTTGCATGTGAACACTTCTAAAAACATAGCTCCAACATCCCTCTTTGCCACTGAAGTATTGAATTCTGTGGATTGGAAGAAATAAAAGTCCCTCAGTGTGCATATGTGATGAGGAGACAGCTGAGTGTTTAGGATTCTGCTTTGTGGCTGTGATCTCGGAAACATCTCACATACGCACATTGCTTCTTCTCCCCTCTCCTGTAATACTGTTTGACACAGACACTTCCTTATTTCATAGAACATTGACCACTCCAGGGACTGAGAGTCCTTATAGACAAAGTCTGTAGGGCGGCTGTCACCTTTTACCCACCTGGGGACGCAAGTTAAAAACCCAGTAGTCATTCTTGATGTCTTCTTTCCCCCAATGTACATCCAATGGGTAGCACCCTACTGACCTATTGATGCTAATACATGTGGACCTGGCCCCTTCTGCATCCCCACTGCACCCCCTGTGACCAGTTAGGCAGCTGTCTCCAACCATGCCCACCCTTGGGCCCCTCCGGGCTAGCAGCCAGGCTACCGTCCAATTAAGTAGAAAACTGACTTCAAATAAAGCATGATTCTAACCCTAACTCTGCTTCTCATAAACCACTCTGTAACCTTCAGAATAAAGTCCATGTTTTTTTTATTACACATTTATTTATTTGGGGAGAGAGAGAGCGCGAGCGAGGTAGGGGGCTAGAAAGGGGGCAGGCAGAGAGAATCTACAGGAGGCTCCACACCCAGCGTTCGGTCGGACACAAGGCTCCATCTCGCAACCCTGAGATCATGACCTGAGCCAAAATCAGGAGTGACTTCACCGAGTGAGCCCCACAGGTGCCCCATCAAGTCCATATTATTTAACGAAACCTACAAAATGCATTATAACCTGGCACCAAGCTACTTTTCCAGCCTCATCTTCTGCAACTGCCCGCCCCCACCCCACCCCAGCCCTATGCTCCTCCCTTTTGTCTTAATCAGCTGTCATTTCTTTCTGTAAATCACCAAGAGCCGGCCTCTTTGGTGTTTTATCCTTTGCATGGTACCAGGCACACAGGGACTCAAATACTTGTGAATTAATAATCACCTGCCCTTTTTTTCTCATGAAATATTTTAGACTTTTCAGAGTATTTTATTTTTTAATACGTTGTAACTGATATTTATTGTACAGAATGCAGAAAATGCAGCAATGTTGGGAGAGGAAGATACGCCACCTGGAATGTCACCAGTCAGAAATTGGGCTGTTGATATTTTTATGCATTTCTTCCTTTAATTTTCCTAAAGGGCCATTTCAGGTCCTCATTGGCACAGTCTCTCTGTATCATGTAGAAATGCCCGTTGCGCTGCCCATTTTCCATGATGTCTGGGTGACTTCCCTCTGTCCTGTTCTATTTCTTGCCCGGCTCCTCTTCTGCTGCCGGCCCCCAAAATTATGGTGTTTCCAGACATTCCATCTTAAACCCTTCCATTTTCTCATTCCACGCGCTTTCCCTTTGAGTGCTCTCGCTCAAGGCCAAAGCTTCAGGTAGCTTTGTTTGGTGTTAGCTCCAAAATCTGTAGCTTCTGAGGGCTGAATGCATTACCTCCTGGATGGTCCTCGGGTTCGACAAATTATGCACGTCTAAAACTGAACACATCACATCTTTCCCAACTATCTTGTTTATTTGTCACCTCACTGACCCACCAGCAGACTGGCAGGCATCCCTGACTCCTGCCCTTCCTGAGCCCCCTGGAGCTCCCAGAGACATGGGTACTGTTTCCAATTTTTCAGGCCCCTGAACACATAAAGCATGGGATGAATTCCACTCTGTTCTTATGACCTTGATGACGTATCGCTACAGACCAAAAGTGTAAATATGTCCCCCCAAATCCACATGGTATTGATATACACAGTCAAGAAATATTTCTTAACCCTTTGGTGAGATACATACACTCGTAAATCTCTGGAAAATGGATTGATAGAGCAAAATATAATCTTTTCAAAAGCCTCTGAAAAAAGTAACCTTTGACATTCCAAGAAATTTGACCAGACACCTTGGTCTAATGCAAAACCATTGTTCGAGCAGTCTTCTGTAATGAAATCAGAGTGATCTCCTTAGTGAGGCCTGTTAATGTTTCACCTGTGGAATGGAACCTTCTAAAAGATCAGTCTGCATGCATTAGAGCTAATTTCTTTTCAAGGAAGTGGAATAAGAGCAGTGATTGGTTGGACATGCAGTGATTGATCTCTGTGCGGTGAAGGATTTCAACTAAGGAAGAAATTTAAAGATACATTCAAGGTTAACCTCTTTCAAATGGGTTTTTCATTTATTCTTCTAACAAGAATGGTTTGATAAAATAATCATTCAAATAGCAAATATTTATTAAGTGCCCACAAACTCTTCTCAGCACTGGGAATACAGCACTGAACCAAAACCATTGGAAATCTTGGCCTCCGAAGAAGGTTTCTTATAGTCTAGTAAATTGGCATGTTAATTTCCATTACATTGTCCCCTCAATCTATAACCACAGCCTTTAGAAATGTACGTTAAAGTTGAGAATGTGCAGTACAATGGCTGGCTCACTAAAGTGTTAAGTATTTGTAGTTCTGATTAAATCAGTAGTCCCTCATCCATCGGTCAATGGATATTCCAATCCTCTCCACCTTATTATCAATGATACCACTCTGTTCTTGTCACAGAGGATCTCCTTCATGGTGCTATAATTCAGGGGGTTATAAAATCATAGAAAAGTATTCCACACATGCAAGAGCAGTTGGACCAATACAGAGGCATAGACTATAGTCCTGAACTCCATAGAATATTATTGTGAAGTCCAGGTTAAATAAATAAACAGTCAAGTTGGATTTTTGTTGACAATAGAACTGTGATGACATTGAAAAGCACTCAGTCAACGGATCAGAGGCATCAAGTTGGAGAAATTCTTTTTTTTTTTAAGATTTTATTTATTTATTTATTTGACAGAGATCACAAGTAGGCAGAGAGGCAGACAGAGGGGCGGGGGAGCAGGCTCCCTGCTGAGCAGACAGCCCGATGCAGGGCTCCATCCCAGGATCCTGAGACCATGATCTGAGCTGAAGGCAGAGGCTTAACCCACTGAGCCACCCAGGCGCCCCAAGTTGGAGAAATTCTTGATTATTACCTCATGTAATGCTTTCTCCCACTTCACTAGAAACTGAAATGAGGTTCATTTTGTTACAATTATTCTCTGAAAGTCATGAATTTAAATTGAGTGATATATTGCCCAGTCCTTAGTAGTAAATATGAATTTCGTCCTGTTCTGATGAAGTAAGGGAAAAAGTATTCTTTAAAATTGCCAGGATAGGGCACCGCACCCTGGCTGGCTCAGTTAGTGGAGGGTGTGTGACTCTTGATTTCAGCGGGGTTGTAAGCTCAAACTCCACATTGGGTGTGGAGATGACTTAAAAATAAAATCTTTAAGAGTAAATAAAAGGAAAAAATAGGATGTGTGTGTGTGTGTATGCACGAGCACGCAAGAGAGAGAGAAAAGGGGAAAAGAGATGATCTTGTCTAAAAGCAAGGTTTACATTTTCAAAACTTCGTAAATCATTTTTTGCTAAAATTTCTCTATTCCATCCCACATAGCTTTGAAATATTCATCACTTCTTCAAGGTGATAAACTATAAAGTAGTACTTTTATTTTTAAAGTCAGAAGGAAAAGGTGTCCAGAAAAAAAGGAAAAAGGAAAAGGCATCCATGGTTCTTTCTTGAGGCTCTTCAGAAAGAATTACTATAATAATTTCAAGTATTAAAAATATTTTAAACAAGAAATAAATTTCAAGTTTTTAATGTAAATTCAGCAAACCACACGATTCACTGGATCTGGATATTTAGAGAATTTTTTGTTTTTGTTTTTTGGTGTTTTCAAATGACTGACTTTATTTTTTTTTAACTGATGCTTATTTTTTTCTATTATTTATTATGTTACGTTAGTCACCATACAGTACGTCATTAGTTCTTGATGTCGTGTTCCATGATTCATTGTTTGCATATAACACCCAGTGCTCCATGCAACACATGCCCTCCTTAATACCCATCACTGGGCTCACCCATCCCCCCAACCCCCTCCCCTCTAAAACCCTCAGTTTGTTCTTGGAGGCCATAGTGTTTCACGGTTGGTCTCCCTCTCTGTAACCCCCCCTTCATTTTTCCCTTCCTTCTCCTAAATTCAAATCAAAACCACGTTGAGATAAGACCTTACACCAGTTAGAATGGGCAAAATTAACAAGACAGTAAACAACGTGTGTTGGAGAGGATGTGGAGAAAGGGGAACCCTCTTCCACTGTTGGTGGGAATGCAAGCTGGTGCAGCCACTTTGGAAAACAGTGTGGAGATTCCTTAAGAAATTAAAAATAGAGCTACCCTATGACCCTGAAATTGCACTCCTGGGTATTTACCCCAGAGATACAGATGTAGTGAAAAGAAGGGGCACCTGCAACCCAGTGTTCATAGCAACAATGGCCACAATAGCCAAACTGTGGGAAGAGCTGAGATGCCCTTTAACAGACGAATGGATAAAGAAGATGTGGTCCATATACACTATGGAGTATTACTCAGTCATCAGAAATGGTGAATACCCAACTTTTGCATCAACATGGATGGGACTGGAGGAGATTATGCTATCTAGATAATTTTTTATTACAGCTTCCACTCTTCGTAAGTTCCTCATTTCCAGCATATGAAGTGCAATGACACTCAGCGTGTTCTCTTTCTTGCATTCTGAATGACACCCCTTTGTTTGACTTGCAAATGTTTGGAAATTTGCCAGTCAGACAGAAGACTGTCATGAAACAAAGGATTGAGAGTATTTTTAAGTCTCTGACTTACTGGGAAAAACTTCACCTCCGCTAAATCCGACATGCGTGTCACAGTTCACACACACCCCTTGAAGGCCATAGGAACAAGACAAGCTCCTGCTCTCCCAGAGTTTACATCCCAGTGGGGGCAAGGTCAACAGACAACCCAACCAATAAAAATGTTACAGATTTGTTTTGGTGTTTTGAAGGGAATAAACAAGAGCTTGGACTGGTGATCAAGGAAGGTTCCTCAGAGAAAATGACAGTTAAGCCAAGGCTTAAAAAACAAGAGGATAGGGACACCTATCCTGGTTGGTTGGGCATCTGCCTTCCTGATCCTGGGTTCGAGCCCCACATCCACATCGGGCTCCCTGCTCAGCAGGGAGTCTGCTTGTCCCTTTCCCTCTGCTGCTCCCCCTGCTTGTGCTCTCTTGCTAGCTTGCTCTCAAATAAGTAAATAAAATCCTAAAAAAAAGAAAAAAAGAACTAGAGGATCCTGTGTTAGTTTCCTAAGGCTGCCATAACAAAGCACCACAAGCCAGGCAACTTAAATAAACAGGAATGTACTGTCTCCCAGATATGGGAACTGATAGACCAAGATCAAGGTGTCACAAGGAAAAGGTTGGTTCCTTCTGAGGCTGAGGGAGGGATTAACTCCATGCCTCCTGGCTTCTGGTGGTTTGCCAGGAGTCTTGGCCCTCTTTGCCAAAGATGATCTCTGATGTCTGCCTCTACCTTTACATGGGGTTCGGGAGTGTATCTCTGTCCAAACTTCTCCTTTTTTGTAAGGGCACCAGTTATTGGATTAGAGGCTCACCCTACTCAGTATTGTCTCATCTTAACTAATGACATCTGCAAAAACCTGTTTCTGCATAAGGTTGCATTCTGAGGTACTGAAGGTTAGGACTTCAGCATAAGAATTTGGTTGGGGGTGGGGGATGGGGAGGACACGGTTTAACACATAACAAGTTCTAGTCGTGCACTAAAGTCCTAGGGCAGGGGAAAGCGTGGGACAGAGGCCCTAAGAAGCGGAAGGGTCTGGTGAATTCTGGAAAAGATGACTGAAGATCAAGGAGTTTGGGTTTTATTCTAGGACCAATGGGAAGATTTCAATGGGTTCTGTAGTTTTAAAAGGTCATGTTATAAATTTCCCAGTTGTCGCTTTAGCACGGCAATGCAAGGATTTCTTAATTTGTTGGTTTCTTAGGAGAATTTGCAACTATTCTTTCTTTGCCCTCTCAATTCATTAGGTGTTGAATTTGCTGAGGAAATACAACACATTTGTGATATTCTGAAAGTTCTGTCTTTTTTATTTTTTTAAGGATTTTATTTATTTCTTTATCAGAGAAAGTGCATGGGCACAAGCAGGGGCAGTGGTAGGCAAAGGAAGAAGCAGGCTTCCTGCTGAGCAAGGAGACTGACAGGGGACTAGATTCCAGGACCCTGGGATCATGACCCCAGGCCCAAGGCAGATGCTTAACTGAGACACCCAGGCACCCCCAGATTTGTCTTTTTCTTTTCTTTTTAATTTTTTTTTTTTATTTGTTAGAGAGAGAGAGAGAGAGAGCACAGGCAGAGGCAGAGGGAGAAGCAGGCTCCCTGCCAAGCAAGGAGCCCGATGTGGGACTCCATCCCAGGATGCTGGGATCATGACCTGAGCTGAAGGCAGCCGCTTAACCAACTGAGCCACCCAGGCGTCCCTCTTTTTTTTTTTTTTTTTAAGATTTTATTTATTTATTTGACAGACAGAGATCACAAGTGGACAGAGAGGCAGGCAGAGAGAGAAGAGGAGGAAGCAGGCTCCCTGCCAAGCAGAGAGCCCGACGCGGGGCTCGATCCCAGGACCCTGAGATCATGACCTGAGCTGAAGGCAGAGGCTTTAACCCACTGAGCCACCCAGGCACCCCGATTTGTGTTTTTTGATTCATTTTAAATTTCTCAGTTAAAATATTTATTTCCTGTTAACTTTCTCTCTGATTTTCAACTCCAGAAATGAAGTAAGTTTTTACTTCATTCTTTCTACCCCTAAAGAAACTCCTTAAAGAAGAAAGAAAATAAGGAGATATATTCAACTGTAGGTTCCAGGCATTTTCCTCAGACTGTTTTGAGTGAACAGTGATCATTTTCAAGAGATTCTGTCGCCACAAAAATCAATATTCATTCCAAAGTTCCATGGCTCCGAACTATTTCAGTGTTTTGATTTCCAAAAAATTTCAGATTTTTTTCTGTCAGAAACTCCTCATGTAATAAATCGTTTTCACAAAACTGAATTATTGTTGGCAGAACAATCAGCATAAGTAAGACTTCAGGGTTTGCCTTGAACGTTCTGTAATTCGAAAGCAAATATTGGTTTAAATAGCCCCTCACTTATTTTCTCAACCTCAAGTTGTGGATCCTGGTTTCTGCACCACTCCTCTCTTAACAACCAAAAAAAGGTCAAGTTTTTTTCTGTTTTATGTATTGAGGTTCTGTGTAAGCTTTAATTTAGGGAAAAGGTTCTGTGGCTTTAAAAAAAAATTTTTTTTTTTCAATTTTAACACTAACTAAGCCACAAAAACTGGTTGTTAGTTTTACTTCGTTTTCAGATAATCGGAGGGAAAAAAGAAAACACAACCAACTGTAAGTGGGAAACCACTGAAGACTGAAGGAGAGAAAGGAGTACAGACAGCAAGTGACAGGAGGCGATTGTGAATGTCCATAGAACAGAGCCAGGCCCCTTAGAGGTACCAACGTTCTAGGCTCATCAACACTTGACTTGCTCAAGTGTTGGCTCCCATTTTTCTTTGCTTTTATTTCCCATCTTGATGAGACCTTCTCGTGATGCAGAACAAAAGAATCATGACCACTTGTTTTCATGTATGCAGTTGAGGTTTGAACAGACCTTTTTCCTTCATTGAGAAACTGGGGGAAAATGACCCTCCGAGTCTATCATCTTTCATAACGTACATACGTGTTTTACCACATATGCACTTTTCCTTTTTTTTTAAATTTTATTTATTTATTTATTTTTTATTTGTCAGAGAGAGAGAGAGTGAGCACAGGCAGACAGAGTGGCCGGCAGAGGCAGAGGGAGAAGCAGGCTCACCGCTGAGCAAAGAGCCCGATGTGGGACCTGATCCCAGGACGCTGGGATCATGACCTGAGCCGAAGGCAGCCGCTTAACCAACTGAGCCACCCAGGCGTCCCTGCACTTTTCCTTTTGTTGGTATTTTTGCTTATGATGAACTGAAGTATGATAGTAGGAAATATTTATACCACACTGAGGGGAAAAGGAAAATAGAGTTTATAGGTACGGCATGACCACCCCAAAGATGTCTTCTTATGAATAAAACCAAATGGAACTACATCCAAACCTTAACAGTGGTTGTCTTTGAGCAATGGAACTATGGATGATTTTTGTTCCTATTGAAAAGTTAATGTTGTTTGAGAATATATTTCACTTTCATTAATATAAAATTTTAAATACTACTGTATAGGTGATTTTGTAAAAGTATTTTTTGATATATGATGTTTATATAAATTACTGGTGAGTTTTAGCCAGTTTTTTCCATAGAACTTCAAAAAAGAAAGCACTGATGAATGTATCTTATATTTTAGACTACATTCTTTTTTTTTCTTTTTTTTTTTTAAAGATTTATTTATTTATTTGTCAGAGAGAGAGGGAGAGAGAGCGAACAAGCACAGGCAGACAGAGTGGCAGGCAGAGGCAGAAGCAGGAGAAGCAGAGGAGAAGCAGGCTCCCCACCAAGCAAGGAGCCCGATGTGGGATTCGATACCAGGACGCTGGGATCATGACCTGAGCCGAAGGCAGCCGCTTTACCAACTGAGCCACCCAGGCATCCCTAGACTACATTCTTTTAAGAATTTTTAAAACTATATCTCTTTAAATTCCATGGAAGATAATTTTTTCCTACAGATAAATGCCATGGAGCTTCTCCTAATCTTTTATTTTATCAAAACATTCATCTTTTAAAACCCATTTGTGTTTTTATCCTAACAGTTCAAGTAGTGACTCTCCAAATGAACATATAGGAACAAGCTTATAATGTGTATCTAGATAGGTAGCTATTAATAAATGGTACATCCCATGATCATTAATATTTCAATAACCTTTTGCTTTGATTCACATCATAGCTTAAATATGCTATTTGAAAGCAAATAAGAATTAAGAGAAATCCATAACAACTAGAAGCTCTTCTCTAATTATAAATTTTCATTTCACTTATATGCAAATTTCAGTTACTATATTCTTAGCAATCAAATTCAAATTCTTAGATCTCAAACATGAATGAGGACTAAGAAAAATACCAAACTTCTATGTTAAATTTGTTCTTCCTGCATTTCGTCTCTCTGGCACTTTCATATTTAGTCATCACATTTCCTTTTCTGCTTGCTCAGTTTCCACATAGAACCAGATCAGCAGAAGGGGAGGGAAAACATCTCATTTGAGGGCAGTGAAGGAAAGAAAAGAACCTCTCTTTATCTATTGGTCTCTGTTTCCCTCTCCTACATCCACGCATGTGTGAGTGCACGCACACAGTAGAGGAGGGTTCTTTGTGTGCAAATGGTCATTTGGAATTCAGGATGTATTTTACTGCAGAAATAATAAGAAACTGTAACAATGTAAGTAATACAGTTTACCTTCATTGTGGGTTAAAATAAGAATTTGTAGGCTGGCTTTGGGAGCCAATTTGACAACACTACATATGGGAAATCTCCATTCTGAAATCTTAACAGCTGTTTTCCAAGGACGTTGTTAGAGTACTTTGGATTGTGTGGGTCTGGGACCGCCCGCCCTCTGCAGGGCTGTGCTTGGCAATTTGGAAGAGAAGAGGAGGAAGGAGGCCTGGTTCCTGACCTCAAGGCATTTGCAGGTTCCACTGGGAAACAGTGCCTGCAATGAAATGGTTATTTCATCCCAGAAACAGGTTGGTGGCTCCACTCCCAGGTATCATTTTAATACATTTATTTGCCTGTTTAGCAAACAAGTTCAGCGTTTGACTCCATATTTGCTTCTTACATAATATTTTCTAATATAAGCATTGCGTGATTATACTAGAATATTAGAGCAATACAGGCCTAGTTTGCAGTGACAGAATTGGAAAGCACTTGAATGTCTATCAGTAACTAAATGATTGAATAAACCGTGGTTGGTCTGTTCTATGGGATGTTATGCACAAAGAAAAAGAACACATTAAAACTTTTTGTTGAGCTAGAAAGGAGACTAGGATATATTTTAAAGAGAAAATGACGATGCAAAGAGCTGTTCATCTTATGGTCTTATTTTTGCAAAGACAACAAAAAAGTGTTTGAATTAAAAAAGGATACAGGTATATATACAAGGCTGTTAATATTGGACAAGTGGGTTACTAATTTTTTTTTATTTATCTCTGTGTTGAGAAAAAAATGATATTTAAAAATGAAAATCTGGAAATACAGAGATTTAAGAGAAAAAGTAAAATCACTTTGGTGTTTTATTTTTATTTTGTTAGGATAGTGTGTGTATGGGAGAGAGAGACAGAGAGAAAGAGAACAAGTCTGGATAATTGATTATTAATAAGTAGGTTTTTCTTGACTGTCCACTATGTTTATGTCACTTCAAGGGCCTTCTGGAAAAAGTGCTTTAATCCAAAGCCACCAGTAGACCCAGAGTGGAAACGATTCTAAGCAGGCAGGCATTTCAGTTCCCTTTGGGATCTGCCTATTCTCCCTGTGGGAATGGCCCATCTTAGCCTGTTCTGTACATCTCTCCTACCTAAATGGAAAGGAAGACTTTCCTAAAGTGTAAAACTGTGGGAATAAAGGGTGTTGTTCTCACACCAGCATGAGCCCTGCTCGTGTTAATGGTTCTCTGTTTCATACTGATGAATTTTCCAACACTGTCTTAAAGAACCAACATGACATGGGACGCCTGTGTGGCTCAGTTGGTTAAGAACCAACATGACTTCCCACCAGGCAAGCTGGATGTACTCACAGGAAGGAAGCAAGCAGATAATGGAGTCTGATCTGCTAACTACGTTTCAAGAAAATGCTGTATACATTTCTGCTCACCATTACCTGTAAGCCCATGACACAAGTTCAGTGAGCTCTGAAAAAAGGAGTAGCTTAGTCCAGTTTTCTCTGTATTTCTTCTGAAGAATTATTCACCTGGAGGTAGATATCCATTATATCAACATGACACTTTCATCAGTACAAAACTGAACAATTCCAGATAGTAAACAACAAAGCATGGGCAGGACTTCCAAAGGAAAAGCTAGTAGGCTTGCCCGAGGTAGTAGGATTTGAGCTGTATCTTAAAGAATAGGTTAAAAATAGAGTAATTAAAAATATATATTTGTGTGTGTGATTAATAGCCAGCATTAAAAAGCCTTGACAGAAGCTTTCAGACTTTAAAATGTCCTCTCATCCCACAGAGAACACCCATCTAACAAACTCATCTGGCCCTATAGTCCAAGCTAGTTCTGTATTTAAGCCAAAGAAATTTTGTCAAATTATACATTAAATGTATTGGCAGGGTTAGGAACTAACTTCTTCCATTAAAAACTGGAGATGGGGATGGGGAGAAAGATTCCTAGATCCAACAGGTGGAAGAAATAAACATGTGTGTTTACTATGATCTCTAAGGCAGATCTTTAGCCTCTAGAACTATAGATAGAAAACTATTTCCCTGCGATACTTTAACTGATTCCTCAGGAATGAAAGAAAAGTTAGTCACCAGATGGTGCCTGTAGATGTGAATTTCTTGGATCCTCTTGGGCACGCAGTGATGGGCAGCTGACACTATGATGGTGATGAACCTATTCATGGTCATGGTCAGGATATACAGAAGAGTAGTCTCAGCTTACTTATCAACTCAGCACTCCACTCACGAGTGGCTTTGATTACAAATCTGTGTCTGTTCCATGATATCAAACCGCTGGTGGAAACTTAATACCTTTTGTCTAGATGTTTAGCTTGTAGTCATGTAGGCAAAACACCTGTGCACTAACCTAGTATTTCATCCAGATGTTTGATGGTGTGTGCCTATGACCCTTTCACTATATACTTTATTTCTTCCTGTTAGCCAATATAAAGCCCAGATTAGATTAAAGTTCAATTTATCTCCAAGTTTAGGGTTTAATTAAACAAAAAACAAAGGAATGCTAAGAATCCACATATGGTGAGCCATGTTTTCTGCTATAAAAATGTGAGAGACTCTTGAGTTCAGAATAACAGAGAAAACACATACCCACCCAAACAACTTTTGTCAAAATTCACCAGGAAATTTCAGAGAGAACAGGTAACAGAAATGTATATCAATCATTAGGAAGCTAAATGATGTCCATACCCACAATATCTGGAAATAGATTTTAGAAAGAGGAATAACAAACAGCAAGGGACAAAGGCTGAGCAAAGAGAAGGAAAGTCAAACCCCAACACCTGCGAAGGGAGTTGGAGGGATAGCTATGAGAAGTGGGCTAATTCTCCACACAGGACCCAGAAAAGACACAGGAATAAGAAATACTGGGAAGGGGGCAACAGGATTAAATTAAGTCTATCTAAGGAGCAGTTAGATCCTTACAGTTCTCCACCCTTTTCTAATTCCCAAGCAGTTTGTTCACTTCTCCTTTCCCTTCAAATACTGAAATGGGCAGAGGTAGAATTTCTTCCAAAGCAACTGAATTGAGGTAGTCTGTTTGCTAAACAGTGAAATCTCCATCTCCCTTCCACTCTCAGACCCAGAACACCACCAACATCCAGAATCAAATTCCTAGATTGGAGATTGGAGGATGTTATCCCAGAGGAGATACTGGCCAACAATATTTGGAGAGCCTCAGTAGAAAACCAACTGGTTCCCCCAGTTTGCCTCAGTGAAAATCACCAGTGTATAAACTTGTGTTCAAAGAGCTTCTGTAGAATAATTGGAAGACAAAGTCAAGTAAATCTTACATAAAGTATAATAAAATAATAAAATAAGGGAAAAGGAAAATGGGAAAAATGAATGCTCCCAAGATATCCAATATCTAGAAGAAATTCCAGAAAAATGATAATTAAGGTAACAGTGGAGAGAAAATTAGTAAAAGCATAAGAAAATTCCTCAGGACATTTTGAGGAACATGATTTTCCAAATATAAAAGGTACCCCAATGTCTAGCACCATGTGGGAAGGAAGATACTTGACGATCTATACAAGAATTATCATCACAATGAAGAACCAAAAAGACAGTTTGGCAATGAGAAAGTAACAAGGACTATACCTGACCTCCTGCAGTAAGCAGCTAGAAACCTGGACAAAACATGGAAAAACTTGTTTCAGACATTAACTAGAATCCTTGAGAAAAAAGGAAAAAATAAGCCAGCACTGTGCTCTGGTAGAGGCAATTTCCACACTGTGGTTGCAATGATGTGGTGGGGGTAGGGGGATCAAACAGAACCAGGAAAGCGAGTAAGGAAACAAATATGATAGGTCAGAGAGGCTAAGGGCTGGGAGTTGTGAGGCAGAGCTCTCAAAAAGAGGTAGTTATATAAGGTTCAGGAATGTGTATGGTCCCCTTTAGTACTTGCTGACTCCTGAACCAGGCATGTGGAAACTAGTACTCCAAAATGCTGGACCAAGAATGCCTGGCAAATTAAATGTTCCCAGAGCTCACACAGACCTTGAAGTTGAACATTCAACCCCCAACAGGCAGAATGAAGAGGACTTACTGATCATCCAAGGCATTTATGCCTCTCAGGTAGGGCTGAACAATCCCAGGAGTAAAGGCTACTTTCAGAATGTAGGGATAAAGCTGATATGGAAGTAAAACTACCTGCTCAGACAGAGCCAAAAAATCATTAAGGTAAGACAAAAATCAAACAAAATCCAGACATTCAACAACATAAAATACACAGTGCCTAAAATCTAATAAAAAATTACTAAACATGACAAGAAGTTAAGAAAATGTGACCCATAATCAAGGGGCGGGGTGGGGGGGGTGGGAATTAAGCAATAGGAACAGACACAAATAAAAGCCACAGATGATGGAACTAGCAGACAAGGATTTTTTAAAGCTATTAGAACTGCGGACACATATTGAAAGGAAAATAAGAACTCAATGAGGAAATACATGGAAGATATCAAAAAGAACCAAATAGTGAAATTTCTAAGATACAAAAGTACACCATCTGAAAAGAAAGTGGTTTTTTGTTGTTGTTGTTTTTGTTTTTTTGAAAAGAAAGTTTAACGAGATGAAACCACACCCAGATCTTGGCCTCTCCAATAGGAGATCACCAAGACTCCTTGGTGATCAAAATTACTCTCATTGCTCATAAGTCATGTGGATAGCATATATCCTTAATATGATGTGAAGAGAATGGCACTTTACTTCTGTGGTCTTCCTCCCCCAAATCCATAATTCCAATGGGGCAGACAAAAAAATGTCCCCCCAAATGTTCACCTTTCAAAGTCCAGAGCCTGTGAATATGTTACCTATGGCAAAACAGACTTTACAGATGAGATTAAGGATACAGTCTTTGAGATGGAAAGATAATCCTGCATTATCTGACTAAACGCAATCAAATTGCATGAGTCCTTAAAAGTAGAGACCCTCGGGGTGCCTGGGTAGCTCAGTGGGTTAAGCCTCTGCCTTCGGCTCGGGTCATGATCTTGGGGTCCTGGGATCGAGCCCCACATCGGGCTCTCTGCTCGGCAGGGAGCCTGCTTCCCCCTCTCTCTCTGCCTGCCTCTCTGACTGCTTGTGGTATCTTTCTGTCAAATAAATAATTAAAAAAAAAAAAAAAGTAGAGACCCTCTATTGGCTTTGTGGTCGGTAGAGAGAGAGAGAGAGAAATATGTGATAGTGGAAAAAGCATCAGAGAGATGGAAGGGTCAGAGAGAGCTCCTAGGTTTGTAGATGGAGAATAAAACTACCAGCCAAGAAATTGTAGATGGCCTCTAGCTGCAAAAGACAAGGACACAGAGTCTCCTAAGAGCTGCCAGAAAGGATCACAGCCATGTTTACACCTTGATTTTGGCCCAGTGAGACTCATGTCAGACTTCTGGCATACAGAATCATAAGAAATAAATTTGTGCTATTTAAGCCACTAAGTTTGGAGTAATTTGTTACCTCAGCAATAAAAAATAAGTCTAATCATGAAAAAAAATCAGACAAACCTACACTGAAAGACATCCCACAAGATACCTTCCCAAAACTGTCAAGATCACCAGAAAACAAAGTCTGAAAAACTCACAACTTAGAGGAACCTAGGGAGACATGATGACTACATGTAATGTGGTATCCTAGATGGGAAAAAGGATGTTGGATAAAAACTAAAGAAATGTGAATAAAGTATGGACTTTAGTTAATAGTAATGAATTGACGTTGGTTCATTATTTGTAACAAAGGACCATGGTAATGTGAAGAGTTAAGAATAAAGGAAAAAATATTATGTAGAGAAGAACAAAAACAAAGAAGACAGCAGACTTCTCATCAGAATTTTGCAAGCTCAGAAGACAATGGAACAGTACTAATTAATAATCTGATTGAAGAATTCAATTTAAAAAGCAGCACAATGCAAAAAAGCATAATTAAACAAGTGGAACTATAAAAAGCTTCTGCACAACAAAAGAAATCATCAACAAAATGAAAAGACAACCTATTGAAATGGGAGAAAATAATTGCCAATCTTGTATCTTGTAAGGGGCTAATATCCAAAATATATAAAGAACTCCTATAACTCAAAAGACAAAAAAAAATCAAACAATCAGATTAAAAAATGGGCAGAAGATCTAAATGCATATTTTCCAAGGAAAATATGCAGATGGCCATCAGACACATGAAAAAAATCTCTACATCATTAATCGTCAGGGAAATGCAAATCAAAACCACAATGAGATATCACCTTATACCTGTGAGGATGGCTAGTATCAAAAAAACAAGAGATAACAATTGTTGTCAAGGATATGGAGAAAAGGGAACCCTTGTGCACTGCTGGGAATGGAAAATGGTACAGCTGCTATGCAAAACAGTATAGAGATGTCTCAAAAAATTAAAAATAGAACTATTAAAAGATGTTGGAATTCCACTTCTGGGAATTTATCTGAAAAAAATTAAAACACTAACTCAAAAAGCTATGTGCACCCTCATGTTCACTGCAGCACTATTCATAATAGCCAAAATATGGAAACAACCTAAGTGTCCTTTCTATGGTTGGATAAGAAAATTATGGTATATATACAATGGAATGCTATTTATGCATAAAAGAGAAAGAAATCCTGCTATCTGCAAATATATGGATGGGCTTAAGATAAGGGCATTATCTTAAGGGAAATAAGTCAGACAGAGAAGAAGAAATACTGCACGATCTCTCTTATAAGTGGAGTACAAAGCAAAACAAAACAAGATAAGACAAGCTCATAGATGACAGAACAAATTGATGATTGCCAGAGGCAAGGCACGGGCGGTGGAAGACAGAGGTGAACTGTTCTTTGTTTTCTTGTTTAAATAAATAGACTTTGTATTTTATTCTTTTTTGAGATTTTATTTATTTATTTGACAAGAGAAAGAGACAGTGAGAGAAGGAACACAACCAGGGGGAGTGGGAAAGGGGAGGCAGGCTTGACGCTGAGCAGGCAGCCCAATACGGGGCTCCATCCCAGCACCCTGGGATCATGACCTGAGCCAAAGGCAGATGCTTAATGACTGAGCCACTCAGGTGCCCCAATAAATGGACATTTTAAAAACCAGAAAATGGAAATTAAAGTTTTTTTTTTAATGATATTGTAAAACAATAAGAAGAAAATATCTTGGAGGGGATAAAATCAAAATCTTGGAAGTCATTGAAGAAAAAAATTAATAAATTTAACCACATATAAATATTTTTACATTCAATATGAAAAAACAAAGTAATAAGACAAATAGCAAACTGAAAACAAATATTTACAACATATATAACAAGGTCATGACTTCTATGAAATAAAAAAATAAATAAGATTTCTTCCTAAGTCTACTTATAAAAAGACCAAAACTCCAATAGAAAAATGGACAAGTACATAAACAAAGGGAGATATTTCATAGAAAAAAATGGGTACTAGACACTTTATAAAGATATTTGATTGCAGCTATAATGAAATAAATGATCCTTAAAATAAGAATTTTGGGGGCACCTTGGTGGCACAGTTGTTAAGCACCTGCCTTTGGCTCAGGTCATGATCCCAGGGTCCTGGGATCGAGCCCCGAATCGGGCTCCCTGCTGGGCGGGGAGCCTGCTTCTCCCTCTTTTGCTCCCCCTGCTCATGTTCCCTCTCTCACTGTGTTTCTCTCTGTCAAATAAATAAATAAAATCTTTAAAAAAAATAAGAATTTTTAATGATTTTTGGCAAAGATCAAAAAGCCTGATAGGAAATAATTTTCTGCAAGCTCAAGGGAAACAGATGCTCTCACACACCTGTTGTAGGACAGAAAATGGGTGTGACCTCTTGGGAGGGCAACTTGACAATACATACTTTTTTTTTTTTTTAAGATTTTATTTATTTATTTGACAGACAGTGATCACAAGTAGGCAGAGAGGCAGGCAGAGAGAGAGGAGGAAGCAGGCTCCCCGCTGAGCAGAGAGCCCAATGCGGGGCTCGATCCCAGGACCCGGAGATCATGATCTGAGCCAAAGGCAGAGGCTTTAACCCACTGAGCCACCCAGGTGCCCCAACAATACATATCTTAATGTAAACTTCCCATGCCCTTTAACCCAGTGTTTCTGGATATTCATTGCATTGCTAGCTTAGTAGATATAAGTTAAGGCCCTTGGTATTCATTGTAGCCCTGTTGTTCTTATAAAAATGTGTAAATAATCCAAAACTTAAAAAATAAGAAGCCCTGTAGTGGACATAAAACTTAGAATTTAGTTAAAAAGACAAGATTTAGGGGCGCCTGGGTGGCTCAGTGGGTTAAAGCCTCTGCCTTCAGCTCAGGTCATGATCCCAGGGTCCTGGGATCGAGCCCCACATCGGGCTCTCTGCTCACCAGGGAGCCTGCTTCCTCCTCTCTCTCTGCCTGCCTCTCTGCCTACTTCTGCTGTCTGTTAAATAAATAAATAAAATCTTTAAAAAAAATAAAAAAGACAAGATTTACATACTGGAATCAATCAGAAAATATTAGACAAATTATGCTGCTGATCTCCTAAAGTAACTTTTTAAAAAAGTACAGAGTCCACCATTGTCATGGACTAAATAGTGCCCTCCCCCCAAAGACGTGTTCATGGCCTGACACCCAGAATCTGTGAATATGATCTTATTGGAGACTGGGCCTTTGCGGACATGGTTAAGTTCAGGAAATTGAAATAAGCTCATTCGGGATTATCCTGGTGGGCCTAAATCCAAAGACAGGTGTCCTAGGAGAGATAGAAGAGGAGAAGACACACTCACAGAACAGCAAGTGTCAGGAAGATAAAGGCAGAGAGAGACTGCACAGGGGATGCTTGGAGCTCCAGAAACAGAAAAAAGAAAAAGGAAGGATTCTCCTCCAGAACCTTTGGAGGTCAAGAACTGTGGTCGTTTTTATGCTTTTGCTATATATATAACATTACTAACTACTGATTAATCACCCCTACCTTTCAAAGTCCACAAAATCAAATAGATATAAGATCCTTAACCCTACAACTGTCCACATTATTTCACTGAACACCGAGATTCTGGGTTGCTTAGAATTTCATCATACCTCATCTCAACTTCATGGGCCCATGTGGTCCCATATGGGGTTCTGAGTGCTTTGTCCCCTTTCCAAGTTGATCAGTTGTCACTCTCAGACAAATGTCTGACCTAGGTGTTTTTTCCATCTTTATTCCTATTCAGCACCAGGAGAGATCAAGAGATTGGGAGAAAATGGAATGGCACATAAAGATTAGTTTTTGCTTTGTTTTTTTTTTTTCTCTCTATGCTTATAAATAATTTTTAAAAATCTTTTTGCTATATTAATACTTTCAATAAAGATAACCAAATACATTAAATGTGTTTTCAGGGGAACAATTAAGGCCAGTGATCTTGATGAACCCTCATCAGTGCACACATTTTAGCTATTTCACAGGACTCAGTAAGAATAATGAATGCACAACCTCGAGCGCCCCCCCCACAGGTATCCTATCACAGACTCATTAACAAAACTTAAACACTCATTTAATGATATTATCTGACCTATTTTTCATAGAATGACCCATTTTTCTAAGAGACTTAGACCAAACCAATATTCCCAGGTTTGGGACCACCAAAGAAGGAAGGAAGCGGACAGAACTAACATTTACCGAGCGGATGTTACACGCCAGGCTCTCTTCTAGATGCTTACCCACACTCTCACCCTGAGAGCTCATTCCCTTTGAGGTTCAGGCTCTAATTCCATTTCAGTGTTTTACCATCTCTGCCTGGTCGGCTGGAGGAGGCTTCTACTTTGGTTTCCTGACAGCCCATTCTGGACTGGGATGCACCAGAGTGTGATTAAAATAGATCGCATCGCTTTCCTGCCTAAGCCCCTTCAGGCACTTGCCATAGCAATTAGGATGAAATCCACACTCCTTTCAATGGCCTACAAAACCTCGGCTTGTGGTCTGGCCTGCACCTACTTAGTTAGCTCTGTCTCTCTTCCCCACTCACTCCCGAAGCCTCAGCTCCGGGCTCAGTCAGTACAGGGCAGCTCACAGGCAAAGAGCTGACCACCTGTCCCTGAGCGGTCCCTGAGCTCAGAATGGTTTTTACATTTGTAAAAGGTTGGAAAGAACCAGAGAAAGAACACAATTTGGTGACCCGGGGAAATGACAAGCAATTCAAACATCAGGGGCCATAAATAAAGTTTTATTGGAACCCAGCCATGCTCATTCGTGTATCCATTATTCAAGGCGGCCTTTGTGCTACAAAGAGCTGAGTAGTTGGAACGAAGACTGAGCAACTCACAAAGGCTTGAAATATCTACTAGGTGGTCCCTTGGCAAGAGAAGTCTGCTGGACCCTGCTTTACTCACACTGGTCTCCTTTCTGTTTCTGAGACTCGCCCCGTGCATTCTTTCCTCGGGGCTTTCTATTTCCTGTTCCCTCCTCCTGGAATGTTCTCCAGCTCTCCCTGTGGTTAGTGTAATCTCCTAGGGTCTCATTATCATGGACAAAACCAGCAGAAAGTCACGTACTGTGAGATTGTATCTCTCGCCTATGGAAGGGTCAGACTCCGATCCCCGGATAAAGGATTGGATTTCAGATTCTTCCTTTCCTATCTGGCAGCAGCAAGGAAACAAGAAGCTTTTTGGAGGCCAAGGTTGGCTCTGAACTGCACCGACCTGGTGATTCCCTCTGCAGCCGGTGGGAATGGATGTCCCCTGCCTGTCACACTCAGGACTCTAAGAAGCTGGAGGAGAGACTGCGTGTCCCATCTTCCAGACTCGAGGGAACAAAGGAAGCTTCAGACACTCTTCTCATGCTGTTTCAGCCACATCTCAGTCCCATTACAGCCAGCAAAGCAGGTGCACAGCCCAGAATTCTTGGTGTAATCTGCGAACATGGGAATGCAAAGGAAGATGAGGTTTCTATGATTACAGCACACTGGTACACGAAGACAGTAGCCCTCAGTATAAAAGGTAAATACATTCGGTCTGCGGTGTCATCCAAGTGCACAGACCTTGGATCAGGAGACCGCCTCTCCCCCTTTCAGTGGCAGGATCATGCCATTTGTTGGCCCACTCTGAGTCAGCTTCCTCTTCTGTAAAATACCAACTTGCTTAATCCTCTTTCAGATTCCTAAGGATCAAATGAGAAAACATTTGTAGAACTGCTTCTGCAAACTAAGTCTCAAAGAACAGAAAGTATTTCACGAGCCCTCTCGTAATGCTATAAAACAAGAAAAACATTCTGCCTAATAAAGCCCACTATGACAACTCCCACAATTTTGTGCGTATTTTAAGACTTTTTAACTAAATTGGTATGTGCTTAAATGTTATTTTGTTCTAAAAATAGATACAGAGGGGGCACCTGGGTGGTGCAGTCAGCTGAGCATCTGACTCTTGATTTCGGCTCAGGTCATGATCTCCGGGTGGTGAGATCGAGCCCCATGTCAGGCTCCATGCTCAGTTGGGAGTCTGCGTAAGATCCTCTCTCCCCCACTCCCTCTGCCCTCCCCCCCGCCCCTGTTCATGTTCTCTCTCTCTCTCAAATAAATAAATGAATCTTTCTAAAAATAGATAAAGAAAAGATACATATAAGATTCTAGGGGTTGTCAGCTTAAAATGCAAGTACATTCAGTGAGATGGAGGAGGCAGCCTGTCTGAGGTGAGGTGAGGACAGGAGATTCTGAAAAAGAAAGCCACGGAGATAACAGATCAAGGTCAAGTGGGAGGCAGAAATGCATAGTACCTCCTCTCACACTTATGTGGCAGTTTAATTTAAAAATATTTTTCTCGGGGCACCTGGGTGGCTCAGTGGGTTAAGCCTCTGCCTTCGGCTCAGGTCATGATTTCAGGGTCCTGGGATCAAGCCCTACATCGGGCTCTCTGCTCAGTGGGGAGCCTGCTTCCTCCTCTCTCTCTGCCTGCCTCTCTGCCTACTTGTGACCTGTCTGTCAAATAAATAAATAAAATCTTTAAAAAACAAAAACAAAACAAAAAACCAATATATTTCTCAAAGCAATTGGGTGAATGGGGTGTGCTTCGGGAAGTGTTGTCGTGTAAGTGAGCGTACTCAGTGCCATGGGGAGCATTCTGACGGAGCCCTCTGAGGGAAAGTGTGAATTGGAAAATAGAGGAACATGCAATAAATCTGTAGTCAGTGGGGACAGCTCTGGGCCAAGAGCCAGTTTTATTATCAACCCGTGTGTCTGTTACAACCTGCAAGAGGGCCCCATCCCGGGGGTCCGGAGACGCGGGTCCAAGTGAACGCTCTAGTGCCTGCTGGCCATATGAAGTTGCTCTCTGGGAGCCAGCTTTCTCATCTGCAAAATTGGGACAGTATGCTCTATCTTTCGGGGTGGTTGCGGGTAGAGATAAGCGTGCAAAGCCGCTTGCACTGTACACTGTGCAAAGGGAAGCCGTTGGGGCCGTTCGAACAGGCCGGGTCTGTAACTACGCTTTGTTCCAACAGCCCCGTCTTCACTGGTTTGCAAAAGATACCAGTGTCACAGCATAGCCAACACTAGAAGCTGACAAGTCGTACCTGGGGTCCTGGAGGTGATTCTCGGTAAGAGCCCTGCAGGGATAGACAGAACCCAGGGGCCAACGTCGCATTGAGGATCTTCATGTGACTCGAGTCTAGTGTCCAGGATGTGACTTAGATCAAACGAGGCCAAAGCCAAAGGAATTGTTCAGCAAGAGGGCCCCAGGCCTAGAGAAGCAGCCCTCATTGTCGTTGAGAAGGAAAGCCAAAGCCTGAGCCAGAAAAGCTGAATGGAGCACGAGGTTGGAAAGGTAAGAATAGGAAGCAGAAAGTAGGCCAGGACCCAGGAGAGTCCGGAGCAGGGGGTGCATGCGGATGGTTGACATGGGATGTCTGCACTAGGGTGTGGTAGGGGCTCTTTTTTCCATGCCACTGGGGAGCTAGCTGAACTGCCCACAGCTTCTGGGATGGACCCTTGCCTAGCTGTCTGTCACACTGTAGCAGCATGCCCAGTTCTGCTCTTGTTCTCTCACCTGTAAAGAACAAGAGAACAGAGCAGGGAACAGAGGTTGGCCCAGGTGAGAGGTTGCTTATGCTGGCCAGCAGGTGTAGGTGAGCAAGGAAACTGCAGGCCCGTAGCAGTTGGGAAGTTCTCCTTGGTACAGATGGAGGGGGTGTTTCCATGCATCAAAGGCCAATGTCCTTGCGTACCTACAGACCTAATTCTCTCAGCAGAGATCTCTACAGAAACTCACCAATTGCCTTTGAAGACATGGAGGTGGTGACAGACCAGCTTCATAGACCTGGGGTCCAGTGTGGGTGGCTTCTCCTCCACCTTATGTCCACCTTCCCTTCCTGACCACCAGCCCCAGCTGGCAGATAAGATCAGCACGCAGTAGTTCAGTATTCCCAGTCAGTGTATAGAAGATGAAAGACAATTTAGGATTACCCATAATGTATGAAACAATGGCGTCTACAAAAGATGATTACTGGACCTTGTGTAATCTTTCGTTACAAATGTACTTCGTGAATTTTCAAGAAAATCTAGCACGTAGCATTTATCAAACTTTATTGTACTAATAGAAAAATGTTATGGGCTTCCCAATTCACATGTTGAAGCCTGAGCTGCCAGTACCCCAGAATGTGACCGTATTTGGAGATAGCACCTTCAAAGGGGCAATTAAGTTCAAGTGGAGTCATCAGAGTGGGCCTTAACACAATGTCTTTATAAAAAGAGGACATTAGGGGTGCCTGGGTGGCTCAGTAGGTTAAAGCCTCTGCTTTCGGCTCAGGTCATGGTCTCAGGATCCTGGGATCAAGCCCCGCATCAGGCTCTCTGCTTGGCAGGGAGGCTGCTTCCCTTCTTCTCTCTCTGCCTGCGTCTCTGCCTACTTGTGATCTCTGTCTGTCAAATAAATAAATAAATACTCTTTTTTAAAAAATTAATTAATTAATTAAAAAAGAGTACATTAGGACACAGACAGAGACACCAAACAGGTCCAGGCCCAGAGAGATGACTGTTCGAACACACAGCAAGAAGGTAGTTACAAGCCAAGGAGAGAGGCCTCAGAGGCCTTGCCAACACCTTGATCTCAGACGTCCGGCCTCCAGAGCTGTGGGAAAATACATTTCTGTTGTTGAACCCAACAACAGAATATGCAACAGAATATGGGATATGCTGGAATAGCATGAATAATCATTTCAATATGACTCTATTAAAATTTATGGCAGATATTTATTCATTTTTATGCGTTGGTTTCCTAGTAGCCCTGGTTTATAAGCACTATCTTAGCCTTGGTGTGAGTTCTTTGCACTGGACCCGCGCAAATGCCCCAAGGGGCAGGCTCTGCCATTACAGACAAACTCAGTCCGTTCTCGGGCTGTGCTCCTAGTCCGTAGCCGGGGCCTTTGGGACCGTGTTGGCTTTGTACCACGTCAATATGGCTAAGCCAGAACCATGTTTCCCGGAAATCGGGGGCAACCTTCGGAAGGCGGAAGCGACGCGGCGGCCATGACTGAAGCAGAAGGTCGGTGTGGGTGGCAGCTCGCGCACCGTGCAGTGCCTCTGCGGGCTCTCCGTTTCTCCAGCTTTCTCTGAATCTTGGCTGGGTCTGTAAATAACTCCATGACGAAGTGCACCAGCTCTTCCGCAGGTCTGCTTCCTCATGGAAGTCTCAGGACAGAAGGCATCAAAGTCCAGGGTGGGACCTACAGGTCCCCTCTCTTCCGCGCAGGTTCCGGTCCTCGCCTGCGCCCCTCGCGGCTCCACTTCCCATCGGTCTTCCCCTCCTGAAGCTAGCCCAGCCTGCTGACTTCAGACCCGCGTCTTGATGCGGGGACAACAGATTGCACAGCCTGCTTAACCAGCTCCCGTAATCATGTACATTCTAATCCCTACAGTAAATTCCTGGTTCCATTCAAAGTGGCTTTGCTTCTCCAATCAAACTTTAATTGATACAGATTTTGGAACCAGAGTGAGGGCTGCTGTAATAAAAACCTAAAACATGTGCACTGGCTTTGGGACTGGCCTTGAAAAGTCTGTCAGCAAAGACTTAACTAAACATGAGGAAAATGTTATTGGAATCTGAAAGAAAGGAAACATTTTTATGGAGTGGCTTAGGGAAGTTTAGCAACATTGACACCCACAGTAACTTGGAAAGTAGAAAATGCACCAATGAACTGTGTGACCTGGCAGAGGAAATTTCCAGGCACAGTGTTGAAAGTGCCACCTGGCCTCTTCCAGCTGCCTACAATAAAAGGAGGGAGTTATAAAGATAAGCTAAAGAACAAAGAATTAATCATAAAGGTGACAGGACTTGCTGAGTCTGAAAACAAAATGGCTTCTCGTTCCCAGATGGCAAACAAATCTAAAATTAAGAGGTAGCTTCTGGATCTGGTTCCAGTAAAGATGGAGCAAGCAGATTCCATAGTCTCTCTCCCACTGGTTACATCTAAAAACACTAGACAGAACACGTAAAGCAGCTAAGGAGAACTCTGAAAGGTAGTATTACCAGGAGGGCTGGGGAGGGAAATCAAAACCCCAAGAAAGGCCAATAAGGTGGTGAGAAGTGTGGGGTGTTTTTCCTTTCCCAACTCTTGGCATAAACTCACAACTTGAAACTCGGAACAGCTTAAGTTGCAGAGACAGAAAAAAAAATCTCAGAGAAACCCTTTCTTTCTGATCAATCAAAAGAATAGGGAGGGTAGGGTGCCTGGGTGACTCAGTCTGTTGAGGATCTGACTCCTGATTTTGGCTCGGGTCATGATCTCAGGGTTTTGAGATGGAGCCCCAAATTGGGCTCCTTACTCAGCAGGGACTCTGCTTAGGGTTCCCTCCCTCTGCTCCTCACCCCCCTCTCCCGTGGGCTCTCACTCTCCAAAAGAAAAAAAAAAAAAAAGAGAGAGAGAGAGAATAGAAAGAGGAGTCCCTTCATAAAAAAGAGAGTCATTAGGGAAATCCTCATTTTTGTTTCTTTCTGACCTGTCCCTATTCCCTAAAGCACTGAGACTTAGGGGTCTTGGAGAGGGGATGAGTGTATTTTGCTTGTGTGTGGGGGGGTGTGAGTCACTGGGGCTAGAGGGCAGACTGTAGCTGACTGTATCACCTAAAGAGGACCATAAGAGTATCTCCCATCCCACCTACTCTTTGAACAACGTGATCTTATCATCTCTGTTAAGAGGTGAAGTCTGTATCTCTTCCCCTTGAATCTGTGTGGCGCTTTGTGACTACCTCATGCAAAAACGATACTACAGAACTTCCAAGGCTCAATCATAAAAGGCGATGCAGTTTGCTCCTGGCTTATTCTTTGGACATGGGTTTTTGGAGGCCAGCTGCCATGCTGTGCAGAAGCCCACAGCACATGAGGAAGCCAGGCATGAGTGTTTCCCAGCGGCCCCAGCTGAAATCCCTGTTGACAGGAAGCAATAACCTCGGATTTCAGCCCCAGCCACCCCCAGACTTCAACCAAGCAAGAACAGCCTACCCAAGCCAAATCAACGCCTACAATTATAAGAGATAATAATAATAAATATTTATTGTTGTATTATGCCACCGAAGTTGGGGTGGTTTGTTACATGGCAATAGGTAACTAGCACGGGAACCATAAAAACAGCTGTTCCAATTTCTTGCTCAACAGCTCTTTGGACTTCCTCCAAATCTATTCTCCTACCTCCCACTTGGAACAGCCAGCCCTGCATGTTGATTGCCGAAGCGTTCCCACCTTGTCGTTCTCACACTATGGTTCACACTTCTCATCTTGATCCTCATTGACTGGGAAACCCTGTAGCCCAGACACCTACACTAGGAATTGCGTCTAAGATCCACCCTCAAAGCTTTGCCCTTTAGATGTGGGACCAGCAGAGCAGGAAGGAGGACCTATCATGACTTGGGGATCATAAGTGTAGAGAGAAGCTTAGTAACCCCTTGTGAAAGTGAGAGAGAATAATGGGTATAATTATTGTAATTATCACACTACAGAAATCTGGAGAAATGTTGTCAAAAATACAGAGTAAGTCCTAAAGGGAAGAAAGAAAAAAATCAGGAGAGAAAAGAGGAAATGAAAGGGACATGACAAGAAAATGAGAAAAATAGACACAGGGTTCTGAGAAATAGGGGGGAAGAGATACAATCAGGAGGTAAGAAATGGAAAATGAGGGCAGAAACCCAGGACCAGTGCCTAATGCTTGAAAGGCAGCCTAAAAGATCTGCTGAGGCATACAGACGTGTGTGGAGCTCCGAGACAGTCATGGTGTTGTGCAAGGAATGTGCTAGCACTCTACCGTACGTAATTTATACTTCATCGAAAAAGTGAACAAGAAGAAAGAAAGAAAAAAGCCCTAACTGGACTAATGTATACCGATCTTCTGCCTCTGCTGTCAGAACAGTAACATTCAAGTCAATTATATATCTAATAATAATACAAAACTATGAGCTTTGAAGTTGAGGCCTAAAATTTTGAGTGTATTACAGGAAGAGATTTGACAAGGGTGACTCTGCTTTCAACGGTACCTACAATGTTGACAGAGCATACTAAAGGATGGACGTTCGCTTCCCAACCTCTGTTGGGATGTTAATCACTTAAGGAACAAAGTGTGCTCTACTATTAAATAAATTATGCTGCAAGAAGATGAGAGCCATGACAAAGGTCAAGAAAAGCAATAACAAAATAAGCAATATGGTAGAAAGCAAGAGTCTATAGAACGTGGCCCCACTTTACAGAAGGACCCCAAACCAAAGAAGCATGTTCTTTCCTCCCTATAGCCCTGAATGAGAAAAAATTATCCTACGAATCTGAGACAGATGCCAAGAGAAGGTAAAATAATCTGGCTTTACTTCTCTTAGCACTCTGGTTTGAAAGGGCATTTGATGGAACATTCTAGCCAGGGTGCTTGAGCAAATGCGGTACAGGCGGGCCAAGCTATGGAGTCTCCCATCGCTGGGAGGGGTCATGTGCAGCCCCATGCATTTACCCCTGCATGCAATGCACAAATATATTCTATCACTATGATTTTCTATATGTCTCCAGTGGGGTAGAGAAAACTGAGAGTTGTAGTTGAGTTGATCATTTATTGGTAAGACTTTCTTGTAAGTAACAATCCTGTGCATAATCTACCCTGATTCCATCCTGGTTAAGGAGAAGGGAAATCCACTTCAAACTACTTTACTATCCACTTGGAACCCTCCCTCCAATCTGGGCTTTACACCCAAATTTACGTGGGAGGGGAGTAGACTAAGGTAGGGGAAGGGTAGTGGGGTTTACTAACCAGCTAAGTGACCTTGGGCAAATTACAAACACCATCTAATGAAATCCCTTCCCTGTATCCATGAGGAGCCTAGACTGAGGTTAATGGTTTGAAATATCAAAGCTATGGCTAGGGGTAACACCAAGAATACAACCCCTGTCCTCTCCAGTGCCAGTATGAGGCTGTCCCCAAACTTGAACCAGACTACTGCTCTGCCTGCCATGAGTAAATTACTCATTTAAAGAACAAAAGAAAAAAAACCACCATGTCACATAGGGAAATCAGCAGGGCTGTGGTCCAAGAAGATTGGCTGGCCATCAGGCAGGAAGTTCAAAATGGATGAAGGGCCTTGACCTACTCATCACATTTAAAGATCAGGGTTCTGGGGCACCTGGGTGGCTCAGTGGGTTAAAGCCTCTGCTTTCGGCTGGGGTCATGATCCCAGGGTTCTGGGATTGAGCCCCGAATCAGGCTCTCTGCTCATCGGGGGGCCTGCTTCCTCCTCTCCCTCTGCCTGCCTCTCTGCCTACTTGTGATCTCTGTCTGTCAAATAAATAAATAAAATCTTTAAAAAAAAAATAAAGATCAGTGTTCTGCTTTGTTGATCCAGAACTGGTTGCATCATGGGAGGACAAACTCACACCAGCTATCCCCAAAGACCTGAAATATAAACCGGAACACCACTGCATTCCTTTATAAGGGGGGGGACTAGGTCCTCCCAAGGACTATTTTTGCCATTTTCAGTGGCTCCTTCCAGTCATCCAGGTCCCTTAGGGGCTAAGCTGAGGAGCATGAAATCAGAGCACCCCAGCCTCCATGAGACCTGACCAAAATCCTGCTCATAATAGGGGATCTATGACTACTGCTTACTTCTCCACCCCCATCCCACCTGCTGCTGAATTCAGCTGTCTGGCTCCTCACCTGAGAGGGCGTTGGCCATCCCACTCTTGTAACACTCGTCCTTCCCTACGTAGAGCAAACACAATTGATTCCTAGTCCTCTGTGGTAATACCACTCATGATGTTCAGTCTCAGATAGGCTTCTATAGATGTCCTGATATAACACATTGATTAGTGGGGGGGCATGTCTATTTCCTTAGTCAATAATTGACTGACTATTCTTAGTCTGACTTTCCTTGCTATCTTTTGATATGTCCTCACTTAGTCCCAGAGGTGAACTTTATCTCAAAGCTGTGCCTTCTCGTTACCGCATGCACTGACTACAGATGCTTCTAGAAGCAATGCCTAGTGACTAGTTCGGGAGCCACCCAGTGAATTCTCACCGGCCTGATTTTGGGAAATCAGGAAGGTTAACACACATTAGAGTTGCTCCCTTGGGATTTTTTTCTGCCCCAGTGGCACAGAGGGGCTGATTTTGTCTCACTGAAATACCCTTTAGTGTGACTTCTCCACTTATCCCTCCCTTAGTCCACTTTCCATTTGTTTTCTTCTTTTTGAATCTTTTGCCTCCTTTGCTCCTGCATATTTGTACCATGGCACAACCATTAGCTGCACTGACATACCGCCTCACTTCCTCCTGGAGAGAAGCAAAGATGATATCCTTGCTTCAGTGCACCGCTCCCCTGCCAATTCTCAGCCAGGAGACTACTTGGGGGGCCTCAATTTCCTCAACTGCAAAATGGTGACAGTCCCTCTTGTCACCTGTCTTCTTCCCAGGATTGTTGCGAAATTCAAGTAAGATAATATAGCTAAAAATAGTATGAGAGGCTTGGCAAGCCACACAAATGTAAGGAAAGCATGCAGTCATTTGCAACACAAATAATTAGGCATTCATGTTCATTCATTTAAATGTGGCTTTGTTCCTTTCCTATACCTAATTAAATCAAGCGAAATGTCAGGTGTAAAATTCTAAGGGACCAGGATTATATTCTTGCAGGACAAGAGAAATATGTCCTCGAGTGCCTTGGAAATAGAATCAACTTCGTTTTCTGTGCTTTAGGATTAAAGCTATATCTGGAATTCTTATGGCTTTTTATCTTTCCCAACCATTTTGATGCTAATGTAGGAAAGTTCAGCAGGGATGAATATTCTAAATATATATTACTTTGTTTAATGAGTATCTTCATTAATAGTTATGGTTCATCACGTGACCGGCTTTTTCAAAAGCAAGAAGAGTAGGCGGGTAGCAAGCAAACCCTTGTGCTTGCTTGGAGAAGAAAATTCGGAGACCCAAATAAGTAAATTTAATTAGAGATTTCACACGGAATGATTGCGGGATGCAGGCAAATTTCATCCTGCCTTACAGGAGGAGGGCTTTGTCCTGGTGCATGGCATTTCCAAGGCCCTTGTTTGTGGGAGCCCTTTCCCCCTGCTACATACAGGCTTTTGCAGCTGCTGTAAGATGGAGAGATTTCATTTGAAACGCAGAATATTCTCCAGCTTCTGTAATAACCTGCAGCTGTGTGGCCACTGGCCACAAGAGGTTGAATGTCGTGCATTGTCCCTGGAGCTACTTCAAAACCAAAGCAAAATATTTTCCACTTCCGAGAACCAGTGAAGGGCCACCTATTAGTGGAATTTAAAATATTTCTCCAATTGAGCCCCAGACCTATAGAGTCAGTTTTGAATGTGAGAAGAAAGGGACAAGGAGTTAGTCGAGTCGTTCTAAAGAAAGCTGTTCTTGGGATGACAAAGCTCTCTGTTTGGAGCAGCCTTCAGCCCTCCTCCTGAATGAGGAAACACCTGTGTTCAGGGGGAATATAAAACCCTCATTCCCTCCAGGCAAAATGAAAGGGAAAAGTTTGTGGATTTTTCTGGGCTGTTGTTGGATGCTCAGCACCCGTGAGTGTCTGACTAACAAGTAGTGTGCGTCTCGGACAGACAATACGTTGTCGGTTGAATTAGTAATTAGTGAAAACCGTTAACTTTAGGGAGGATTTCCATTATAAAATTTCTTCCAACCAAGGTCAAGTTTTTCCTTCAAATTCTAAAAATACGTGATTGCGGGATGCCTGGGTGGCTCAGTCGGTTAAGCGTCTGCCTTCGGTTCAGGTCTTGATCCCAGGGGCCTGGGATCGAGTCCCACATCAGACTACTTGGTCAGCAGGGAGCCTGCTTCTCCCTTGGCCTGCTGTTCCCCCTCCTTGTGCGCTCCCTCTCTCTCTCTCTCTCTCTCTCTCTCTCGCTCGCTCGCTCTGACAAATAAATACATAAATACATAAATAAAAAAATAAAATAAGACAAAAATACAGGGTTGCCAAGTTGTAACACCACTCTGGAAGGGACACCCACAGACTGGGGAAGGGTGAATGCTCCTGGCAAGCTAGATTAGTTGAACCAAACCTGACTTGGCAAACTAGATTAGTGGAACCAAGGGGGTGACAGTAATCCCAGCAGATATCTCTTATACCCTGTGTCCTTTTCTATCCGTGCATTTCCATTCTGGCGGCCATTAGACCCCGGATTGTTGCTAGGCTAACACTTGTTTTTCTTTTCAAATTGTGTAGGATTGACCCGCTGGAGCTGGTTACGTTCCAAATACTTACACCAAATATCTTTCACACTAAGTGTAAAACAATGGTATTTAGTTGTGTTCTGGAGGAATATTTGAGTGATGGTTATAGATTCTAGGATTAGAAAAAAGACATAATGGGTATGACTGTCATGGTCTTCTATTATCTCTTCAAAGCCACTCTTCTTGTTTTTGTTTCTGCCATAAAGATAGACCAGAAACAAATTGTCAAGGTTTTATTTTGGCCACTGTGTTGTCGTATGTATCAATTTGATTTTTCTCCTCCCAGATGAGACCCAGGTGGCAAGTGATGATTTTCAGAAAAATATTTACTTGCCACTGAAGCAATATGTCCTTGACAGAGGTGACTTTGGGGGCTGGGATGTATGGTTACACATGAGGATTTGGTGCACAGAGATGCTACAGCTGACTCCTTCTCTCTCCTTGTCCCAACTCTGAGGATCTCTTCAGAAGAAGAAACCCTGGGATTTGTTGTACTGTAATGTTCACAGGAAACTAGATATGGGCCTGATAAAACCAGCCTTGCTGGGTTTTCTCATGGGAGTGCTAGCTAGTATCTATCTATGCTTCTTTAGTGCCAAGCAGCTTAGACCCAGGGCTAGGAGAGCCCGCAGAGTTCCCCAGAGGTGGACACTGGGATCCCAAGAACAAATATCTTAACTCAGCACTATGACTCGGACACATGCGTACACTGTCTTCAAATTACTGCATTTGCCCAAGGGCCTTTTATAGTAGAATCCTTCAACCATAAAAGGAGTGACGATTTGGGATCCTTGTATGGTACACAAAAAGGACACAGAAAAGAAGGAGAGCAATGAAGCAGGAAAACAAAGAGCATTCCTCCATTACTCCCCTGCTCTATACCTAGCGTCAGAGCCCCACCAAGATCACAGGCCACAGCACTCCTCAGGGAGCTACGAAATCCCAGAGTCTCTTGGGACAACTCCTATTTGAAGATGCCCGTGTTATGCTGAATGGGGGATCCAAGCTGGGAAGGCTTACTTTTCTTCTCTCTGCATCTCTGACATGTCTGAGCTGCTTTCTAGTGCGATCACTATGGTACACAGGGAACCTAACCACGTTGCTATGCCTCTTTCTTCTGCTTCTTTCTATTGCAAGCTTTTTCTTCCTAACACACTTGAGGGCGTGGTGTGTAAACGTACATGTGAATTTTTTGATGTGGGAATTGAGAAGAAGGAGGAAGCTTTAAGGATGTCCCAGTTTTGCTTATGCGGTATGGGCAGACCCTTCAGGGCACCTCCGTCAGAAAAAGTGAGACTCCGTATTCCAACCTTTGTCACTTTTGTAGTTCCTGCTTCCGGTCATTCCTGTGAGCTCAGACTGATGACCTGCCCTCAAAGACCGTCCTTGAGTGAAACTGAGATACTAAGGTACAAGTTTTTAAACGTGGACTTTCCTATTCAGGACTTCCCAACTCATTCCTGTCCCACCTCTTTTGGGGGAGTACGGATAGATTCACCTGCTAAAAAGGCAAGGCAAGTGCCCCCAGCTGGCCAGGCTGAGCTGTTTCTGAAATTCAGACCGGCTATGACTCATGCCTCCTACAGTCCGTTAACTTCTCACTCTGACTCCTACAAACCCACTTATTTTCAAATTTGCTCAATAACCATGACGTTCAAAGGCAACCTGTCCATGCACAAGCTACTGAGAAAACACGCAGTGAGACCTGAAGGGGCACAGAAGAAATGCTGACCGCAGAGCGAGGACTTTTTTTCTTGGATGCTGGGCGGTAAGACATAGTTACAAATAGGATACAGCAGCAAGTTTTAGGACATGCACCATCCTGCCCAGTTAAGGGAATGCAGTCATCCTAACTGGTGATTTTCAGGAAGTCACACCAGATTTTAATTGGATTTTGCAGGTTCCTGCAGGATTAAGAACAGAAGACTTTGGTGCCCAAGGCAGACTGAGCTGGTAACAATGAGTTACAATGGTTTTTGGCCATAAAGTTGTGATGCTCACACTTATTCTCCCTGTGACACTTCCAGGACCTGTGGCCAATGTCACAAAAGGAATGTTTCAAAAAATTTTTTTCAGAGAAGGTTCTGGTCTTTTCCTGCATGGTTCCAACTGCCAGTGCAATAAAAAACGCAATGAATGCATAAAGCAGAATTGCAGCTGCATTTAAGAGAACATTGGGGGAAGAAATGACAAAAAGAAACCATCAGTTTGGTGCAAAGTCTCCAACTAGCACCAGCTCATCCCATCCTTCCATTTGACTCCATGAATTTAAAGGGGTCTTAGCTGCCTATATGTGGTCAGAGTCCAGGGACTCCAGGAGCCTATGATACTTTGCAAAGAGGAAATATTCAACAGATTCATTCAGCGAGTATTTGTTGAGTGCCTACCGCGTTTCAGCACAGAGACACAAGGAGTTATGATCACAATAGCTGGTGTGGGAATCAGCCCCCCAAAATTGAACCCCTGGACTATTAGTGGGAACCCCAAAGATACATATTCAGCACGAGCCCAAATTAAAAATACAACTCATTTTCTATATTATGAATTTTTTTTTAATGTCTTTGCTTTGAAATGAGATCCACATGGACTATAACCTTTCACTTTCACTGAGATCTGGATGCCCATACGCAGCTCCCGGTAGAAGGCTCACCGAGATGTCTGTCAGAGCGGCTCTGTAATCGCCTTTAAACCTGAACTCATTGTCTGCCCTCCACATCTGTAGATCAGCTGCCATCAGCTGATGAATCCAAGCCTTACCTCCCTCTACTCCTTCACTTGCAAGATCTGATTAGTTGTCCCCTCACATCACTTTAATGTTTTAAGCACTACTCGAAAAATATGTGATCTCTTCTGTAGATGTGGTACTAGGCATTCGTAGGTTGGAACTATCATCATCCCCATTTTACAGATGAGCAAATAGGACTACAAAGGTAAAATAACTTGCCTAAGTTCACACACTAATAAACAGCAAAGCCAATATTTACACAAGTTTCTCCAATTCCAAAGACCAGGGGTTATAAACCCTGTGCCTCTAACTTAACAGTCACTGCCCTGGTTTAAGCGTTGTCCCTCCTTCTGTCCTCTTATTGTCTCTCTGCCCTTACTCTTTTCCTTCCTTTGTTCATTTTTTACCTTCATTTTATTTTTTACAGTCAAGTATATAAAGGTATAATATATAAAAATAAAATTCACCCCTTTTCAGTACAGTTTGATGAGTTTTGACAAATTGTATGGTTGTTTCCAGCACCCCAAAGAGTTCTTCTTGACCTTTTACCAGTCAAGCCCTTTCTCTGGTTCGAGACCTTGATGATTATTAGTCTGATTTTTCCCCTCTATAATTTTGCCTTTTGTTTTATTTTTAAAGACTTTATTTATTTATTTGACAGATAGAGATCACAAGTAGGCAGAGAGAGAGAGAGAGAGGAGGAAGCAGGCTCCCCACTGAGCAGAGAGCCCAATGCGGGGCTCAATCCCAGGACCCTGGGATCATGACCTGAGCCGAAGGCAGAGGCTTTAACCCACTGAGCCACCCAGGCGCCCCTCATTTTGCCTTTTAAAGAATGTAACATAAATGGAATAATATAGTGTATAACCTTTAGCATCTAGCGACCTTCACTTAACATAAAGCTTTTGATTTCATCCATGTTGTGGGTATGAATAGTTTGGTCCTTTTAATGGCTGAGTATTTTCCTTTGCATGGATGGACCACTGTTGGCTTATCCATTTCCCAGATAAAGGACATTTGAATTGTTTCTAGTTTGGGGCTACTATGAATAAAGCTTCTAGAAATATTTGCATGTAGGTCTTTGTATAAATATATGTCTTCCTTTCTCTTGGTTCAATAAATATACAGGAATGGGGTTATGGGTCAAAAAGAAAATGTATGTGTGTGTTTGACTTTCTAAGAATCTCTCAAACTGTTTTTCCAAAGAGGCTATATAATTTTGCATACCAACCACCAATGAATGAGAGTTAAGTTTGCCCTCCATCCTTACCAGCACTTAGTATTGCCAGTCTTCTAAATTTTGGCCATGCTAGTATATATATAGTGGTATCTCATTATGGTTTCTATTTGCATTTCCTTAATGACTAGTGACGTTGAGAATCTACTTAATGTACTTATATTCTATCCATTTGTCTTCTTTAGTGAAGTATCTGCCAATCTTTATGTCATTTTTTAAAAAATTGGGTAGTTTGTCTTTTGATTATTGAGTTTTGAGAGTTTTATATTTTACATGCAAGTTCTTTATTAGATACATGTTTGCAAATATTTTCTCCAAATGTATGACTTGACTTTTCATTTTCTTCACAGTGTCTTTCAAAGACACTTAGTTCTTTTTTTCAAAGACACTTTATTCTGATTAGTTCCCAGTTCTGATTGCTACAGTTTATTGATTTATTTTCTTTTATGATTCCTGCTTTTTTTTTTTTTTTTCCAAGAAACCTTCGCCTAAGCCAGAGTAACAGAAATTTTCTCCTACATTTTCTTCTGGATGTTTTATAGCTTTATCTCTTATACTTAGGACTCTGATCTATTTTGAGTTAACTTGCATATGATGCAAGGTAAGGGCCAAGGTTTATTTCTTTGCCTATGGATGTCCAATAGTTTGAACACCGCTTTTGAAAAGGCCACGCTTTTCCCATTAAATTATCCTAGTACCCTTACCAAAATCAATCAACCATATACGTATAGGTCTATTTCAGGTCTCTTTACTCTGTTCCATTGACCTATATCTTATTTTTATGCCAACACCATATTGTCTTATATACTGTAACTTATTTCTATTTCTTATACTGTAACTTATAATAAGTCTCCATCAGATAGTATGATTTCTCCATTTCTAAGTTATTTTGGCTAGTCTAGGTATTTTGTATATGATACAAAATCAGCCTGTTGATTTTGACAAATAGCTTGCTGGAATTTTTATTGGGATTGTATTGATCTATTGATCAATTTGGACAAAATTGGCATCTTAACAATACTGAGTTTTCTAATCCATGAACATTATTTAAGCCTTCCTTAATCTCAGCAACATTTTGTAGTTTTCTGTGTATGTCTTAATTTTTCCTTATATTTATTCCCAAGTATTTCATTTTTTAAAGGTATGGGAAATGATTTTTCTATTTAGATATCCAATTGTTAATAACCTTGCAATCATGACCTTGATAAACTCACTTATTTATTCTAGAAGTTTTTGTAGGTTATTTGGGATTTTCTATGCAAGTGATCCTATAACCTGTGAACAAAGACATTATTTCTTCTTCCTTTCAAACTGATATGTACTTAATATCATTTTCTTTTCTTAGCACACTGGGCAGGATCTCTAATAATATTGAGCAGAAGTGGTCAGAACTGACATCCTTGTTTTTTTCCTCATTTTGGGAAGTAAAACACAGACTTTGACCCTTAAGTATGATGTTACCTTCAGGCGCCCCTTATCAGATGAAGGAGATTATAATCTACTCATTGTTTCCTGAGAATTTTTAAATTTTATTATAAATTGATGCCAAATGTTGTAAAATGTGTTTTCTGGATCTATTCATATTATCATATGGCTTATCTTTTATCTATCTGTTGGTAGAATGAATTACATGGATTGATTTTCAACCATTTAAAGAGCCTCGCAGGGGGCCCTGGAAGAGCCTGACTTGTTCTCGGGGATCATGGGTTCCTATGTTGGGTGTATGGATTACTAAAAAATAAATAAATAAATTTTTTTAAAAAGAGCCTTGCATTCCTCAGATAAACCCTATTTAGTCATGATATATTATTCCTTTTACATATTGCTAGATTATATTTCCTAATATTTTGTTAAGGATCTTTGCATCTGTATTGATGAAAAATATTAGTCTCTAGGTTTTTTTAATGTCTTTTTCCTATTTTGGTATGAGTGCAATGTTGGACCATTTTCTGGAAAAATTTATGTGGAATGCATACTATTCCTTTCTTAAACATTCAGTAAAACTAATCACTGAAGTCATCTGGTCTGAAATTTTATTGTGGAAATTTATTGTCAAATTTTATTTGACTATAAGTTCAACTCCTTTAAAGAAGGCTATTCAGGTTATCTGTTTCTTCTTAAATTAACTTAAATAGTTTGTGTGTGTGTGTGTGTGTGTGTTTTATAAATGTGTCTGTTATATTTAACTATCAAAGTTATTGGCATAAAGATGACCCCAATACTTTTTTTTTAGCCTTCTCATATCTGTAGGATTTGTAGTGATGCCCCTCTTTCATTCCTAATTTTGTTCATTTGTATGTTGTTTTTCCTCTTCTTTATCAGTTTGGCTAGAGGTTTGTCAATTTTATTGATCTTTTCAAAGAAATAGTTTTTTGTCTTATTTTCTCTATTTGCCCCCTTATTTTCTAGTACATTGGCTTCTGCTCTTATTTTTTTTAAAGATTTTGTTTATTTATTTGACAGACAGAGATCACAAGTAGGCAGAGAGGCAGGCAGAGAGAGGAGGAAACAGGTTCCCCGCTGAGCAGAGAGCCCGATGCGGGGCTCGATACCAGGACCCTGGGATCATGACCTGAGCCAAAGGCAGAGGCTTTAAGCTACTGAACCACCCAGGCACTCCTCTGCTCTTATTTTTATTATTTATTTTCTTCTGCTTGCTTTGGATTTAATTTTTTCTTGATTTATAGGTTTTATCTTAAGGTGCAAGTTTAGGTTAATAATTTGAGTTCTTTCCAATATAAACTTTTAATGCCATAAATTTTCCTGTAAGCTCCACTCAACTGTATCGAGGAAATTTTATATATATATACCATATCAATCATTCATATTATAATTATGTTATAATTATATAATTAATTGATTAAATTATAATATTTCCTCATTTTTGTGATTTCTTCCTTAATATAAGTTATTTAGACAGGTGTTGATTAATATTCAAATATTTAAAGTTTTAATGGATATCTTTCTGTTATTGATTTATAGTTTAATTTTTTGTGATAAGAAAATTTACCTTGTATGAATTTCTGCATTCCATACTTTTCTCCTCAAAACTACATTCTAAATGAAGAGTATCTCTCTACATTGCCGTGGAGTGATCCCCAGAAAACAATGTGAAAAAAGCAAGGTAGAAATACAACTTATATATGTTTTTAAATGGAAGGGTAAACCACAAAATTAATAAACAAAATGATTCCCTACAGAGTGAATTGAGAGGACAATTTAGAAGTGAAAAGTAGAAATTAGATTCTTCAAATATACTTTGTTTTGTAGATTTTACTTTAGAAGCATGATTATAAAGCAAGACTGAATTGGAATAAGAGGGGAAAAGAAACTCCTAAAATGAAAAGCAATATGATCACAAAATCATACGGACAAATAAAATGGTTTTTCCACAATGCTTTGTATTCGCTTACAAAAATAAACAAATGGTCCATTTAAACCTTCTTAAAAGAAGTATTGTGGTTAAACTTGACCAACTAGTTTTTGTCTGGGAGCCAGAGAATAAAGAGGGAAATATAAACCCCAAAGCTTTTTTTTTTTTTTAAGATTTTATTTATTTGACAGAGAGAGATCACAAGCAGGCAGAGAGGCAGGCAGAGAGAGAGGAGGAAGCAGGCTCCCCACTGAGCAGAGAGCCCGATGCGGGACTCGATCCCAGGACCCTGAGATCATGACCTGAGCCGAAGGCAGAGGCTTAACCCACTGAGCCATCCAGACCCCCAAACCCCAAATCTTAAAGAGGAAATTTTGTAATGAGAAATACCTATTTGCTCATCCTTTTCCTGAGTAAATATTTTAAATTTCTGTTTTTTTATGAAGAAAGTAAATCTAACTATCTCATTCCTCTCCTAGAAAGCCTCAAGGACTCCCTACTGCTTACCTGAACAAGTGTGATACACATACCCTTGGTAGTATCTGAGATGATTTTAAGTCATCCGTGGATAAAAATTTTCTAAATTTTTAACTGTAATGTTCTTACTGTAAGGTGTATTAGAAAAAAACTAGCATAACAAGACTATGATTTCAGGGACATTACGCTAAACAAGATTAAGTAAAAAAGTGAGCTGATGGGAATATCAAACAATACTACAGAGACAACATGGATATGGCAAAAAGCTGGTAAAGCGTGGGGGAAAAAGACGTTTTGGAATCAGTGGCTAACAAGATAAAGTTCACGTGGCACGCAAGGTGCTTATCTCTCCACCTCCATTTCTTGCCACTTCTTGCCCAGCATTTTATGCCTCAGTAACAGACATGGAATACCAGCGGTTTCCCACCCTCCAAACTGTGTCTTGCCTTCCTATACCTATCCTTTACTTCTCACCTGTCCTCTCAACTCCAAATGAGCCCTTCGAACAGATTGCGGGCAGACCATACATCTGTACTTCTGTAACCGCACCTACCCACAGTCTACGGGAATGATGTCTTTGTATGCTTTTAACCCAGAGGATTATGAGCTCCCGAAGGCAAAGATTGTTTTATCCGTCTTTGTACCTCCAGTGCTAGCACAGTGGTCATTAACTCAAAATTGTCTTGCATAAAACCCAGAGTCAGCATGGAATATGCTTAGTCATAAAATGGTAGAGCTTTTACTGAATCTCTCCTGGGTGCAAGGCAGGGTAGCAGACAGTTGGGAGCAAAGAAGAATAAAAATAAATCTCTTTAGGTAGCCTGTAATGATCTCATTTAATCCTCAGAATGCTTTTATGATTCAGGAATTATTCTCTAGCTTATAGATGAGAAATTTGAGGCTCGGAGTAGTCACCATCTAGCATAATGGTTAGAAGAACAGATTTTGTCTTCAAAAAGCTTATATTCAAGGGGCACCTGGGTGGGGCTAAGTTGGTTAAGTGTCTGACTCTCGGTTTTCAGCTCACGTCATGATCTCAGGGCCCTGGGATCAAGTCCTGCCTCCTGCTTCCCGCTTGTGGCGGAGTCTGCTCGTCTCCTTCTCCCTCTGCCCCTCCCCCCACCCACGCAGTCACTCTGTCTCCCTAAAATAAATAAATAAACCTTAAAAAAAATAAGCCTATATTCAAATCCACTTACTGGCTCTGAGTGGGTTACTCAGCCTCTCTATATCCAAGTTTCCTCTTCTCTAAAATGGAATAATGATAGCAATACTTACTTCTTTGTGTCGTTTTGAGGGTTAAATGAGATAGTGTTGATAAGGCTACCTGAACAGGGTATGCATACATATATTAAGTCTATGTCTATATATCACATTTTAAAAATGCATGTATACATATATGTATCACAATAATTACAGAAATAATATAGAAAAGGAAAAGTAAATAAATTATATCCACAAGTAATTTAAAAGCAACTCAAATCATTATATCATTCTTTGAAAATGCCAAAGAGGATTTCATCCATCACATACAATCAAATATCTGTAATATCTTTCTCATCTAGCATGAAACTGCCCAAAGTCCTACTTACTGATCAAAGCATGCAACTACTTTCCATCTTTGTCTGCCTATGTCTGACCCTCTCCCCACCCCAAAAGAAAACCAAACAAAACTCTCTTTCAAACACAGCCTGTGCTGGCTTTCTTTTTTTTCTTTCTTCTTTTTGTCTCTCCCATTTCCCCTGCCAAATCCATTTTTTCCCCCAAGTAACTTTCTGCCCTTTCCACTGTAAATCAATTTGGCTGTGAACCTAAAACAACTCTAAAAAGTAAAGTCTATATTTTTAAAAGTCTTTTGAGCTTTCTTGGTTTATAGGCTGTGTCACAGTTTTCTGGTAGTCTGCATAACACTGACTGAGTTATTCAGTAGAGGAGGAAAATAACAGCTAGCATTTTTTGGACATTTCCCATATGATAAGCCCTGTTCTGAGTATTTTATGTATATTATCTCATTTAGTCTGGACCCTCCCTCCCCCTTAATTTTACCCTGACCTGTCAGGTGGGGCCCAGTTATCAAGATGGCAAAGATGGGCTTATCCTCATTGGGTGGGAGAGGAGACCCTATAAATATGTTACCTTTCTTTCCATGTTTCATTAAGTTAACCTCCCCAAATCGCATGCTTAGTAATGGAGGTGGTAACATTTCTCTCCAACTCCAAACCCCACAATCTTTGCAAACTCCACGAGGATAAGACACTAGATTACTTAAAGCAGAGCTGTCTCAAAGGATAATAATAGAGTACAGACCAGTGGCTGCCAGAGATTAGTGTGCCTACAAAGACATAGCACAGGAAATTTTGTGTGTTAGTACCATCGTTCAGTATCCTGATTGTGATGATGGTTACCTAAATTTATATACATGTTAAAATTCACAGAAGGTATTCCCCCCAAATTCTATTTCAGTCTGTGATGATGATGATGCTGAAGAGGAGGAGGAGGAGAAGAAGGAGAGGAAGAAGAAGATGAAAAAGCAAAGTTGTTTTATAAAATTTTACAAAATTTCTCCCATCTGATATGGATTAAAAAACTGAAATTGACCCCAAAACCAGAAACGAAAGTCTAGGCTGTCTTTCTTCTCTAAGGAAACCATACCTAGGGTCAAGTTGTGACCAAGCAAAGGCTGCTTTTTACTTTCCACCTCCTTTTCTGAGCATCTGCCCTCCTTGCCTGACCCTCTCCTGCAGCCCTGCAAGCAGGGCGCCCGTGGGCTCCTGCTGCCCTCCTCCCACGTGCACAGGATCTGCTACCGGTAACATCGGGCCCACTGCCCTGGGATTCCTGTCCTGGGGATTGCTGTGCCTTCGACAACGCTAGCCCTAATCTATGTACCAAAAGTAATTTCTTTGACATGAGGTTCTGCTCTCGGCTGGTTGTCCTAGCAGGAAGGATCACCAAAGGGAGGTGTTACTAACCAAGAATGATTGAACGGGATGGAAATACTAGGAGCAGACAATGGGCAGATGTGGGGCAGGGAAGCTTTCACCACCTCATTCCACTCATTCCTTGTAGGTCCTGCCCGTCCTGGCCTCAAAATATAAACAGCCCTCCACAGAAAGATGTTACTCCTTTTTTAAAAGTCTTCACAACGGTGGGGGAGGCTGCCTGGGAAAGGGGGCAGAAGTACATGGGAACTCTGTACCTTCTGCTCAATTTTGCTGTAAAAGTGAAAATGCTCTTTTAAAAAATGATGTCTGTAAAAAAAGAAGTCTTCAGAGCCTTCTCAGTATATATGCTACATGGCAATTCTTCAGCTAGTCTGGAAAAAATGGATTTTATTACTCACTAGAATAATAATAAAATAGGAACAGCTAGAGTTTTCTGAACAGTTTTCCTATGCCAAGCTCTGTTCTAAGTGTTTCGCATATAGATTCTCATTTAATTTTCTAACAATCCCAAGATGTAGGTACCATTATTGTCTTAATGTTACAGGTGAGGGAATTGAGGCAAAAGGTCAGAGCCAGGTGACCTCTTGTGACAGACATGGAGGTATGCCACCCAGAGGACTGGTCCTGGGGCTCACCTGTGGTGGGGGTAGAGAGGAACAGCCAGCCCCTTGCCCTGTGCTCCCCCCAGGGCTGGTCACAAATGCAGGGCACACCTGGCCTGAGGTCCTGCCCTTCCTGGCGACACACGTGAGGTTCCATCCAAGGTCAGTATGAAAAGGTCGGGCCATTGCAGCTCAGTGAAGGACACTGCCCATCCAGAGCTCCCTGCAGGGCTGACTGAGGCTGTCAGACTTGGGTGTCGTTCCTACCCCTTCCACCTAGCCCTGCTTCCACCCTGCTTTCACAAGTGCTGATCCTCAACACATATCCTGTACCCCAAACTCTGTCTGAGTGTGGGCTTCTGTAGGACCCAACTTATATAGCGCTGGCCAGGGGTCACACAGCAGCTAAGTGGTGATGCCATGAGTCAAACCCAGGCAGTCTGATACTCTTAAGCACCACGAGGCATTGCTTCCATACATAAATACAGAAACAAACACAGAACATTGATAGCAATGGTTGAAACCATTACTTGGAATGACAGAAACTTTGTTTTTAATTCTTTATAGTGGCTTTATTGAGATATAATTCACATAACATACCATTGACCTTTTTCAAGTATACATAAAATTCAGTGTTTTTAGTATCATCATAAAGCTGTACAACCATCACCACTACCTAATTCCAGAACATTTCATCACCCTGCAAAGAAACCCTGTACTTGCAAGAAATTACTCCCCGCTTGTCATTAATTTAGTCCCCCTAAACAATAATTAATGTAGTTAATCTGTTCTTGTGGGTTAGGCTATCTGTTTACTATCATCAGAGGTACAAACTTTACTAATTTGACTCTTTTTTAAAGTATCAAAGCCATAAACATGTTCAAATTCTTGTTTTGTAATGTCACTCCTAGGAACTGATTCTTTAAAAAAAATTAGGAAAGATGCAAGAGGGGGCAGAAATCAAATTGTTTGCTACAGTATAGTTTATACAACTAAAAACATGGAAACAACTTTGTCCATTGTGGGGACTGGTTAACGAAATCATGGCACTTTAACAAAATGGAGTATTACACGTCCATTAAAGACCAAATAGCAGCAAGGAAAATGCCTGGTATCATATTAACCATAGTGGCAGAATACAAAATTATATCTACAACTACGTAAAACATGTACATATGGATAAAGATCAAAAGGAAATGGAGAAAAACGAAACAGTTGCTACAACAGGATGTTGGAACTGTGAATTATTTTTATCCTTCCGAGTTCCTCTATTAGGTCAAAATGTGGTCCTTGCAATAAATGAGAATTGGAGGGAAACATGCATATATCTACACCAGTGAAACTTTTCATTCAGAAGGGCAGGTGGCATGGCATGAAATTCTCATCAAGAGCAAAGACTTTGGAGTCACGCAGACTTGGATTTTAATTCTGGCTCTGATACTTCTGAGATGTGACTTCAGACCCTGACCTAAGCTCTATAAGCCTCATTTTGCACAACGATTAACAGGAGCTAATACTATCTACTCCATAGGACTGTTGTGAAAGATGACGGTGAGTGACAGCATCTACTACCACTTAATAAATGGAAGCTACGCTATTTTGTTCCTGCATGAGTAATAGTGATGGGACTCATGGTAGTGGAACTGCCAAGGGAACAGGGGGAAGGGGACAGAGGTTTTTGTTCATGAAAATACTACTAATACCGCAAACTTTGAATGGCAATATGACTTTACAGTGAATGAACAGGTAGAGGATTTTCCATCGTCCTTATCAATGGATTCCTCCAATTTAGACCAAGTGAACCTTGCTTTTCAGGGAGAGTTAGGGTTGAGGTCATTACTCTTTCTTAGCTGGAGACCTCAAAAAGTCTGTACCTGTAAGGTACTCCTTAGTGTGCTGGTTGAAAACTTCATCAAAGAAAATCAAGTACTGCTGAATTTGTGTGACTCACTTCATGAATGAATACAAAGGCCTCCCAACTATTTTCATTGCTGTAATTATTAGTATTATCATCATCACTAACAAAGAGCCACCGTGGCGTATTAAGCAAGTCCTATCTGTCTTTGTCTGCTATGGCAGGCCCGTGTCTGCCTTGAGCACAGGACACACAAGCCCACTCAAGGACTCAGTTCCACTTCCTTATGCCTCCATTTGTCCTCTCTTCTTCTCATCCACATATAGACATGCTGTAGCACATCCCACCTTAATAAAAGACAAAAATCCTCACTGTATCCCATAATCCCTTCTAGATAAGGCCCATTTCTCTGCTCCCCTTTACAGCAAAAGTCTTTGAAAAAGAACAGAAGAATGCTAAAAATGACCAAAGCAGAGTGATGGGAGTATGTATGTTACATTATCCTTGCTATAGTTTTGAATGAAAGAAGTTTATTGAGCTATAATTAAAACAGGAAATTGTATATATGTCACATGTACAGTTTAATACTGTATGAGTTTTAGTAGTATACAAGAATCAATAATTACATATTTCATACATATAATTTAATAATAATAATAATATATGCAATTACCCTGATTATTCACTGTTATTATATAAAACCAAACATTTTTGTATATTGGTCATGTGTCCTGTAACATTTCTAACCTCAGTAGTTTTAGACATTTTTTGTAGATTCGAAGGGATTTTCTACATAGACCAAGTAGGAAACAATGGCCCATGGGCCAAATGGGATCTGATGCTTGATTTTTAGGTCAAGTTTTTCTGGAACACATAAATACTCATTGGTGATAAACTGTCTATGGCTGCTTCTGCACTACAATGGCAAGACTGAGTAGTTACAATGAAGACCAGATAATTAAACATATTATCCACAAATCGTTTTGTTTCTATAACATTTAGCACAAAGCTGAATAAAAGTAATGAAAGCAAACATCCTTGTCTTGTTCTTGATCTTAGAGGAAAAACATTTAGTCTTTCACTATTAAGTAACATGTTAATATAGATTATTGGTAAAGGCCCCTCTATAACTAGTTTGCTGAGTTTTTAATCATGAATGGATGGGGGATCTTGTCAAATTTTTTTTCTATTTCTATTAAAATTAACATAGTTTTAAAAATCTTAGGAATCTCATTCTATAGTTTTCTTTACCTAGAATATCTTTGGTTTGGGTGTCAGGGTAATGCCAGCTGAAGTGATTCCATGTTTCTGGCATTCTGGAAGCATTTGTATAGATCAGTATTATTTCCTTATTCAGTGTATGATAAAATTCACTAATGAAGTCATCTGGACTTGAAAATTTTAACCACAAATTAAATTCTTTAGTACAAATAGAGCAATTAGGGTATCTCTTCCTGATTGGACTTTTGTAATTTGTTGTATCTTTCAAAGAACTGTACATTTCATCTAATTTGTTGGGTTTACTGGCATAATATTGTCCACGATATTCCTTATCATCCTTTTACTATCAGGGAACAATATAGTGATGCCACCACTTTGTTCCTGATGTTGATAATCAGTGTCATCTTTCTTTTACCTTTATCCTTCCAGTTAAAAATATGTCAATTTTATTGTTTTCATTGATTTCCTCTATTGTTTTTGTTTTCTACTGTATTGATTTGTGCTATATATTTTTTTAACTCAGCTTTGGGTTTAATTTGCTCTTCTTTTTCTAGTCTCTTAAAGTGGAAGCTGAGATTGATAACTTAAGATCTTTCTAATACATCCATTCAATTCAGTAAACCTCCTATGTACTATTTTATTGTCATACTGTGCATTTTATATGATGCCTTTTTATTTTTGTCTCTTTTAAAATACTTTCTCATTTTCCTTTTTTTTTAAAAAAGATTTTATTTATTTATTTGAACAGAGAGAGAGACCACAAGTAGAGAGAGAAGCAGGCAGAGAGAGAGAAAGAAGCAGGCTCTCCACTGAACAGAAAAGCCTGATGCGGGGCTCAATCCCAGGACCCTGAGATCATGACCTGAGCCAAAGGCAGAGGCTTAACCCACTGAGCCACCCAGGTGCCCCTCTTACTTTCCTTTTGATTTATTCTTTAACCATTTGTTATTTGAATTGCAAATATTCGAGGATTTTCCAGTGATTTTTCTGTCATTGGTTTCTAATTTAATTTTATTATAGAGAAAACACATTGTATGAATTGAATCCTTTAGAATTTATTTGGAATTATTTTGTGGGCCAGGATATTACCAAGTTGGTATATGTTTCATGCACATTTTAGAAAAATGTGTATTGTGTCCTACACAGGCTAACTATTCTATGACTATCAAGTAGGTTAATTTGATGGATAGTGTTCAAATTACATATTATCTTAGAGCTTTTCAGGTTCTTGATGAATGTCTTCACAATGATAAATCATTGTGGAATGACATTTTTATCCATGATCTCTGAAATCTACTTTATCTGATATTAATATAGTCATTCTGTCTTTTTTTTTTTAGCTATTCTGTCTTTAGATTAGTATTAACATGGTAAATATTTATCATTATTTTATTGTTAATCTATTTGTATCTGCATTTGAAGTGATTCTTTTTTTTTTTTTAAGATTTATTTATTTGAGAGAGATGGAGAGATAATATGAGTGGGAGGTGCAAAGGGAGAGGGAGAGAGAATCTCAAGCATACTCCACACTGAGTGCAGAGCCTGATGTAGGGCTTGATCTCACAACCCTGAAATCACTACCCGAGCTGAAACCAAGAGTTTAACTGACTGCATCTCATGGGTGTCCCTGAAGTGTGATTCTTATAGGTAGCATATCATTGGGTCAAAATTAGCATGCCCAAAAGCAAATTCTATTTTATCTATTCTGAAAATCTCTATATTAAATTTAAACCATTTACCTTTAATATGATTACTGATATGGTTAGGTTCACATTTATCATTTTTCTATTTGCTGTCAATTTGTCCCATCAGTTTTTCCTTTCTTCTTTTTCTGACTTAATCTTTTCTGATTTAATCTTCTTTTTGTTTAATTGAATATTTTTTATGATTTCATTGAATCTGCTTTGTTAGTTTATCAGCTATAACTGTTTTTGTTATTTTTTGTGGTTGCTTTAGACATCTTACCTTACCACAATCTGTCTTGAAATGATATTATACCACTGTATATATAACAACCTAAAAGTATGTTACCTTATGTTACCTAAACTTTTTGCTATTATTATCATGTGGTTCAGCTTTATATATGTTGTAGTCCTATACTACAGTTATTATTTTGTTTAAACAGTTATCTTTTAGTAAGATTTAAATACTTTCAAAAATCTTATATTTTTACCCATGTAGTTTTTATCTTTGGTGTTCTTCCTTTCTTTGCTTAGATCCACCTTTCCACACTATTTCTTGTCGTGTGAGTCCACTGCTGATGAATTCCTTTAGCTTTCATATATCTGAAAAAAATCTTTGTCACACTTTTATCTTTCAAAGAGAGTTTTGCCAGGTACAGAATTCTCAGCAGTCTTTTAAATTATTTTATATGTTTTAAAGATGTTGCTCCACTGTCTTATCATCTGCATTATTTCTGCCAAGAAATCTACTGTCATCCTTATCTTTGTTCTACTATATGTAGTATGTCTCTTTTGAGATGTGTTTTTAAGATTATCTTTTTATCAGTAGTTTTGAGCTGTCTCGTCATGATGTGCTTTGGTGCGATTTTCATCATTTCTTGAACTTGGGCTTGTTGAGGGCTGTGAATATATGAGTTTATAGTTTTCATTAAACTTGAAAAAATTTCCTTTTTATTACTTCTTACAAAATTTTTTCTGTCCAAGCTTCTCTCCCAATTACATATATATTAGGCCATTCAACACTCTTCCACACCTCACTGCTATGCTGTTTATTATTTTTTCTGATTATTTCATTAGTGTTTCATTATTGTTATTTCAAGTTCACTAATCTTTTCCTTTACAATGTCTAATCTGCTACTGATCCCATCCTGTATATTTTTCATCTGTGATATTATAGTTTTCATCTTTATACATATTGGGGTATATTAATATCTTCCATATTTCTGTTTAAATTTTGAACATATACAATAGATACATAATAATCATGGTCAAGTCTTTGCTAATTCTAACATCTGTGTCACTTCTGAGCTGATTTTGGACCAACTGATTTATCTCGTTATTATGAGGAGTATTTTCTTGCCTGAGTAACTTTTATTGGATATCAGACATTATGAATTTTTTCTTGAAAGATGCTGGGTATTTATGTATTCCTATAATGAGTCTTGAGCTTTATCTTAAGATGTTAAGTTACAATGATTTGATATTTTTCAATCTTGCTTTTAATATAAGTTAGCCAAAAATGCGGTGTCTGTGGCTAATTAGTCTCACTATTGAGGCAAAAGCTTCTAAGTACTATAACAAATGCCATGTGAATCTTGAGTTCCATTGTGGCTGGAGGAAAAAGACACCATTCCCAGCACTGTGTGAATACCAGACACTATTTCTGCTAATCCTTTTAAAGGAATCATGTGCTGGTGTGTATTCAGTTAATAATAAAGTGAGACCTTTTCCATATCTTTGAAATTCTCTTTCTGTGGCTCTCTCCTCTGCAGTATTTTTTCTGTGATGTTAGTCACTTAGTCTCCCTAGACTCTCAGCTCCACATCCTCAGTTCAAGGGCCCCAACAGGCTCTGTCCTCTTTCCTGTGCTGAGGCCCGGAAACTCTCTCAAAGCAGTAAGTTACAGCAGTCATGTGGCTCATTCATTTGTTTCTTCTCTCTCAAGAGTAACTGTCTTTTGTCACCAAAGTCTTTCAAATCACTGTTCCATGTATTTTGTCCATTTAAAAAATGTTTCATGTGGGAAAGTAAATATAGTGCCTGTTACTCAATTTTGGCTTGAAGTGAAAGTCTCTATTCTTGCTACGTTTGTTCATGAAAATGTCCACAAATAAAATAAATTAAGAAAAAAAAAAGGAAAGAAAAAAAACTCTGCAAAAGAGAGTCTTCTCTGTTTCCACTTTATTCCTTCCCAGGCTTTCTCAAATCCACTGCAATTTCTTGTCCCCAAATTGTGGAAATCATGCTGCTCAATGACCCCCAAAGGATGATTCTCAGCCCCCCTTCCACTCACCATCAGCTTGTAACCAGTTAATCACGCCCTCCATCTTAAAACACTTTTTCCCCCTTTTATATCCATGATACCATAACACACACTCTCTTAGTTTTGCTGCTCTCAACCTCTCTTTTGTTGGCTCCTCTTCCATTTTCCCACCTTTAAAGATTGGAGCACCCCACAATCAGTCTTTAGGACTTATCTTTTGTCTATTCACTCTCCTTCCTTATTTCATTTCATTCAGTCCCAAGACGTTGAATATCATCTGTACATTCACTTTTATTTCAACTCTAATCTCTTTCAGACTTACTTTAACTTGACATTTTCATAAGAATTTTTAACAGATATCTAAAACTTAGCATGTCCAAAAACAATTCTTTTTTTTTAAAGATTTTATTTATTTACTGAGAGAGGAAGAGAGAGAGAGGGCACAGGATGGGGGAGGGTCAGGGGAGAAGCAGACTCCCCGCTGAGCTGTAAGCCTGACTGTATATCATACTTAATGGGTCCATCCAACAAGAAGATCTAACAATTATAAATATTATGCTCCTAATTTTGGTACAGCCAATTATATAAACCAATTAATAACCAAATTAAAGAAGCACATTGATAACAATATAATAGTAGTAGGGGACTTCAGGACCCCACTTACAGCAATGAACAGATCATCTAAGCAGAAGATCAACAAGGAAACACAAGGGTGCTGAATGACACACTAGATGAGATGGACTTCCCATATGTATACAGAGCATTCAATCCTAAAGCAACAGAATACACATTCTTCTTGAGTGCACGTGGAACATTCTCCAGAATAGATCATCACATACTGGGTCACAAATCAGGTCTCAACTGGTACCAAAATATTGGAATTTTTCCCTGCATATTTTCATATCACCAAGCTTTGAAACTTGAACTCAACCACAATAGGTAATTTAGAAGCAACTCAAACACTTGGAGATTAAAGAGCATCCTACTAAAGAATGAATGGGTCAACCAGGAAATTAAAGAAGAATTTTAAAAATTCATGGAAACCAATGAAATGAAATGAAACAAATGAAAATGAAAACACAACTGTTCAAAACCTTTGGGATACAGCAAAGGTGGTCCTAGGAGGAAAGTATATAGCAATATAAGCCTTTCTCAAAAAATTAGAGAAGTCTCAAATACACAAGCTACCCTTACTCTTAAAGGAACTGGAGAAAAAACAGCAAATAAAGCCTAAACCAAGCAGGGGAAGAGAAGCAATAAATATCAGAACAGAAATCAATGAAATAGAAACCAATGAAGAGTAGAACAGATCAATGAAAGTAGAAGTTGGATCTTTGAAAGAATTAATAAGATCGATAAACCCCTAACCAGACTTATCAAAAAGAAAAGATAAAGAACACCAAATTAATAAAATCATGAATGAGAGGAGAGATCATGACCAACACCAAAGAAATACAATTTTAAGAACATATTATGAACTATATGCCAACAAATTAGGTAATCTGGAAGAAATGGATGCATTCCTGGAAACTCATAAACTACCAAAACTGAACCAGGAAAAAATAGAAAACCAGCACAGACCCATAACCAGCAAGGAAACTGAAGCAGTAATCAAAAATCTCCCAACAAAAAAGAGTCCAGGGCAAGATGGCTTCTAGGGGAATTCTACTAAACATTTAAAGAAGAATTCATACCTATTATCCTAAAACTGTTTCAAAAAATAGAAATGGAAAGAAAACTTTCAAACTCATTCTGTGAGGTAATACTTTACTCCCAAAACCAGACAAAGACCCCACCAAAAAGGAGTATTACAAATCAATACCCATGATGGACATAGATGCCAAAATTCTCACCAAGATACTAGACAATAAGATCCAACAGTACATTAAAAAGATTATTCACCATGACCAAGTGGGCTGCAAGGGTGGTTCAACATTTGCAAATCAAACAATATGATACATTACCTTAATAAAAGAACAGACAAGAAGCATATGATCCTCTCAATCGATGCAGAAAAAGCATTTGACAAAATACAGCATTCTTTCTTGATTAAAACTCTCCACAGTGTAAGGAAAGAAGGAACATACCCAATATCATAAAAGCCATATACGGAAAGCCCATATTGAATATCATTCTCAATGGGGAAAAACTGAGAGTTTTCCCCCTAAGGTCAGGAACATGACAGTGAGGCCCACTCTCACCACTGTTACTCAACATACTACTAGAAGTCCTAGCCTCAGCAATCGGACAACAAAAAGAAATAAAAGGCATCTAAGAAGTCAAAGAAGAAGTCAAATTCTCTCTCTTCACAGATGGCATGATAGTTTATATGGAAAGCCGAAAAGATTCCACCCCAAAGTTGCTAGAACTCATATAGGAAATCAGCAACATGGCAGGATATAAAATCAATGCACAGAAATCAGTTGCATTTCTATACACTAACAATGAGACAAAGAAAGAGAAATTAAGGAATCAATCCCATTTACAATTGCACCAAAAACCTAGGTATCTGAATACCTAGGAATAAACCTAACCCAAGTAGTAAAGTATGTGTACTCTAAAAGCTACAGAATACTTATGAAAGAAATTGAGGAAGACACAAAGAAATGGAGAAACAGGGCTGCGTGGGGGGCTCAGTCAGTTAAGCATCTGCCTTAAGCTCAGGTCATGATCCTGGGTCCTGGGATCAAGCCCCGTGTCAGGCTCCATGCTTGGCAGGGAGTTTGCTTCTCCCTCTGCCTCTCACCCTGATTTGTACTCTCTCTCTCACTCTCAAATTAAAAAAAAAAAAGAAAGAAATGGAGAAACATTCCATGTTTATGGATTAGAAGAATAAATATTGTTAAAATGCCTATGCTACCCAGAACAATCTTCAAATTTAATGGAATCCCTATCAAAATACCATCAATTTTTTTCAAAGAAATAGAATAAATAATCCTAAAATATGTATGGAAGCAGAAAAGATCCTGAATAGCCAGAGGAATGTTGAAAAAGAAAACCAAAGCTGGTGGCATCACAATTCTGGACTTTAAGCTCTATTAGACAGCTATAATCATCAAGACAGTATGGTACTGGCACAAAAGCAGACACATAGATCAATGGAACAGAATAGAGAGCCCAGAAATGGACCCTCAACTCTATGGCCAACTAATCTTCGACAAAGCAGGAAAGAATATCCAATGGAAAAAGGACAGTCTCTTCAACAAATGGTGCTTGGAAATTGGACATCCACATGCAGAAAAATGAAACTGGACAATTTTCTTACACTACATACAAAGATAATCTCAAAACGGATAAAAAGCCGAATATGAGACAGGAATCCATCAAAATCCTAGAGAACACAGCAACCTCTGTGACCTTGGCTACAGCAACTTCTTGCTAGACACATCTCCAAAGGCAAGGGAAGCAAGGGCAAAAATGAACTATTGGGACCTCATCAAGATAAAAAGCTTTTGCACATTAAAGTAAAGGAAGCAGTCAGCAAAACTAAAAGACAACTGACAAAATAGGAGAAGATATTTGCAAATGACATATCAGATAGAGGCCTAGTATCCAAAGTCTATAAGGAACTTATCAAACTCAACATGCAAAGAACAAATAATCCAATCAAGAAATGGGCAGAAGACATAAACAGACATTTCTACAAAGAAGACATCTAAATGGCCAATAGACACATGAAAAAGTGCTCAACATCACTCAGCATCAGAGAAATGCAAATCAAAACCACAATGAGATACCACTTCACACCAGTCAGAAGGCCTAAATTAACAAGTCAAGAAGCAACAGATGTTGGCAAGGATGGGGAGAAGAGGAACCCTCCTACATTGTTGGTGGAAATACAAGCTGGTGCAGCCACTCTGGAAAATAGTATGGAGGTTCCTCAAAAAGCTGAAAATAGAGCTACTCTATAATCCCTCTATCCCCTACAACCCCGCAAACCCTACAACCCAATACAATCCCTACAACCCCGCAATTGCTCTACTGGGTATTTACTAAAGATACAGATGTAATGATCTGAAGGGGTTTAGAATGGAGAATGTTTAGAGCAGCAATATCCACAAGAGCCAAACTATGAAAAGAGCCCAGATGTCCACAGACAGATGAATGGATAAAGAAGATGTGGTATATGTATACAATGGAATATTATTCAGCCATCAGAAAGGATGAATACTTACCATTTATATCGATGTGAATGGAACTGTAAGGTATAATGCTGAATGAAATAAGTCAATCAGAGAAAGACAACTGTCATATGGTTTCACTTCTGTGTAGAATATAAGAAACCGCACAGAGGATCATGGGGAATAGAGGGAAAATTGAATGGGAAGAAATCAGAGAAGGAGAAAAACCATGAGAGACTCTTAACTATAGGAAACCAACTGAGGGCTGCTAGAGGGGAGGTGGGGGTGGGGTAATTGGGTGATGGGCATTAAGGAGGGCATGTGATGTGATAGGCACTGTGTGTTATACGCAAATGATGAATTATTGAATACTACATTACATATGTTGGCTAATTGAATCTAGACTAAACAAATAAACAAATAAAACCCTTGTCAGTGCTAAGGGGTGGATGACCTAATATAGGACCCTTGGTTAGCCGGTCACATTAATATGATTTTGGATATGCAAAGGTAAAATTTAAAGCCGAGATGGGTACGCAAGGCTAAACTGCTCTGTATAAAAAAGAATTAAAATATTATTTCCTTGGAGAGTCTGAAGGGAGAGAGGCCCAAGAAATAAAAACTGGGGCTCCACATAAGTGGGAAAGATAAGGGGAACCATGCTACATGGCAGGAGGAAGGAATTGGAGAGTAAGATGTCTGGTAAGAAACTGGAGAGAAAGCACAGAGTCCCTCCACGGAGGTTGAGAGAGCGAGCAAGTGAGCAAGTTCAGGGGTAACAAGAACTCAGAGCCAGGGTGTCCCTGGAAAGTGACAGGAATCTTGGGAACTTGACCCCAGTTTTACTCAAAAGTGATTAAGACTGTCATATATCCGGAATGGGAGGAGCAATGTATAAATACAACCTTCATTAACCTCCTTTCTACCTTTTAAGAAACTGATGGAAACAAATAAGCAACATGTCCTCTTTGGAAAACAACAGCAACAATTTGATATGAACGGAGCCCCCTGGGGTCCTGCAGTGAAAGGTGGGAGGCAGCACAGCAATGTCCATAACAGAAGGTAGGCTTCCAACTCTGTTAAATGTTGCCATTATCAGAGAGGATGAAGATGTGGCCATCCCACTGCAAAAACAAAGTCAAAGGCTGGAGTCTTACTCAATTTTATCCTAGACTATTCCTATTAAGAAAGGATTTATTAAGATAGTCTATTGTTTTGACTAGGACATCAATTAGTCTTAATTTGACATTGAATTACATTGACATTCAATTACCCTTAATTAAAAAATAATAAACTTGAAAGTACTGTTTTAATTCTTTGTTATGAACATGTCTACAACAAAATTCACAGAAGAGCAAAGAGTAACTCTGTTTAAATCAGTGTGTTTTCTTCCCACTTGGGAAACAGAGCACAGAACAGTGATCCTTTTATGACCACACCTAGCATTTAGATACAAAGTTATCTTGTAATCTTGAAGTAAGGTCCATGGGACCACTGTGACCCACCAAAGGCCAGCCATCCTGAATTGGAGGACACTCAGAATATGTCCCTGCAAGTTTTACAGTCCTATCTACATGAAAAAATAAATGGTCTTGGGTGAAAACAAGAACGTATCATTCTGAAACATGGCTTTCTCTCCCATCTATTTCTTTTAACAACAGAACAAAGCAAAAATCAAGCAGCCAAAAACATAGCTCAAATGCTGCAGCCAACTATTTTTTTTTCCACATTCTGCCCACACCTTAAATAAACATGAAACATTATAACTAGCTGCAGTCAGATACTACAGGAAACAGCAAGGTCAAAAGAAAAACCTCAGACATCCGGCTTTCATCCTTCTTCTACATGAAATCTACTTTGCTTCATGACTATAAATGTTGCTTTACAGAAAGGTAAAATCAGACGTGATGTCATAGAATAGCCAGGTCCACACTACCTTTCTCGAAATTAGTATTTTTCTGAAAAGCATACGACTCACAGATTGGAAAAAAATTATGTTTTGTCAGAGGTGATCAAAACCAAAAATTCTGTTTGTATCACTATGCCAGGAACAAGACATGGACAGGGTTCAATATGACGGTCCATTCCTTTTGGATATTTTCTTAAATGCCTGTTAGCTATATATGGTAATTATAGTGGAGCTGGGTCAGGGCTATTTATAAAGCTTTGTTGGAAACTGACATCTCTTTTGCTGTCCAGAGCAACAACCTCAGGAGAAAACAAAAGAATGCTGGTGAGTAGAACATCAACAGCAAAGAGTGCACATTTTCTCTCATGTATCAGTGGGAAGCAAATGAATGGGGCCTCTGACTTAGAACTAACTACCCCTGCACTTAAAATGGCAGCTTGTGGGGGCACCTGGGTGGCTCAGTCAGTTAAACCTCTGCCTTCGATCAGGTCATGATCTCAGGGATCAAGTCCAGCATTGGGCTCCTTGCTCAGTGGGGAGTCTGCTTCTTCCTCTCCCCCTGCTCATGTTCTCTCTCTCTCAAATAAATAAAACCTTAAAAAAAAAAAAAACTAAAATAAAATGGCAGCTTGGGGCAAATTGAAAAGTTTGTTGTCAATCTGTTCTCTGGGCTGCATCTGCGGATTTTCATTCTGTTTTGCAACTGAATAAAAAGACCTTGAACCAAACTGCCTATGGCCCCCAAACTGACTTTTGCATCCAAACCTCACAAATCTTTTATCTGTTCAATTCCAATAATTTTACTTTAAGTCTACTTCAATAATTATTTATTTATTTATTTATTTATTTATTTATAAGAGAGAGAGAAGGAGAGCGATCATGAGACACAGCAAGCACCAGCACAGGGAGGGGGCACAACAGGGGAGCAAGAGGGGGATGCGGATTCCCCATTGATCAGGGAGCCCCATGCAGGACACCAGGATTATGACCTGAGCTGAAGGCAGTCGCTTAATCCACTGAGCCACCCAGGCGCCCCCTACTTCAGTGATTCTTATCAATGTCCCACCTTTGATACTGAATACTGATCAGAATGACAACAGCCACCTCTCCATAAATGCTCATTACATGCCAGGCCCTAGGCTGAACCTATTTTATACATCAGCTCTTTGGAATTGGAACAAGCCTATGTATTAAATATTATTATTCTCAGTTTATAGATGAAGAAACTGAGGGTCGGAGCCATTAGAGAACCTGTCAAAAGCCACAGAGCTAAGTAGGGGGATATAGGGAATGTTCACCCAAGTCTTTCTATGCTGCTCCTTCACTACTTCTTCCACCTTCAACGTATCACACTGAAATTCCTCCCTTCTTTCCAACAATCTGCTTTCCTTCCCCCGCTTCTACCTGGCTCCTATCTCAGGATGGAGTCGTCACCGTTCATTCCACGAATATTGTACTGGGAGTTCATCTTAACACTTCATCAGGGCATTCGTATGTAGTGAGAGCCTACTGCGTGCTGGGTACCGTTCTAGGTGCTGAGGACACATCAGTGAACAACACAGACAAAAACCCCCTGTCGGGTGGAGCTTACATTCCATAAGGGGCCGAAACACAATAAACAAGAGCAAGCCGCGAAGCACCTGTGCTGGTCCTGCCTGAAGTGAGGTGCAAAGAACCGTCTCCCGGTTCAGAAAAGCAGAGTCTGGGCACACCGTAAAAAACTAGGCAGCGGTTTCTCTGCTGTAGACATGCCGCCTTTCTGTGACAGGATAAAATAAGCTACTCCCAAAGCTCTCCAGGAGGCCCACAGGGCCCTCCTACCTTAAACTTCCCAGACTGGCCGAGCCACTGTTACCCAGGAAACGGCCTGGCAGGAAGTAAGGCTGCGCGGGCAACATCACGATGCATCCTGGGAGTTGTGGTCCGCGCTCAGAATGCGCAGGCGCAGCGGTGGAGGCGGGGGATGGGGCGGAGAGGAGCGCACCCAGGAGCAGAGCCCCACGGGGATTGTAGTTTGTCATGAATTACACACATTAAAGGCGTCAGCAAATCAGACGGTGAGGTTGGAAGACTTCTCATTTCAGAAGGTAAAGGTACCCTGCACGAATGCCTGTGGGACGGGGAGACTTGTTTTGGGAACGGTGTGGGTCGTTCAGCTCCGCTCAGCTCCGTTCAGCTGTATATCTGAGATGGGTTGAGATAGCCCCCAAATGGAGAGAGTGGGGCGAAAGGCAAGCCCCATAGTTCGCAAACGGGAATATGGAACGACGAGAGGATACAGTGGAATAAGGGAAGGAAGACGCTCCAGAGACTCAGAGAAAGGACAGACCTCAGTATTCACTTCATAAATCAGAACATTTTTCAGAAATTTTGGCCTCTTCAAAAAGGATACAAAAAATTATGTGTATGACATGCAGTCTAATGAAAGTATGGCACAGTCTGGAAGAATATGCCGCAAAACGTTAAGATTTTTCTTTGGGATAACCTTTTTTTACACTTTTATGTGTTTTCTGGGTTGTTTACAAGGGCTAAGTATGAAAAAACAAGTATACAGAGCAATTTTTTAAACATCTTGGTATCCTTCCTTCTTTCCTCCCTCTTTCTTTCCTTCATTTTAAGAGGAAAAAAACTACAGAAAAAAAGTAACTTTACAAATAGAGATGTCCTTTATGTAGCCATTTCTCCTCTGCAGAGAAATACATGCACTTGTTCACACACGCTCAGACACACACACACGTATATATTCTGCAAAGTATGTATGTGTCTTTGTGTGGATATACATATAAATGTTTGTGTATTATGTGTTTTTCAGATGATGGTGTCATACTGTATGTATCATTCTGTAATTGGTTTTTACTACTCTGCATCCTGTTTTTGAGCTTTATCAAGCACAATGCATGTAGTTCTAAATACTTCTTTCTGTATATCACTGCATTCTATGACAATGACACATTTAATTATCTAATCTGGTAAGGAATAGTTACTCTGTTTTAAATATTTTGCTTCTACAAAAAATATTGCTATGTACATTTTTAAATAGGTGCATGAATTTCTCTAAGGCATTTATCTGTGACCTGGCCAGGTCTTGGGATTGTACCTGTTTTCAGCTTCACAAGCTGCTGCCAAGTTGTTTTACAGAGTAGTTGAACCTCTTTCATTCTATCAAAATTGATTGTGAATTCCATGTGACAGACATTCTTGCCATCACTGAGTGTTTCCATAACTTTCTCATCATTGTTAGCTTCATTGACTTAAAATAGTGTCTACTATTTTAACTTACATTTACTTGACTTTGCCAGAATTTTTAAATTTTAAAAATGGGACTTTTTTCTCCTTTTTCTACAAGAAACATTTATATTTATATAGTAGAATAATTTATTTTGGATTTAGATTGCATTTTGATAATGGTGTCTTTTTCTCTGTATTGTAAGTTTTTTGTACTATTTTACATTACTTGTATATTTTAACTATTTTTAATTTTATTACACTACTTTTCACTATCTTTCTTTATGTATGTCAAGGACTAAGCAACACTTCCTTGCTTATGTAGAGAACACTATATTTCTAGTGAGTTCTGCCTAAGGCTGCCTTAAGTTTTTAGCTATTATGGCAACAAACAGTATTGTGTATTATGTACTCTGTACTCAGAGTATGTGTACATTTTGAACCTGTAGGCCTCAGCCTTTTTCTCCTGAAAAGCTTCTCACCAGAAATTTTCTATTCCTAGTTCTATTTACCTTCAGCATTTCTTTTTTTTTTTTTTTAAGATTTTATCTATCTGTTAGTTAGAGAGAGAGAGAGAGCGAGCACAGGCAGACAGAGAGGCAGGCAGAGGCAGAGGGAGAAGCAGGCTCCCTGCCGAGCAAGGAGCCCGATGTGGGACTTGATCCCAGGACACGGGGATCATGACCTGAGCCGAAGGCAGCCGCTCAACCAACTGAGCCACCCAGGCGTCCCTACTTTCAGCATTTCTGATTATTTGGCCTTGATCTTTTGGCTTTGCCCGTTTCCATCTAAATCAGTTCATGCTTTCTCCTATTTTTTTTCAGGCATTGACTCCGTATCTTGCTATCATCCATAAGACATTTTTAGGAATCAGGTGTATTGAGATAAAATTGGCACACAGTACAATTCACCCTTTTTAGTGTGCAATTCCAGAAGTTTTGACAAGCATACGTAGTGATGTATCCACTACCAAAACTGAGATAGAGAACAGATCCATCCTGCCGAGAATATTCCCTCTTGCTCTTTTGTAAACAACTGTTCCAACTTGATGCCCAGGCAACACATATCATTTTCTGTTCCTATGGTCTCACTTTTTTGAGACTGTGATTGTGTTAGTCTGCTCTGGTTGCTATAACAAATTATTATGGACTGGGTTGTTTCAGTAACAGACATTTCTTTCTCATAGTTCAGGAGGCTGGGAAGTCCAGAACCAAGGCCCCAGCAAATTTTGTTCCTGGTGAGAGCCTGCCTCCTGGCCTGCAGATGTCCACCTTCTCACCAGAACACAGAGTTCTAGTTTGTTTTCCTCTTCTTTCTTCTTAGAAAGACACTAATCTCCTACTGGGGGGTGGGGAGCCCCTCTATGACCTCATTTAAACCTGGTTTCCTCTCAAAGGCCCCACTTGAAAATACCATTGCATTTGGGGTTAGGCCTTCAACATAGAAATCTGGGAGGTGAGAGACACAAATGTAGTTTCAACTCATAGCAGTGGTATAAGTAAAATCATACATTATGTAGCCTTTTGAGGCTCAGTAAAATGCATTTAAGAGTCAACCATGTTGTTGTGTGTGTCAGTAGAATTTTTTTTTTTATTGCCAAGAAGTATACCAATATATAGATGTATGGCAATTTGTTCCAGGATCCATCAGCTGAAGGAGATTTGTTGTGTTTTCCAGTTTGGGGAAAATATACACAAAACTGCTATCACCATTTGCATACAGGGTTTTGGGTGAAGGTTCGCTTTCATTTCTCTTAGGTAATTACAAAGGAGTGGGTTTGGTATGTCTTATTTAAAAGTGTTTATATGAAATTGCCAGACTGTTGCCAAAGTGTCTGTATCATTTTTATTCCTACCATTGTGTTTGACAGTGCCTGGTGGTGTCCTTTTTCCTCCTCCACTCTAAATGTGTGTACTGATTCCTCATTATGGTTTTAATTTGCATTGTCCTAATGACTAAAGATGATAAGCATTTTTTCATGTGTTTATTTGCCATTCATAACTGTTCTTTTTTTTTTTTAAGGTTTTGTTTACTCATTTATTTACTTTTTTAGAGAGAGAGAGCCCACACATGAACTAGCTGAGGGGGGCAAGGGGGAAGAAGGAAGAATCTCAAGCAGGCTCTGTGCTCAGCTCGATCTCACTATAGAGCAGGGAGCCTGATGCGGGACAGGATCCCAGGACTCTGGGATCATGACCTGAGCTGAAGGCAGATGCTTAACAGACTGAGCACCCCCAGGTGCCCCTGTGCTTTATTTTTCCTGCCTTTTTGCAATAGCTAAGGCCATCAGTATTATTGTTCAATAGGGGTGATGAGATTAGACATCTTTTATTTGTTCCTGTGTTACTAGGGGAAAGCATTCAGTTTTTCACCATCAAATCTGATGTTAGCTAAGGATTTTTTAGATGCCTTTATCAGCTTGAGGATCTTCCAGGCTATTCATTGTCTTCTAAGAATTGTTATCATAAATGATTGTTAAATTTTAGCAAATGCTGTTTTGCATCTATTGAAATGATCATGTGGTTTTTCTTCTTCAGTTCCTTGTTATGGTGAATCACATTGCTTGATTTTCAGATGTCAGACTGGCCTTACATCCCCAGGATAAATTCTATTTGGCCATGGTCGAATCATTCATTTGGTATTCCTCCTTTTCTAATTGCTGGATTTCACTTGCTAATATTCTGTAGAGTATTATTATGATTGTGTTCATGAGGGATGTTGGTCTGTAGGTTTCTTTTTTGGTAAAGCCTTGTTCTAGTTTTGGCATCAGGGCAATGTTATTCTTATAAAAGGAATTAGGACATCTTCTCTCCTCTTACTACCTTCTTGAAGAAACTTGATGTAGAATTAGCATTATTTTTCACCAGTGAAGCCGTCTCTAATAGTTAATATTATCTGTCCAATTTGACTAGGCCATGGCAACCAGATATTTGGTCAAAGATTATTCTAGATGTTTCTTCAAAGGTATTTTTCAGATGAGATTAACATTTAAGTCAGTAGACTTTAAATAAAGTAGACCTATAATATGGGCGGGCCTCATCTAATAAGTTGAAGGACTTAGTAGAAAAAAGAGCAACCACCTTGAAAAAAGAGGAAATTCTGGCAGCAGACTATGTGAGTCTCTAGCCCTGGCCAATCCTGCAGATTTCGGGCTAGCCAGCCTCCAAATGTACATTATTTTAAATTGTTTCATTACTTCTTTGCAAAAATAAGATAACCAATCACAACATGCATCCCCCCAAAACAAAAACCATCCTCAGTTTTATAACTTTAAGAAAACAAAGAAGAAAAGAAAACATATTTGGTGTCACCATTTACCCCTTCAGAGAAAAATATTAGTCATGCATTTCATAAGCTGGTACAGTTTCTTACAAAAACTTGCATCATGTCTCCAGACAATTCTCTTAAGTTTGGAGGTTGAAGATTACAGTGCAGATGTAAACATCTTAATAAATTTTGACAGGAAGATCTTTATTTCTTGACATTAATAAAAGGATATCACAAGACAGAAGACTTACTACTTAAATGACACATAGTAAAATTAGTCTTATTGGGACTGTGCTTTAACCTAAGTAATAAACTCCTGCCTGGGGAAGGGAGGACTGATTTCTGGCAAGATGACCACCTGGGAATTTGAACCTACAATCAAAGAATATACAGTTGGAGCTAAAGGATAAGGCTGTTATTCAGAGAAATTGGATGAAACCTAGGAAGTTCAGAAAAGACAAAGTTGGGGTGTTTCTTTTTTGAAATTTAGATATAAACAAATATACAGTCCCACATAGAGCCTCTGACTTGTGATTTTTATTTCTTCAATTATTTAATAGTTCATCATTGGTAGTGTTGATGTTACCTTTATCATTTCAGTTAGTTGCATTATTATATGGGTTATGAAAATAATACAGCATGTAAATAACTACTGAATATGTAAAATAGTAATAGTTGAACTCTCACTTGTCTTTATCAAGGGAGGGAAGTAGTTCTCAAATCACTGAAAACTATTAATCCCTCCCACTGGGCAGTGGCTGTGATCATGTTTCCAGTTGCCTAGACAAGCTTTTAGAAGAACAGAATATCCCATGTGGGTTAGAATGTGGAGAAATGGATCCTCTTCTACACTTTTGGTGGAAGGGTATATTGGTATTGCTTTCATGAAAGTTGGCATGATATTAATATTTTAAATATTTTTCAACTCAGAAATTTTGCTTCTTGTTATCTATCCTAAAAAAACACTTGTACATGTCCATTACCCAGTTACCCCATCGCCCCCCAACCAGCAACTTTCAGTGTATTTCCTATAATTAAGAGTCTGTTATGGGCCTTAAGGAGGGCACGTGATATAATGAGCACTGGGTATTTTATAAGACTGATGAATCACTGACCTCTATCTCTGAAACCAGTAGTACACTCTATGTTGATTAATTGAATTTAAATTTTAAAAACGTGTTATATAAGAAAAGAAACACTTGTATATGTGCACAAAGAGGTATGTATAAGGATTTTCCTTGCTTCCTGGTTATGATCATGAACGTTTGAAAACAACCTAAAAATCAGCATTAGGAGAATAACTAAATTATGGCACATCTATAGAGTAAAAATATATTGCAGCAATCCAGGGGAACAAGTGAAATCTGAGAAAAAAGAAATTCTTAAGGACAGACAATGTGGTGGGAGGGGGGAAGAAAGCTGTGGGATAAAATACATAGTGTGCTATGGTTGATGTCTGTGAAGAAAAGTTTATCACGTATATGAACAAGAAATGTATGCATAAAAATGCATATTAAAAGGCCTGGAAGAGGGGCGCCTGGGTGGCTCAGTGGGTTAAATCCTCTGCCTTTGGCTCAGGTCATGATCCCAGGGTCCTGGGATCGAGCCCCGTGTCAGGCTCTCTGCTCAGCAGGGAGCCTGCTTCCTCCTCTCTCTTTCTGCCTGACTCTCTGCCTGCTTGTGATCTCTGTCTATCAAATAAATAAATGAATAAATCTTTTTAAAAAAAGTCTGGAAGAATCCACTTCTTCCAGAGGATTGGTATTGGGGGTGACAGGATTTTGCTTAATCTTATAGTGTGATTTTTATAACTGGAATGCCATTTCAGGTATTGTTACTCATACATCTTTAAAATTTATCAAATAAAAGTCATGCAGAAGAGAGGACAAAGCATTCAAATGGGCTAGGCACAAAAAAGCAATACAAATAGCAAAAATAAAAGCTCCAAAAATATTTTGAAAAAGTATCAAGAATTAATGATAGCTGTTTTTGGATGATGAAGCTATGAATGATTTATTTTTAACTTCTTCTATTTTTCTCTATTTTTCAATTTTTTTAAATAATGGGAATATATACCAGAAATTTTTAAAGGACTAAGAAATGGCCAGTAAATTCCAACTAGCATGCTTCCTCCTTTAATTCTTACTCTGCCAGGGAGGGTAATTCAGTCTATTTGGAGTATGTGGACGTTTCTGATGAAAACTCCCATGGAAAAGTGATATTTGTAGTGAATGGCCCTCTCCTGATGTCATGTGACAGACCAACACACTTATAACACTGCAAACCAACTCAAAAAAAAAAAAAAAGAAAAACGAAAAAGCCCTGATTTGTAGCATTTTCTAATTTCATGGTGTTATGGGTTGAATTGGGCCTCCCCAGAAATATGTTCAAGTCCTAACCCTCTGTGCCTCCAAATGTGGCCTTATTTGTAAATAAGGTCATTCTAGATGTAATTAGTTAAAATTAAGTCATACTGGGGCCGGGTGTGCACTTAACCCAATATTACTGATGGCCTTGTAAGAAGAGAAGCGACACAGAGAGACACACAGGAAGAATGCCAGGGCCCACGAGTGGAGGGATAGGGCCCACACAGGTGGAGTTTGGAGGGATGGACCTACAAGCCAAGGAATGCCAAGGTTTGATGGCCACCACCAAAAGCTAGGAAGAGGCAAGGAAGGTTCTATGCAGAATGTCAGAAGAAGCATAGCCCTGTTGGCACTTTGACTTCTGACCTTCAGAACTGTAAGAGAATATAGTACGGGTATATCATTGATATTATCTTTATAAGAGCAATTAGTTACATCATTACAATGGTTAGGAAAATAATGCTACATAATAAATAATACATAACATGGTAATAGTTAACTCTTAATTATGGTACTTTGTGGTACTTTGCTAAGGCAACCCTGGGAAACTAAGAGACAGGTATAAGTACTTCTACTACAGCCATTGATATAACTTCATTGAGTGCAGATTTTGAAGGGGTGTACAGGGCTGGTTCTCATGAGCCAATAAGTCAGCTCCAGCACATCCCTGAACAGCCGACTTAAGCTCATCGAAGCCATAGAGAGTTCTAAGTTTGTCCGAGAAGAATCTGACTGAGGTTTGACCAAGAACTTTCAACGCAGAGGTATCATCAGTGGACATTGTCTTGTGTTGTCTAACTTTTCTAAATCTCTACATTGGTTTCAAGAAGCATCTTAGCTGGTTTCAGTTCTAGAGAAGCAAGTGCAATCATGAATGTGAAAGTACCTGATCATCATTCACGTATCAATGACGACATGAGGGAATGTAGGTCAAGTTCCTGGGTTGAGATAATTCCTGTGTATATTCTGATTGTTTCACTTAGGAGTTTAGAAACCACTCAGCACTGATATATATCCTAGACAGAGAGAGTCAAACACACCCACAGTTGATACTGGACACCTACAAGAGTGTCAGGACACTGGAATCTTCCTGCAGAGCCTCTCTTCTAGCTCCCATCCCTCCAGTGAGGACCTGGAGCTTTGGAGTCCATCAGACCTGAGTTCAAATTCCATCTCTGCTGCTTACAGCCTCCTTGACTTGGAAGAAACTCTTTAGTTTCTACAAACTTCAGTTTCCTTTCCTTATCTGTAAAATGGTAATATATAACTTAATTCAAAAATGATACTAGAACTTAATGCAGAGGTCAATTATGAGGAATAACATATTTAATGCAACACCTGATATATAATAATAATAAATAGTGAGTAAATAATAATTAAACTACGGTAGCAACTCCCTGATCCAGGAGTCCTTAATCCAGGAGGCCAAGCAGCCCGATTCCCAGAGTTGAGCCACAGAGGCTTGTTGATCAGGTCTGACGGCAGCGTAGGAGGGAGCGAGGGGCCATGTACCCCACATGCTCTGCTGGGGTGCCTTGAACTAGGGAAACACCTGCCCCCTCTCAGTTCGGTTTGAAGCCTGCCTCCCTCCCAGGTTCTTGAGGCCTGAATCCACCCTTGAGGCCTGAGTCACTCCTTGCCCAAACGAATGTGCCACGTTGAGAGGAAGCAACAACCGTGAACGATCAAGACCAACACAAGCCAGCATCTCTTTAAAAAGTCGGCGGAGGGGGCACCTGGGTGGCTCAGTGGGTTAGGCCTCTGCCTTCGGCTCAGGTCATGATCTCAGGGTCCTAGGATCGAGCCCCACATGGGGCTCTCTGCTCAGCGGGGAGCCTGCTTCCGCTCTCTCTCTCTCTCTCTGCCTACTTGTGATCTCTCTCTCTCAAATAAATAAATAAAATCTTTAAAAAAAAAAAAAAAAGTCGGCGGAGGCCTCTGCCTTGGCAGGCTCTGAAAGCCAGGAGAGAATGCCTGAAACCATGGGTGGTACTGAACCTTATACACACGATGTGTTTTCCTAATTAACCATAAGTAGTAATAAACCACAGCTATTACGACAATATGCTGTAATAAAGCTACATGGATATGGTCTTTCTGTGTCTCCGAATATCTTCTTGTACTGTACTGGGCCTTCTTGCGACCAGGTGAGATGATAAAAGGCCCGCGTGCGCAGGTGAGTGACGCATGCGCACTGGACACACAGCGCGGCGGCTGCTGACGTCCTGACGCTCTGTCAGCAGGAGGAGCATCTGCTTCCGGGAGGCGCGGCCTGGGAGCCAGGGACCGCCACAAAGCTCATTTGCTTCTGGAGGAAAGAGCCAGACCTCTCAAAGGTCAGTGTACCCCCCAAGTAGGACCCCAGGGCCTTCTGGATGTTCAGCAGACAGCTCCCCAGAACCTGACTCCATCTCCATTCTGGGTTGTGATGATGCCACTACTTGTCACATTGTGGTCCTGAGACACACAGATCCTGTGTCGTGACGCATTGTGAGGGAACCGACACAGAGCTGAGGTCCCCTTGGTCACGAATTCCGTAATAAGATGCTTTTTCTGCCCGCGCACAGTGAGGAAGGCTGCAGTTGCACCTCCTGGTCGGCTTCAGTGAGGATGGGCATTGTCACCAAAGCGTCCTTAACGTCTTGGTGAATTTGACAGGACAGGAAGATGACATTCAGTTAGTGACAGTATGTGAGGCAGAATTAAATGGTCACGAAGAAAATGAGACCCACTTTCCAATAACTTAAGGTATGACTGTCCGCTTTAAAACGGGAGATTTACAGAGCCTCCTTCTGAGATGGAGGTCGGGAGCCGGAGCTGCGCACTGCACCAGATTTTCAGGGAAATGTCCACTCCTTTGGAAGGAATACCAGGTCCTGAATGACCAAGGTCCAGTCCACACAGTTAATGCCCCATTTGTAATGTTTCGTCTCCTGTTTCCCGTTCTTCTCCCTCTAGCCCTATGGAATGCTATGGCATCCAGAAGGCAGTCTACTCCTTCACCTCTCACACTGGTCCAGTCTGTTCCCACTCTGTGGCCTACTCTTCCTCCCCCATCCATTATCTACTCACCCTCTGAGTCAGACCTGGAGCCCTGCCCCTTCTGCATGGTCTTCCTGATCCTCTCAGGAGGACCTTCTTCCCTACTTGCATTATACTTGGTCATTACCTCCATTATAACATTTATCAGTTTTTATTATAATCATTTTTATTTCTCCTCTCCAGGAGAGATAAGCGTCTCAAACATAGAGGTGATTTTGAGTTTCTTTTTGTGCCCCCAGTGCTTATAACATAAATGTTTAAATACTATTTAATGAAAACCACCAGTTTCAAAAGCTGTTGGCAGTTTACAAGTCTTTTTTCAGACATATCATTTCTACTGATTCTAGAAGTGATTCAGTTTTACCTATTATTAGCAATTATCATCATCCCACTTATTTTGCAAATGAGGAAGCTATGGTTCACAGAGGGTAAGGAACTTGGCCTGAGCTACTCAGCTAATAGATGGTCAAGTTTCAAAGCCCTGAACATTATAACGGTACTATTAAGGGTACTTTAAGCCTTAGTTTTAAAACACAGATAATTTTGTTGATAATCTGAAACATTGAAAAATGTTGCTGAGAATATAGTTTACTGGTATCACTGTAGAGCACAGAATAAATTCTACTGTCAAATATTATAGCACTAACCTTAAAGATAAAAATCATTCTATTAGAAACTAAGATATAGTAATGCTATATGTTACATTAACAAATAAAAAAAATCACCAGAAAACATGGCAGTTAGTGAACCTTATTGTTGAGAAGGCTGCTGTTGCATTTTACTGAACAGTATTTTTGTTCTTGGGATAAAGTTTAAAACAGCAACTGAAAGAAATGTTTTAAGTAAAAACTGACTTTATTTTCAGGGGTGTCATCATATAAAAGTTATCCTCACAGGCAAAACTGCTGGAAATAGTCAAAGTTTTGTGAAAGTTTTTCATTAACTGTTTCATGTTGTCTGTGCTTTAAACCTAAACAATTGCAAACTCTTCATAAGCTGTTGTAATGCTAGCTCAGTGGATAAATTAATAAAATTCCCTTTCTTTGAAATCCTAAGCCACAAAACATTTGTTGCAGTGCTAATAAGAGTAAATGGACATGGATGGGCCACCCAAAGGTTCTCCTATTCCAGGATCATCTGCAAAAAAGAAAACATCCATTTAATTGTGTTTCTTGCTTATCCAGGTCAGTAGGTACCAATACCCACATATCCAACTGCACAGAGATGGGACCTAGAGCAGCGGGAGATGGTGTATGAGAACACGGGAACCAGCGGAAAAGGGGGGAGAGGCAGAGTAATAATTAATAGCTGGCAGGTGTGGTTTGCAGGATGTAGGAGGCAGCTGGTGGGCTAGAGGAAGAGAATTAGAAGAAAGGATGCTCATCCAAGGTGATGTTGATGAACCAGCCAAAAGGCCACAGATGGGTACTTGCAGTCAGAGGGATGATCAGAATAGCAGAAATAGCACACTTGGCACATAGATATGAGGCCTGAGGAATTCATTTTACTTTTAAGTTTAATTTTGTTTTAATTAATTTTTAAAGCTTTTAAGTTTTAAAAATCTTTTAGTTTTTTACTGTGATACAATAGGCATAACACATACCATTTTAGCCATTCTGAAGTCTACAGTTTAGAGGCATTAAATACATTGTTGTTGTATAACCATCACCAACAACCGCCTACAGAACTTTTTCTTCTTCCCAAACTGAAACTCTATACCCATCACATAACCTCCTATTACCCTGCCTCCGCAGCCCCTTGCCTGAGACACCATTCCACTTTCTGTCTCTGAATTTGGCTACTCTAGGTATCTCATCGGAGTAAATCATACAAGATTTGTCCTTTTGTGTATGGCTTCTTTCATTTGGCATAATGTCCAGGTTCATACGTATTGTATCATGTATCAAAACTTTTTTCCTTTTTAAGGCTAAGAAGGTTCTATTGTATGTAGATACCACATTTTAAAAAAAAATCATTCATCTGTCAATGGAAACTTCAGTGTTTCCAACTTTTTGGCTATTAGGAATAGTGCTGCGACGAACGTTGTTTGACAAATACCCATTTGAGTCCTTGCTTTCAGTTCCGTTATGTGGATACTCAGAAGTGAAATTGCTGGCTCATACAATAATTCCATGTCTGTCCCTTCCTTCCATCCTTCCTTCCTCGTTCATTCATTTTTTAGAGGGCTGCCCTATCATTTTCCATAGTGGCTATACCAATTCACATCACTACCAGCAATGTATAATGAGTTCTAATTTCACCACGCCCTCTCCAACACTTATATTCTGTTTGGTTTCTTTATAATAGCTGTCCTAATGGGTGTGAAGTTGTATCTCATTATGGTTTTCATTTGCATTTCCCTAGTAGCTAGTGCTGTTAAGCATCTTTTCATGTGCTTCTTGGCCATTTGCGTATCTTCTCTGGAGACATGTCTACTCAATGCTTTGCCCATTTCTAATTGGTTGTTTGGTGGTGGTTGTTGAGTTGTTCGAGTTCTTTATATGTTCTGGATATTAATCCCTAATCCGATAGGTGATTTGCAAATAATTTCTCAGGTTCCATGAATTCTCTTTTCATTCTGTTGATAATGTCCTTTGATGCACAGAAGGTTTTTGTATGTTTTGTTGTTGTTGTTATTGTTGTTTTTGTTTTAAGTAAGCTCCATGCCCACCATGGAGCCCATTGTGGGGCTTTAATTCATGACCTTGAGACTGAGACCTGAGTCAAGATCAAGAGTCGGATGCTTAACTGAGCCCTGATATACAGAAGTTTCTTATTTTGGGGCTCTTGGGTGGCTTTGTTGGTTAAGTGGCTGCCTTCGGCTCAGGTCATGATCTCAGGGTCCTGGGATCGAGCATTGGGCTCCCTGCTCAGTGGGGAGTCTGCTTCTCCCTCTGCCCTCCCCCTGCTCATGTGCACTCGCTCTCTCTAATAAATAAACAAAATATTTTTTTGCTATTTTCTTTTGCTGCCTGTGTTTTGGGTGTCGGAAAACTTTTAGTTCTTTTTTTTTTTTTTTAGGATTTTTTTTATTCATTTGACAGAGAGAGAGAGAGAGATCACAAGTAGGCAGAGAGGCAGGCAGAGAGAGGGAGGGGGAAGCAGGCTCCCTGCTGAGCAGAGAGCCCGATGCAGGGCTCGCTCCCAGGACCCTGGGATCATGACCTGAGCAGAAGGCAGAGGCTTAACCCACTGAGCCACCCAGGTGCCCCAAACCTTTAGTTCTTAATTTGAAAAATACCATGTCTCTTGCCTCGTATATGCCACTGGACCGGGTCTTTTTAATTGCTAAGATTTGGTCAGAGGCAAATGCATTTTGAGGTGGAGAACAAGTGTATTTTCAGGATTGGAATGGAAAATTTGGGTAGTTATTAATGTTCCAGATGCGAGCAGAGAAGATTTGGTATGCCAGCCCTTACTAATCAGTCCTAGAAGTCTGTTTTAGAATTCCCAAAGGCAGGAGTGGGGTTCAGTACAGAAAGGCCTGTTGGGACCAAATAGACAAGGTATGAAGATGAGATTGAGATAAGATGAAATAGAATAGGATGGGTTAATTATATTAGGAGGACTTTTGTCTGGAAGATTGAAAAAGGGGGAGCTTCACTTTGCTGAAGGGTACAAGGTGGTAAGCGCCCTCTAGTGGAAGACCCTGGCTTGTTCTGACATAGAAGAGTTTGACCTCTTCCTGAAATTCTGTATTAGGAATGTGAACTTTAAGATGCTGTAGGCTCATTTTAGACTCTAGGACACTTTGGCCTCTGGATTACTGTTGCCCTTCACAACCCACTCTCCTAAGACATTCAGACTTACATGCAAGTTTGTTTACCCTCTGTCGGTGGGGGCAAGCTGCTCTAGGTGTGAAAGTTTAAGGCTAGAAGCTCATACCTTCCTAGCAACTCCTCAGGAGATTTGACAGAAGTCTTGCCCTCCTGAGGGGCCCAGTTGAGAGCAAGGCCTCCTCTTTGGGCTGAATCAGCCATCTTTCCTCCTGGACATATTCTTTGCCTTCCTCAAGGCATTCCCTCTGGATAGACATTCGGTCAAAGACACATTTCCCTTTAGGGTCTCGTTCCTTCACTGCTTAACTTCCAGTCATTTCTGCTAAGAGCAAACTACCCCATCACTATGCTGCTTCTGGAGAATTGAAAGCTACTCCCAGGGGACATGGACTTTCTACTGCTTCACAAACACAGACCTTTACCTGAATAGTATATGGCAGGAAAGTCAATAGCGATTATCACTTGCTTCTGAAGGTCTCTAGATGCTTCGAATCTCCCAGGGCTTTATTACTTTGCAGTCTCCTATCCAGATGAGAAATATTTCCACTGAGGACAAGATAACCAGCTTGATGTGACCTACTTGCTAGTTATGTCCCCAGCCTCATCGACAAGGGACTTTTGCTCAAACTCCCCCTGCTCACTGATGAGCACAGACATGTGTCCACTCAAAAAGCCAGGAACCAGGAGGAAGCTGACTTCACCAGGGCAGGATGTCACTCTCTGTGTGATCATGAGGGAGCAGTGATCCACCACACAGGCAAAAGTGGGGGCAGTGGGAAACCTTGGGCAGGAAAGATGTGGGACCTTTGATATGAAAGGTGTTCAGTGTGGTATTTAAGGGATATCAGGGAAGACATATGATGGGAATTTACTAAAATTAGTCTGTTGTAGAGCATTGATTCCCTATAGATATATTTTCTTCTGGCAAAACTTCTGTGTAGCCAGTATGATGGTGACTGGGGTTGTCAGGGCCTATTTGGGTGGGAAAATTTTTCTTATACCCTCAAGGTTCTTCTGACTGGTCTAAGAATTTAAATTGACAGAGACAGATTAACAGGAGAAAATAAAATTTGATTACGTATATTTGAGGAATCCACATAAACGTGAGATATCTAAAAACAGGCAAAATGAGGTATATATGTCATTCTGGACTAAAGAGAAGGGGTTAGTGGTCTGAGGCTTCAGAGAGAAGGAGGCAATTCACAGAAATAATGGAAGGAGCAAATGTTTAGTAGACAAATGCTTGTTAGGCCATCCAGAAAGAATGGGACATAGAGAAGACTTTGATCAAATTGGCCTTACTATGTTCCTCCCTATCTGCCATACCTTGTTCATATTATACTGTAGTTATCTATGGTGGTACCTTCCTTCCTAGAGCCAGCCCTCTATCTAAAAATGTTTAGGGAAGATAAATACATGAATAAATAAAGTAAAAAATAAGTAAAAAAATTGTAGGCGGTTGGGGGAAGGTCAGAGTTTCTTCCTGATTCTTCTGTTCTTAAAAATAATCAGCTTAAAATAATCCACATGCCAAATAGACATATTTTGGGGTGGTAAATTTTGTTTCCCTACATGCCAGTCTAGTGACACCCAGGTTCCTGGTTGGAAGTTGTAGCCAAATTTCCATCACTTAGCCATGCACGTCTTTTATAAAGTATTACCAGCAAAATCTCTATCCTCCTGTCTTCTCACATCTCCCATGCCACGATACTGTGTCTCTTCTGCCTGAGTCTTTCTTGCAGATTATCCAGGAGCTTTATGAAAACTCAATTCATGTCTGTTTTTACTTTTTTTTTTTTTCTAGATTTTAATTACTTATTTGAGAGAGAGAGAGACTGAGAGCACAAATGGGGAGGAGCAGAGGGAGAGGGAGAAGCAGATTCCCTGCTGAACACAGAACCCAACATAAGGCTCGATCCCATGACCCTGAGCTGAAATCAAGAGTTGGACACTCAACCGACTGAGCCACCCAGATGCCTCTGTTTTTACTGTCATGAAAGTCAAGCCCCCTGGAGGGAAGGCAATAAGAAAGCAGCTATTAGAAATGTGGGATAGGGGTGCCTGGGTGGTTCAGTGGGTTAAAGCCTCTGCCGTCGGCTCAGGTCATGGTCCCAGGGTCCTGGGATCCAGCTCCACATTGGGCTCTCTGCTCAGCAGGGAGCCTGCTTCCCCCTCTTTCTCTGTCTGCCTCTCTGCCTGCTTGTGATCTCTGTCTGTCAAACAAATAAATAAAATCTTAAAAAAGAAAAAGAAATGTGGGATAGTATGGTTAGCCTTGTGGTTACAACAAAAAGCAAACAACAAAAGATAAAAGAATAATAGTGGGGCTCCTGGGTGGCTCAGTGGGTTAAAGCCTCTGCCTTCAGCTCAGGTCATGATCCCGGGGATCGAGCCCCGAATCAGGCTCTCTGCTCAGCGGGGAGCCTGCTTCCTCCTCTCTCTCTGCCTGCCTCTCTGCCTACTTGTGATCTCCGTCTGTCAAATAAATAAATAAAATCTTAAAAAAAAAAGATTAATAGTATTACATGCAAGTGAGTCCACCAAGAACTTTTGCTGCTTTTTACAGTATTTTTTAGGAAAAAGAAAAAAATAAGTATGGTGCTAGGAAACCTAATGTATATATATATTTTTTCTCAAAGTCACACTGTTAAAAGCTAATTAAGCAGTTTGATTTTAGATATTTTTGGAAGAATGTGGAAAATAAACAACCACACACACTATTCATAGAAGTAGTCTGCTGACTTCCAGATCAGAGGCACCCAATATATAATTACTTTCATATATGCCTCAGTCTTCATGTCAAAATTCAGATGCCGCTGAAGTTTGAGCACAAGAATGTGGTTCCATGCTCTGTGCAGGTTTGTGACCACTCATCTTTGAGAATCTTACTTGCTTACTCAAGTCAGTTGGTTTCCTTGAAACATTGTTGCTAACAGTCAATAGTTCAGCATCAGTTTTTGGTTTTTTTATTTTGGGGGGCGTTTGCTTCAAAAAATAGCAGAGGATATGACATTAGCATTTTAAGATCAGTTTTATTTGCCCATACATAAACATACGTATTGTTTGATCAAAAAAATTATTACTCAAGTAAAAATTATAGAGATCTTTTTGAACATCTGCTTTATCTTTCTTTATCCTTTTATTTAAAAATATTTTATTTAAATTGAATTGAATTAACATATACTGTGCTATTAGTTCCAGAACTAGAGTTTGGTGATTCATCAGTTGCACACAACATCCAGTGCTTATTACATCACGTGCCCTCTTTAATGCCCATCACCCAGTTACCCCATCCACCACCTCCTCTCCAGCAACCCTCAGTTTGTCCCTAGAGTTAAGAGTCTTTTATGTTTTGTCTCCCTGTTTTCTTCTTATTTTATTTTTCCTTCCCATCTGCTATGTTTATCTGTTTTGTTTCTTAAATTCCATGTATGAGTGAAATCATATGATATTTGTCATTCTCTGTCATTCTCTTTTTATAATAAGCATAATACCCTATAGGTCCATCCATGTCGTTGCAAATGGGAAGATTTCATTCCTTTTGATGGATGCATAATATTCCATTATATTATATTATAATATGTGTACATATATATACACACACATATATATATGCACACACACATATATTATATGTATAATGTATACATTATATATTATGTGTATATATATTATTTATATAATATTTTTATATATAATTTTTAATATAATTATATATATAATTATATAATTATATATAATATATAAATTTATATAATTATATATAATTATTTATATATATTATATATAATATATAATTATATATATTATATATATAATTTATTTATTTGACAGGTGGAGATCACAATATATGTATATATGTACATATATATGTATAACATATTATACATATATATGTATATATGTATATATATATATATCACATCTTCTTTATCCATTCATCTATCAATGGGCATCTGGGCTCTTTCCATAGTTTGGCTATAGTGGACATTGCTGCTATAAACAGTGGGGTGCAGGTGCCCCTTCAAATCACTATTTTTGTGTTCTTTGGATAAAGTTGCAATTGCTGGATCATAGGGTAGCTCTATTTTTAACTTTTTGAGGAATGTCTGTACCAAACATCTGCTTCATTTTGACTAGTTTTAAATTCAGCAGTAGCAACTCCAAAGCAATTCAACTTATTTCTATTGTATGACACCACATGAGGTTAATCTTTTTGTCTTTTTTCAGTGAAATTGACAATATTTGGGAGTTGCTTTAAAACAATATATTAGGGGCACCTGGGTGGCTCAGTGGGTTAAAGCCTCTGCCTTCAGCTCAGGTCATGATCCCAGGGTCCGGGCTCTCTGCTCCGCAGGGAGCCTGCTTCCTCCTCTCTCTCTGCCTGCCTCTCTGCCTGCTTGTGATATCTGTCTGTCAAATAAACAAATAAAATCTTTAAAAAAATAATAAAACAATATACTAGGTTAATCTGAAAGAACATAATAGCTTTCAATCAGTTGATATGAGAATATCACAAATCTCTAGATTGAATAGTATCATGCCTGCTATTCAAATAAATGCAAGTTGTTATAATGTATTGACACCTATAAATACTAAAGGCAGATCCATGGATGTTAAGTTGAGGTATAGAGACCAGTATTCCTACTTATTATTTTAGAGCAGAAATATCTCGGTTACATTGATTGCAAAATAAAATAGGAACTTTAGATGGAGTAGGACTTGGGAATCAAACAGACCAAATTATAATTCTAGCCCTTATACACATGAACTGCATGACTTTGGGTAGATTATGTACTCTCCCAGAGCTTGAATTTCTTCATCTACAAAAAGGAGATTAAAATCTATGATTGATGTGGGGATAAAGAGAATGAACGCAAATGCCATGGGCAGTGTCTGGTCCTTAAAGCAGGTGGCATTCAAGAAATGTTGGTCCCCTTCCCACCTTTTTTTTTTTTTGCTTACACTATAAAGTTGGAAAGAGGCTGCTATCAAGAATAGTCTTGAGGGACTCTTGGGTGGCTCAGCTCAGTAGGTTAAGCATCTACCTTCGGCTCAGGTCATGATCTCAGAATCCTGGAATCAAGTCCGGCATCCGGCTCCCTGGTCAGCAGGGGGTCTGCTTCTCCCTCTCCCTCTGTTTCTCCCCCTACAAGTGCTCTCTCTCTCCCTCTCTCTTTCAAATAAATAAATAAAATCTTAAAAAAAAAAAAAAAAGAATATTCTTGGAAGAGACTGATTTGGAAACTTTTGTTATTAAAAAGGGGATGGGAAAGTGTCAATTTTATGTCACAAGGATTTATTGTCATATACTTGGAGCTTTATGCTCACAAGATATTTTTAGAACTTTTAGAGCTTCAAGAGACAGTTTGGATGTCATCTTTTTCCTTTAACGTGGAACTTTCTTTCCTTTTCTGAGATTTGTGGACAGTATCTTTTATAGTTCTAAAATAATAGAATTTTCTCCCTAGAGTCTGGCCTATTCTAATAGCTACAAAACAATATTTTACCAGCAGATACTACTGCAGTTTATATGAAGATTACAGATTGAAATTTCTTCTGAGTTTATGTAGTGGGGTTTTTTTTTAGGAATAGGGAAGAAATACTTCCATATTCTATAAAATAATAGAAATGGTGATTACTTGCTCCATATGTCTATCACATTATATTATATTATATTTATATACATATCGGTTTCCTATTCTAGAGTATACATTACTTGAGGGCAGAGACTGCGTCATGCATTCCCTGTACCCCTAATGCCTAGCTAAGCACAGAGCACACAGTAGGTGCTCAACAAGTACTTTTTAAAAATGTGCTAAGAATAAATCTTGCTATATAGAAAAATACATACGAGTACAATCTATTGAGATGGTCAGGACCTCAAAATTCAGTCTCCAGGTCAGGACACCTGGGTGGCTCGGTGGGTTAAGCCTCTGCCTTCGGCTCAGGACATGATCTCAGGGTCCTGGGATCGAGCCCTGCATCGGGCTCTCTGCTTGGCAGAGAGCCTGCTTCCCCTCCCACCCTGCCTGCCTCTCTAACTACTTGTGATCTCTCTGTCAAATAAATAAATAAATACAAAAATCTTTTTAAAAAATTAAAAAAAAATTCAGTCTCCAACTGTCAAAACCTTACCCATCCTTAAAGGCCCAGCCCAGGAGAAAGAGACTTCTTCCTAGATACCCCCTGATCCTTCCACAACCCAAAGAGATAACCCTACTCACTTTTGTATTCTCATAGCACTTTGTATCTCTTCTTTTTGAATATTTGCCATTTTCTGCCTTGTGTTACAATCTCTTCAGTGGCTTAGGTATGAATTATTAACTCCTGTCTACTCATGGTTGTGTCACCCTTAAGCATCTCATGGTACTAAGAGACAGTGGTCCTCATCAAGTGCATGTTAAATTTATCCCTTATTTAACAGCTAAGTTCTGAAATCTTTAAGTTAAAAAAAAAGTTTTAAAGTAGATTCAAAACCCTTTTGGAAACAGGTATATTTTTAATAGAATGAACGTAGAAAAATACTGAATTTTGTATAATAGAAGAAAACTACCTGGATTTGCTTCTGGGTGCCATCATTTGTTGCTACTGGACCATGGTCAAATGACTTAGACTCTCTAGGCCTAGTTCCTTCATCTCTGAAAGGGGGTAATAATAATAATACCTAATACTTACGGTTGGAGACAATACATGTACAGGCCTCTGAAGAGAGTTTGTTGCATACTGAGCAGTTGATAATTGTAATTTATTATTTAATGATGATGATGATAATAATAATAATAATAGACCCAGAGATTGTTACTTCATATTCAGCTTTTTAAAAAATACCAAACAGGGGCAGCTGCTCAGTCAGTTAAGCATCTGCCTTTGGCTGAGGTCATGATCCCAGGATCCTGGATCAAGCCCTGCTTTTGGCTCCCTGCTCAGTGGCAAGTCTGCTTCTCCTTCTCCCTCTGTGATCACTCTTGCTTTCACTCTCTCTCAAATAAATAAAAATCTTTAAAAAACAAAACAAAACAAAAAACATGATTGCTAAGACTAATGTCATGAAGATTTTCCCCTGTGTTTTCTTCTGGAAGTTTTACAGTTTCAGATCTTGCATTTAAGTTTTATCTATTTTGAGTTGATTTTTGTATTTGGTATAAAATATGAGTCCAATTTCTGGTATTGAGTTTTACATTGCTAAATTGGTGCTTTCTCATGGCCATTCAGTTTCTGCAATCCCCTTGACTTCAATCACACAATGCACCTTTTTATTTTTCTTCTAAAATTCTTATCTTCATGTAAGATTCATCTTTGCCTAAAACAGAGCCCATTTCTCTCCATTTTGTTTCCCACATTCCTTACTATCCCAGATAGGCATTGGTTCTGATGCTGTCCTGTGCCCCTGCAGTCAATACTGAGTCAACAGGAAAAATTTCCCACGTTAAAATATTCTGAGATTCAACCCTCAGGTAATAATTCTCCTGCTTTTAGTCATTCATATCTTTTGGTTCACTGAAATGTTGAGTCTAGTGTCTTCTAATTGCTGACCTAAATAATATCTCCAGTTTTTTAAATATGAAGTTTATTTTAGTAACAACCATGAGTCATTACAGAAGCTAATGAACTTGGGAATCCTATGAAATCATCCAAGCATATAAAGCCTATTTTCCAAGGTTCCTTTTTCTTAGTTCAAGGCCACAAGAATTGGAACATGATGGAACTTGACTTCCAGCCCACATTTGCCTTATGTCTAGATAATTATGAGTTATAAATCAAGCTAACAAATTGTTAGGTGAACACATTCTATTCTCCTATCTTAAATCTTAACAAACATACCATGGTAATAACCTGTAAGGCCAAGGTTGAACTTAGAATTTTCATGTTCCTTGGTGTTCTGTATAGGACCTTGGTGACAGAGGCAAAGCTGGCCCCCAGCCCTGGGCCAATCTCCTTCCCTTTTACCCCAGTCCTGTTCCTTATATAAGGGGCCTTGCATCCCCCTATGTGGACTCCTTAAGGCCTATCCCAGCTCCGGCCACACATATTTACTCCCTTTCCACAGCAGTACTTGGGTATCCTTTGGGCAAGCACAGTCTGTCTTTTGAAGATGGATGCAGGGAAGAGGGCCTGCAGGCTCAAGGCCATTTGAACAGGGGCCTGACTATCCAGAGTGTGTTCTAGAAGAGAGGGTGCAAGCTCCAGGTAGGAAGGAGTACAGTCAGGGGAAGACCAGAGAGGCACCTCCTAGAGCACAGGTCCAGGCAGGGCCCTTCTTGCCCAAGTCAACTGCTTAACTGACACATGACTGTGTCATGTCCTCTCAACCCACTTCCCATTTCAGGCTCAGCTCCAGTGGACAGTTCCATGGAAGCACAGACTTTCCTTTTGTTGCCTGCATAAGCTCAAGTTCAACTTTCTGGCCTACAGCCATCCCCAACATTGTAGGAGTTTGCCTGCACACAAAAGCAGGCTAGAAATATCTCTGAGTTACCCATCTCTGAGGAAGCCTCAACTAATACAGGATAGGACCAGTTGGGGAAGGGCTCAAGCCTCCCATTGCTTCTGGTAGACAAATCTAGAGAGCTTTCCGTGAGCCCCTTTTGAGATCCTCGTAGGAACAGGCCAGCCACCTCCACAACACACCCTTATCTTGGCTTTTCCTTCCCTGCCTCACTCACTCTGCTCTCTCATGCTTGCTTCCGGGAATCATTTCCCGAATAAATGCCCCACACTCAAGTCCATGCCTCAGGCTCTGCTTTTTGGGATACTCAACGGAATAAAGAGACACATCTAAGAAATCAAAGGACCAGCCCCTTCCAAGTACAACTACATGCTCTGCCCAGGCTCACTGGAATCCCTAATCAACAATCATTTAAAAACTTCTGAAGGTCAAAAGTATTCTCCAATACGTTTCTATTATAACCAAACTCCTATTGAAGAGGTTTCTGTTGTTGGGTTTTTTTCCTTTGAGTGGGTGGTCCCTTTGGTCTTTCCTCTATTTGAATGTCTAAAGTCCTTAAATGAAGCCTCACTCCCATGGCTAAATTTTGCCAAATCGCCCAGAGCCTATTGGGAGGCGGATGGAGGCAGCTGCTTATGGAAAGTGAAGAAGGAAGGGAAGCAGACCAGAAGCAAAAACCTGTTAGTAATTTTGACATCAAAGATGACAATGAGCAAGACAGAGTGCAAATAGACCCTTTATACAGTTGGCCACGGGCCGAGGTTCGCATATACCAGAATTTCCTGAGCGGTTTTGACATGAGATTCATAAACACATTCCTCTAGTCGTCTGTTGTTCAGGTTTAAGCTTCAGAAAATAGGGTCACAGACCATCCACAGCCATGACCAGGCCAGGGGCTGCTTTCTGTTGCCTGGGTCCCTTGTCCAGAGCCAGGCCTTAGGATCGGCTTCCTACAAGTGTGTGTAGTACTCAGTTCCTGGAAGCCTAAGGGAAAGAGCTTTTCGATAAGACCACAAACACCACTTCTTGCACAGCCTAACCCTGTTAGGGGGACCCTATTGCAGAAAGCCCCTCTAGGGCCAGCATACTACTGGCCTCTGGACCACCTTGCACTGCACCAGCTTTCACTATCAGGCTCTGAGTAGACACCGGAGAGCCCAGACTTTGGCCCCTGTGAGAGGGAGTCACTCATGACCTAAAAGTGAACCCAGCCATCTACTATTTACCTACCCAGTTTACAAACCAAAAACAGGGTGGATGGCAGAGAGAGGATTAACCCTGTGAACCATCAATCTCAAGAGCTGGAAGGAATAACCCCTCACTTAATAGATGAGACTCTGCCATAGGATTATAGCCTCTGGTATATACACTGGGCTTTTCTATAGATTTGGTAAAATTAATCCTAAAACCTTAAGGGGTTGTATAATGCAACCATTTGCAATTTAATATTTTCAAGGGGTAATTTTGTACTGTGAACTGGTGGGGAGGGATCCTGCAAGGTGCAAAAGGATTGATTTCATTATCTGTGCTGACCCCCAGTGGTGGAGGTAAGAAGGCACACCCAGGAGTGGGCACTGGTGTTGGTGCATCCAGGAGAAAGACATATTACAGACCTAAGAATAGACCGCTACCCATCCTTATAATCAACGTCACAATAACCTTGTAGGTTTGATCCTTCTCTTCAGAAATGAAAATGACATCACTATAGTTATGAGTAAACACCTTTTATATACTAGTACTGAAAAAAATCAAAATCTTGACCTCCAGATACAAGGCCATAGAATGTTTTAAATATTCCAGGTATTATTCAGCAAATATCACTGAAATGAACCATGAGTCAGGCACCGTTTTAGGCCCTTAGAATACAAAAATCAATAAAATGAGGTCTTTAGCTAGAGGAACTCACAGTTCTTTCCCCGGAATGAACACTCAACAAATCATCACATTCGGCGTGTTGTGACCTGTTATAGCAACAAATTGGCTTTTTCCACTAATATTATTAAAAGCATCAAACATCAGAGATATCAGGGAAGAAAAGAATAACTTGGCAACTATAGGGTTGTCAGAATAAAGCAATAGAAAGGGAGAACTTTTAAAATATGCCAAATTGCAAATTAAATAGAAAATGGTAGGTAATGAAGCAAACAGCAAAAATCTTACCAAGCAGTATTATGAAAAGAAAATAAATGCACTGACCTGAGCTTTGGATGTTTTTGTCATGCAAAATGGAAGGTAGAAAAGAGGCAATATGCATCAATCTGAATATATTAACACATTTCAGTAAAAAGTAGACTGAAATATATTTATCCTTAGTAGATGAACAAAAGGAATAATGCTTTAGATTTTAGATTTAGATTTGAGCGACCTTGGCTGAAAGGATGGAAGCAATTTTGAGCCATTTAAAAAGAAAGTAACTGATGGGACGCCTGGGTGGCTCAGAGGGTTGAGCCTCTGCCTTCGGCTCAGGTCATGATCTCAGGGTCCTGGGATTGAGTCCCGCATCAGGTTCTCTGCTCAGCGGGGAGCCTGCTTCCCCACCCCCTCTCTCTCTGCCTGCCTCTCTGCCTACTTGTGATCTCTCTCTGTGTCAAATAAATAAATAATCTTAAAAAAAATAAAAAGAAAATAACAAACTAAGCTGGGCCAAAATTTAGGATTAATTTAATTTAATTAGGATTTAATTACATTTAATTAGTGGCCTACGGGATAAATGTTACCTAAATAAATGACAACCAAGGAATGACAGACACATTCTAAAATATCAAAAACTAACAATGTCTTGGTTTGGACACATATCACTGAGAAAGGACCAAAAATGGAAATTTCTACTTTTTAAGAAAATGTGAAACTTTTGGGTAAAGATGATTGAATGCAGTTGGATCACAGGATCTACCTCCCTTGATACCTAATGACATAAATTACCTGAAGAGAAACAGTGGAATTCCCCTAAAGTAACTAAACATTGTGTAATGTCAGGCTATAGCCTTCAGAATGAGATGCTGGCTAATGAAAGAGAAGGAAAACTTTGGCAAGGCTCTGCCAGATGTCAGACTCAGTCTCACCAACAAAATGAGTCCGGAGCCACTGGGTAGTGCAGGTGCATCTAGGACCACAAAACCACCAGGGTCTCTAAGAATGTTGGCTATTGTCTCAAAATGAGAAAAGAATTTAAATTAATGAAAATTTCATGGTTTTTATACATTTTAAAATATTTTACAGGAAAATTATTTTTACTGCAAAATATATGATCTGATATGTTTGATATCATAAAGAACAAGAGTATCTCCAAAAATGAGTGTTCAGGACCCATCACAATATCTAAATGACCCTGCTAACATGCTCCGTATCCAAGAGAAAGGAACCGAGGGAATAGCTTTATCTTGTCATGGAGTGAAAAAAAAAATTCTCTAAAGCCAGCACTGGTTTCACTTTTACTTCAGTTATCTAATTTCTCTGTTAAATTCAAGAAAATACAACAAATGAAGAAAAAAAACTGGCCAGATAAGCTCAACAGTAGAGTGGAAATGATAAAAGATAAAAGCAGTGCACTTAAGAACAGTGAATAGAAATTACTGAACCAGAAAATAGATTGGAAAAACAAAATGAACAGGGCCTCAGGGTCCTGCAGAACAATAACAAAAGCTATATTTGTATCATTGGTCCCAGAATGAGGGGAGAAAGAATAGAGGGCTAGAAAAATATTTGAAGAAATAATGACTAAAAACTTCCCAACTTTGGTGAAATACATAAACCTATAGATGCATGAAATTAAATGAATTTCAAATGAAAGAAATCTGTGCCAAGACACATCATAATCCAACTTTTGAAAACAGGCAAATCTAAAAGTAATCAGAGAAAGATAATGGAGAGCATCAACTCAAACAGCAGATTACTCATCTGAAACCATGGAGGTCAGCAGAAAGTGGCACATTTTTCAAGGACTAATAGAAAAGAATAGGAAACTGTGAATCATGTCCAGAGAAACTACCCCTGAGGAAAGAAGGATAGGAAAATAAAAGCATCCTCAGATGAAAGAAAACTAAGAGAATTTGTCACTAGCAAACTACCCTTGACAGATGATAAAAGCAAGTTCTCCAGATAGAAAGAAAATGGTAATAGAAAGTTTGCAGCGTCACAAAGAAAAGAACAGTGGGATGAGTAAAAATAGGGGTAAGTATAATGAACTCTCCTTCACATGAGTTTCTGAGATCATTTTTGAGGGTTGATGCCGAAATTATAACAGCATCTGTTTGGTGTTCAAAATATGTAGAAGAAATACTTGAAATAATTATATTATAAAAGGAGGGAGGGTAAAAGCATCTAAATGTAAGTAAGTTTTCAGTACTTCACTTGAACTAATTAAACACTGATACCAATAAGTTATGTGATAAGTGTGATAAGTTGTGTATGTATATTGTAATACCTAGAGCAACCACTAAGAAAACTACATAGTAATATACTCAGAAACAGTATAAGTTAAACAAGGTGGAATCCTAAGAAAATGATCAAGCATCCCACGGGAGGGCAAGAAAAGAGAAACAGAAGAAACAAACAGAAAACAAATAATAAAATAGCAGACTTAAGCTCCAACATTTTAAGAATTACTTTAAGGATAAATGGTCTAAAAATACTAACTAAAGGACAAAGATTAGCAGAATAGATTTTAAAATAAAAAAAATAAAAATTTTAAAATAAAAAAAGAAAACTTAATTCAACTACATACTGTGTACAAGAAACTCACTTCCAACACAACAACATAAATAGGTTGAAAGTTAAAGGATGAATAAAAGACATATCATGCTAATATTAATATTGATAACAGATAACAGATAAAGATAACAGATAAAGTAGATTTCAAAGAAAAAATTAAATGGAATAAAGAAGCACAATATGTAATTACTTTTAAAAATAATCAACCAAGAAGACATAGAGATACTGATTGTGTGTGTACCAAACAATAAAGCTTCAAATAAAAGCAAATGTAAAACTTTTACTCCAAATTAGCATTATAATGATCTCATTTATTCAGAATTATTTTAGTCTATCCTTGCTTCCATCATCTATCTTTTTATCTTCCTATTTATCTGTATATGTTCCAAGAGAGGTGGATGATGTGGTATTTTCTATATTAATGATGGTTATTTCTACGTTGTGGGGTTGAGGTGGTTCTTTGCCATCTTCTTTGTCTTTTGCTGTATTAGTCTGCTATACTTTTTAAGATGAGCATTTTTTAAAATAGCAAAGTCATAAAAAGAAATAGCTACATTAAGGTAAATTAATGTAGAAAGTAATGAGTTCAGTGTTTGAACTTGTTTTTTTAAGATTTTATTTTTATTTATTTGATAGACAGAGATCACAAGTAGGCAGAGAGGCAGAGAGAGAGAGGAGGAAGCAGGCTGTCCGCAGAGCAGAGAGCCTGATGCGGGGCTCGATCCCATGACCCTGGGATCACGACCTGAGCCGAAGGCAGCGGCTTTAACCCACTGAGCCACCCAGGCGCCCCCAGTGTTTGAACTTTTTATTAGCATTTCTAATTATATTTTAATTAGATTTTGAAATACTATCTCACAGAAAGCAGATGTGCTCAACCTATGTGCACTGGGCATTTGCCTGTGCTTCAGTTTAAGCAACTTGCTTTGTAAAAGGACAAAATTGAACCAGACTTTAAGTATATATAAATGCTTCTCTATTGATTTAATTAAAATGAGACAGAGTCAACTCTTCATTTGAATAAAGTAGAGCATCCTGAACTATATTCTGGGACAGCTTGTGTTCTAGGTACATAGAGATGACCAATGCTTTCAGCCATCAGGAAGGCTCAGAGGGCACTGGAGCCCCTAAGCAATTCACCTTGGCCACAAGCTCTGTTGTCCATTTATTCCCGTCTGTTATAGGAATGTTATTTCCTGTGCATGCTGTGATGAAAAAAAAAAAAAGGAGCTGAAAGATTTATTACTCTTATGCCTCAGTCACATTGGTAATTGAAGGCAAAGTTGCTTCTAGATTACCTAGGAAACCTCACTGATACTGATGCCAATATGCGTATTATTAAACACAGCAAATGATTATCAAGTAAGACAGCAAGCTAGAATTGCAGAATTGTAGTTTATAGGTTACATTTCATAGACAATAGCAATAACTAAGTCTATGTATTTAAGAGACTCCATCGTAAAGCAGAAATTAAAACATCTATCATTAATACGACTGTGAGTGCTTTCAATGTACCAATTTATCAGAACTAACTAGATGATTCAGGAGAGTTCCTGCTTTTCTGCAATACAAAGAGAAGGGAGAATTTTTTTTTAAGATTTTATTTATTTATTTGGCAGAGAGACAGCAAGAGAGGGAACACAAGTGGGGGGTGGGGGTGGGAGAGGGAGAAGCAGGTTTCCTGCCAAGTTGGAAGCCTGATGTGGGGCTCGATGCCAGGACCCTGGGATCATGACCTGAGCCAAAGGCAGCCACTTAACAACTGAGCCACCCAGGTACCCAAGAAGAGAGGATATTTTATTTTATTTTTATATTCCTTAGATTATCAGTGTTTACCAGCAGCATTATCAAGTTGAAGTACACCAGTTCCAAACAGCAGCAAGAGAAAAAAGCAGCCTTGACAAGATTAGATCCTGAAAATATGAAAAGAGCCAAGAGCATCCAAGACACAATTAAAGAAGAAAGAGGGGAGATTTACCCTGCCAAATATCAGTACTTCTACAAAGCTATGGCACTTAAGATAGTGTGGTTTTGCCACAGAGATAAATCAACTGGCCAAAGGAACTGGCCCATAAAGCAGAATAGAGAGTCTCTGAACAGGCCTCCACCTATTTAGTCTTTGATATATATATATGTATATACACATATACATATATATATATATGATATATATATGTGACATATAGGTAGCATGGCAGATCAACAAGGAAAGGAGGGGCTTTTCAATAAACAGGACTAAGAAAAAAATGGCTATGAAGGGAAAAAGAAAAATATATTTTTATCTTCATCTTTATCTACAAAAAATAATTCCAGATGGATCACGGACTTAAGTGTCAGAAGACAAACTTTAAAATGTTTAGCAGAAAATATGGAAGAATGAGATGTGAAAATGCATTTAACCATAAAAGGAGAATAAAATTTTTAATTGTAGCAAAATAAAGAACTTCTTTCATCAAAAAATGAAAAGACAGACTCTAATTTGAAAGGAGATATTTGTGGTACATAAAATCTACCAAGGATTAATTTCATACCAGTGCAGTAGAAGGAGCTCCTGTGAGTTCATTAAAAAAAATGACAACCGGTAGAAAATTGGCAAAAGACATTAATAGGACTTTCATAGAAGAGGAAACACGTAGTTGATAAACATAAAATTTTGCTCAACCTCAGTAATCAGGAAGGAGACATTTCGCATCTATTTTACTGGCAACTATTAAGAAGACAATACCAAATTTGGAGATTGTGGATCAAGAGACCACTCATTTATTAGGTGGTAAGAGCTTAAATTATAACCACTGCTTTAGAAAACAATTTGGGTTATCTCATGAAGTTGAACATTCTCTTATCTTATGGAAGAGTAATTCCTTTGCTATAAGCCACAAAGAAACTCTTGCCCATGTGCATCAGAAGACATTAAAAATAATAACAATAATAACAATAATAATACCCAGTGCCATTCATAACAGCAAAAATCCAGAAATAAATCCAAATGTTCATTGATTAAAGAATGGGTAAATTAGCAGGAGAATGGATAAATAAGATATGCACTTAAAAATGATATGTTATTTAGGCAATCATATATATGTGATAAAATTTTTCTTAAGCAAGGGAATCATAAATACAAATTTGGGATAGTGGTTACCCCTGGGCTGAAGAGTGTAGAGCAGGGAAAAAGACAGGGGAAGAGTAGTTATCAGTAGATGTTAGGGTCAGAGTTCTAATTCTTGAGTTGTGTGCTTACGGTGCCAGGTGCTCATTGTATTATTCAAGTATTATTCAAATATATTTAAGACTTTTTTTTTTAATTTGACAGATAGAAATCGCAAGTAGGCAGAGAGGCAGGCAGAGAGAGAGAGGAGGAAGCAGGCTCCCTGCTGAGCAGAGAGCCTGATGTGGGGCTAGATCCCAGGACTCTGAGATCATGACCTGAGCCGAAGGCAGAGGCATTAACCCACTGAGCCACCCAGGCGCCCCTCAAATATATTTATATAGAGGTCCAGGATGAACTATGAACCAACGTGTCCTATGAAGCAAGAATTATGATTAATCCATTTTGTGTATTTTAAGTCATTTTAAAAAGCAGCAGAATTTTAAACAAATGCAATGTAGCGGTTCTTGTCACTTTCTTATTCTACAATTCCCTTTGTTGCCTCTGTAGCAATATTTTATTTTAAATTTGATTTTTTGTAAAACTTCTTACATTTGGTTTGTCAGATTTATTTTCCAAGTCTCCTCTTAAATATGTAGTGTTCACTGTCTGTTAGTATCCAGGTGAGAACATTTAAAATACATTCTTTTCGGGGCACCTGGGCGGCTCTGTGGGTTAAAGTCTCTGCCTTCAGCTCAGGTCATGATCCCAGGGTTCTGGGATTGGGCCCTGCATTGGGTTCTCTGCTCAGCAGGGAGCCTGCTTCCTCCTCTCTCTGCCTGCCTCTCTGCCTACTTGTGATCTCTGCCTGTCAAATAAATTTTAAAAAGAATACATTCTTTTCAAAGGGTTCAGCTTCTGCAACATGTACGTATAAACCATGATTTCCTTTCTAATTGTAATTATCACCTAGAAAGAAGATGGCATTATACTCTACAGGTCTTAGGGTTGATTTTTAATGTAGCCTAGGATAGGATGAGATGCTGGCTTCTTTTTTTTTTTTTTTTAAGATTTAATTTATTTATTTGACAGACAGAGATTACAAGTAGGCAGAGAGGCAGGCTAGAGAGAGGGGGGAAGCAGGTTCTCCGCTGAGCGGAGAGCCTGATTCGGGGCTCCATCCCAGGACCCTGAGATCATGACCCGAGCTGAAGGCAGAGGCTCAACCCACTGAGCCACCCAGGCTCCCCAAGATGCTGGCTTCTAACAACACAGATTCATCAATGGCCTAGCACACTATTAGTTGTTAGTTATCTTTGTGTTTTTCCACTAAGTTGGAAAAGGAAAATACAGACTCTGTGAAGTTAGCCTAGTTGTGTTACCCATAACATTTAGGGAGCTCGTTTTTTATTGTTTTTGTTTTTTTTTTAACTTTTGCTGCCTAACTGTCACACTTCCTATCTCATGTGAAAGACACTTTTCCTATAGGGATTTTTCCTTAGTGCCTTGTGGCACATGAGAGCAGACCCACCATTGAGAAGCATTTAAATAGCTTGTATATTAATTCGGCAATTCAAGGAACAAAATGTTATTGTATCTTTTAGCTCTTGAACACAAGACCACAGTGACAGTAAAGTAGGTCAAGGCATGGTATCAGAGAGAGTTAGTCTTGGTCTTTGAGAGTGAATCCCCCCTTACCACTTAGTCATGACTCATTGACCAAACCAGAAAGTTCAGATGGAACAATGCAGCAAAATAGCAGACATCATGGTGTGTGATCACCGTCGTGTGCTGCTGATACTTTCAATGGACACTAGATCTATCTTCTCATTGATGACAGGTAGGCTGAAAAATATTTCCTTGGACATTTTCTTCAGTCTTTCCAATTGTATTGGGATGGACTCCGTGTCCACAGGAACACAGGTTGGAATTTATTCCTTGGCAGGTGTAGGCTAGAGGAGCAGGTCTGTCTTTGGTCCTTGTGGCCTCAGGTCACCCTTAGGAACACGATGGTGCCATTACTAATTTAGAACGTGGTGGAGAGTAGGTTGCTAATCCGTGTCTAGGGAGAAAAAGAGATATTAATAGCATACAGCTATAAAATGAGGGGGACTGACACTTGCTTATTATGAGAGGTAGGAGTTTAAGATACAAGAACTTAGTACTTGACAGCCAAATTAGTTACTGGGGCTTGGTAAAACCCCTTCCAGTGAGGCTCAAGCAGTGTGAAAATGGATGAACCCAAATGTGAAAACATTGTTATTGCATGATCAGCTGGATCAATTGGTAGAGCCTCTCCTACTTGCAAATGAAATGTTGCATCTCGTATGTGTTGTTATAATCCAATCCAGCCCATTTTACTGATGTCAAGTCTGTCAGAAGTGCTAGGAAGACCCGAAGTCCTACAAATTAATACTTCCTATGAGGAGATTGTCAGTCTTTTATAAACTACGGATTTCATGTTCATGCTATGGGCAGGGCCATTTTTAACATATTATGGCAAGTTTCTTTTCCAAATGCAATTTTCAGATTTTTACTGTTCCTGCTGGATCTGGATGATGTGGGTAGTAGAGACAGTGTTGGTGTTATAAAGCTTTACAAACTGTTTACAATGTCCTTAAAAAATGCCCAATTGGTCTTAATGGACAAGGCATTTCAAACATTGAAATGAGACCATTTCCAACATTGGCTGACAGATGTTTGTAGAGGAGTTGCTTCTGTCCATCCTGAAAATATACAAATACTGAAGCATACATTTATAAGGATAACATTTTATTTGAATAGATTAAGTCTGAATAATTAGGAAGATCCTTTAAGGAAAAGGATAAGTTGCCTTCTTTGTCTTTAGAGTTCTTCTCATACTGTGGGCCTGAAAAATGGGGAATTCTTATGCCACTAGTGAGGCTACACTGGCAAAATTATGGAGCGTGTAACTCACATCTAATTACTGTTGGAATTCCTTCTTTGTTCATGGGTGCCAGTGGGAAGTTAAAGTAGTGGGAAGCAGAAGTAAATACTTTGGCAATACCAAGTGGCCATCTAGGAAGTGCCGAAGATGATTTGGTTACCAAGTCACCCTGACAGTTGGAATGTAAGGTTGTCAGAGAACACTGGTTATGTCTTGTACACCAAGGTTCCAGTTTGAGAATGAGGAATAGCATATTTGTATTAGAGATCTGACAGTATAATAGTCACAGAAGACAGTGATACTGGGGCCATTTGGATATCTTAGCTCCTCCAGAATTGAAGCACCCTTATGGTATTATAACCACCATTAGCCATAATTACCCCAAAGCACAGCCCAGGCCACTGAAAATGCTGTTAACAGCTTTTTGGGGTTTGGGTTTTTTGTTTGTTGTTGTTTTTAGAAGATACAGTACTCACTTAAGGAAGAACATCAAGTTCTGCTGCTTGAGGGTGACTTTTTTGTCCAGGTAGGAGTGGGGCCTCAGTTGTCTTCTGTGGAGTTTGGCTTGAGTAGGGTGGTTATTGTCTAAAAGTTTTCTATATTGCTAGGCATATGCTTTCCCAGTCCCTTGGCTAGAAAGAGCAGACTTCTTTGGAAGCTTTTTTCTTTTTTTGGTGTGTATTCATTGGTGTTTATGAGTGGCTAGTTTCCTCCTTAGTTGATCCAAGATACATGAGACAAAAACAAAACTCAGGAAATTCACTGTCACATCATTCCCTGAGTTCTGAGGTTGTTCCCCAGACTTCCTTTTTCTGCCCACTGTCAAAGTCTTATATTTGCTTTATAATGTCTAGGCATTCTAAGCTATACTTATCAGGAGGAGTAGAGAGAAGTGCGTCTACTCCATCTTGGTCCCTATGGTGTTTTTGTATCAATGAAATAGAAATTCCATTGGAATTAAGAAACAGCATGAATTCCAGATGTTTCCAGAGATATGCAGAGTGATCTAGATCAGTGTTTTCTCCAGTGGAAACCCTAAGCCTGGGTCATGTTTAAAAAATCAACTTTAGGGGCACCTGGGTGGCTCAGTGGGTTAAAGCCGCTGCCTTCGGCTCGGGTCATGATCCCAGGGTCGTGGGATCGAGCCCCGCATCGGGCTCTCTGCTCTGCGGACAGCCTGCTTCCTCCTCTCTCTCTGCCTCCCTGCCTACTTGTGATTTCTGTCTATCAAATAAATAAATAAAAATCTTTAAAAAAAATCAACTTTATCTGGCTTAATATTCATACAATAATGAATATGTTACATACAATTGAATGCATTAATTTTAAGACTACAGTTTGTTGAGTTTTAACAAATACATACACTTGTGTAGCCATTACCACCATTAAGATGTCTTCTCATTACCTCCCAAATCTCCCCTGTGCCCCCTTTGCAGTTGACAGAGACCTAATCCCTGCCTCAGGCAAGAATTGATATGATTTCTCTCAAGACAGCTTTGATTTTGCCTGCTCTAATCCTTTATTTAAATGGAATCATGGGGATTTCTGGGTGGCTCAGTCAGTTAGACATCAGACTCTTGATTTCCATGCAGGTCATGATCTCAGGGTTGTGAGATCAAGCCCCACGTCATGTTCCTCTGTGAGGAACCTGCCTAAGATTCTCTCTCTACCCCTTCCCTTACTCTTTCCCTCACTAAAAAAAAAAAAAAAAAAAAAATTTAAGTAAAAACTGGAATCACATCATATATACTCTTTTGTTTGGACTCTTTTACTCAGCAAGATGCTGCTAAGATTTATCCATGTTGTGTGTACTGGTATTTGTTTCTTCTTATTAATGACAACTCTTCTAGTGCCCAGCTAGCTCAGTCGGTAGAGCATGAGACTCTTAATAACGACTCTTCTATGGTACAACTATCCCTCAATTTGTGTATCCATTCATCTCTTGATGGAGATTTCTACTGTTTCCATTTAGATCATTATACATCAAGGTGCTGGGAGCATTCACGTGCAAGTCTTCGGTGGGCATCTATTTCCATTCCTCTTGAATAAACACCTGGGAGTGGAATGAGTGGCTCATTCAGTAAAAGTATATTTAACTTTATAAGAAACTGCCAAACTGATTTCACAAGTGGCTGTCCAATTTTGCATTACCAACAGCAGTACGTGAGAATTCTGGTTACTTCACTTCCTTGGGCTCTGGCTTCAGTCCTTGCCACCAACACTGATGAAGATCCCTCCAGAGCCAGTGTGTTTTCAGTGCTAGGCTCAGCCAGTGGCACTTCTTATTAAATCTAACCTGTACTCCCAGCATGTCAGCTCTTTAAATTCCCTTGAGCTGAAGGGTTGAGTGAGGTCAGATTCTGGGGTCTTCCCCTTACATACAAGCACAGAACCACAATCTCCATTTGACTTTGGAATTCTGGATTTTAAATCCAGCAAGTCTTTCTCAAGCCTAATCTCACTATTTGTCAGCATAGCTGGTACTTCCTTAATGACACACTGCCCAAGATCATTAAGAAACCTAGCCTGAAAGAGATGTAGAAAAAAATCATCTGGAGGGGCAAGAGTGGTAAAACCCAGTAGATCAGTCAGCTATCAGTAATCTGATAGGAGATAATGAGCAAGATCCTTTTGTAGTTGTTTTAATCCTGATAGACCTTGACAGATTTATAGGTTATTTACTTCCAAAATGTGGACTTATCTCATGGAATGTATTAATATTAATACAAAATAGTTTTTTCATTGAAAATGAGAAGAAAGGCTTTATGCAAAAGAAATATTCCCCAATTAATTCCATTAATTCAATTTCGATTAATTAAAAAATAAATTTTACCAATCTCTTTCTCTTTATAGTAATAATCAAGCAGGAGATTAAATTTTACTTGGAAAATCCCTCAACCCACCCAACACGGGCTAGTATTTTGTTAATTCTCTAGTTGTTACCTACTCATTAGACAACTTGCTAAAATGTTACTTAGTGCATACTTCTCTCCTGACAGCCAGGGAAAACCAATCTGTGGACATTTCAACATTTTGTTCAGGACAGCACTGCAAGAGGCCCAGAGCAGGAGGCCCAATGAGTTTGGTTCTATCTGGGCCTTAGTTTCCACATATTTAGATTGAGAGTATTTCTAAAATTAGATCTCAGGCCGCAGGATCTGTAATCCTCTGCCCATTATAGATGGATGCCCCTATAGCTTTAAGATATCTGCAGGACAGATGGAATGGAGAATACCTGAGATGGTAAGAAATGCTTCCCCAGGGCGAAACATTTCCCAGAAGGACAATATTCTTTCAGGGTGTGGTCTCTGAAATGTTCGCCATGATTCTGTAAACCATCTAACAGGGAGGAAAATCACCTTGTGGATTTTCCAAGTGAATCAACTGCTGATTCACAGGCGTGTCCACAAGGTGTTACTCACCCCATGGTAAGACTCAGCCGTCAGTCCTCCCTTGGAGCGGGGTGCAACTAAGCAGGTATAGCTGCCAGAATTGTTATGTTCTCCTGGTTTCTGCCCCCTGGTGTCCATGCTCCATGTGATTCTCTCCCCCTTGAGTATAGGTGAGATCTGGGAATACAACGGGATTTCATCCTATGATGAGGTTGGGTTATCTGGTAATGGGAAGGGATTCTGCAGATGTAACATCATCAAAAGGGAGACTATTTGGAGTGAGACTAACCTGAACAGCTGAACACCTCAAAAATGGATCTGGGCCTTCTCTGAAGAGAAGAGATGTTTGAAGTGAGATATATGCTCCTACTGGCCTTAAAGCATGTTAGAAACTGTCTGTGGAGGGAGCCAAGTAGCAGGGACCCAAGGCTTGACCTACGGAGAATGGCTTCTGGTCAATGGCTAGCAGGCAAACGGACTTTCGTACTATAGCCATAAGGAACCGAATCCACCGATAACTTTTATGAACTTGGAGATGGTTTCTTTCCTAGTGCCCGAGCAGAGACACGGCCCAGCTAACATCTTGCCTTCAGCCTGGTGGGATCCCAAACAGAGATCTAGCTCAACTGTGCTCGGACTGCAGGCCACAGAAGCTGAGAGAATAAATGCATGTTGCTTAAAGATGCTAAGCTTGTAGTAAGTGGGTCTGCAACAGCAGAAAGCAAATAGAGCAGGAGCTGTTCAGCACTAATCCCCCCCACCCCAGCTTTGTGTCCCTTGACTTTACAGCCCTAGCACAGGGCCTTGCACATGGCAGAGCAGAGAGTCCAACCTGGTGTGAGCTCTAAGGATCTGATGGAAACCATGGCGGATGTGTTAGGTGGTAGTGCGTGAGCCTTGATGTAGGACAGGACCCATCATCTGTGAGGTCCTAAGCTGTGTGCTTCACAACCACTGTGTAAGGATTATAGTATTTGTTAGAATCCTTCTATGAATAAGAAAGCTGATGTCCATGGAGGTTAACCAAGATGCCCAAGGTCATATCATTGATGAGCGAGAGGTCAGGCTTCATGGCCAGATCTTGATGACTCCAAATCAGCGAGCTTTCCTTTACAGTGTTCCTTCCTATTCTTCATCTCCACTGTTTTTGAGTTCCAGAGGGCCACATGGTCCCCCACCTCCCAAGTGCTTGACTCTGGTGTGCTCATGTAGTTTTACTCCTTACCTAGAGCAATCCTATAGACAAAATGTTCCTCGTTGGTCCCCTTGCTCATATATATGTTTGCTCTTCCTCACACATGCCATGATGGACAGAAGCTCCTGGCTTTGATACCCCAGGGCCAGGAGCCACGCTCCTTTGCTTTCTGGAGCCTATGGTGACACGTGAGAGAAGAGTAAAGTTGGATAGAAAATCAGGGATAGATGTAAAAAAAAAAAAAAGGAAAACTATGAATAGGTATCTTCCCATTTGTAGCCAAAGTAGACTCCCCAACTCCATAGCATTCCAACTCTGTTCTGGGACTTGTTCACCTTTCTTTAGTTTGGCTTCCTTAAATGATGCCAAATAAAATATAGTTCTTGGCCCTTTTGAGGACAGGTTCTGGAAAATGAGTTTCTGCCATTTGTTCAGATTGTTTTTTTGTTGTTTTTTTTTAACTTTATTTAAGCTTTATTTAAACATATAATGTAACCCCACCACCCTCTCCCAACCCCTCTTCCCCCCACCCCCCTCAGTTTGTTTTATGACATTAAGAGTCTCTTTTGGTTCCTCCCGATCCCATCTTCTTTCATTTTTAGGATCTGCGATCATCTGTGCTTTTGCTCTTTTCTGCAGCCATTCTCAAGGAAGGGCTCAGTCCTTTCTGAGCCTCTATCCACTGGACGGATTCTTGTTGCTCATGCTGCTTCAGTATCTCAAGAGGCCAGAGCTCTAAGAATCAGGATAGGGGTTCTTACAATCTGCTTTGTAGATGCCTCCTCTCTGCTAGCTTCCAGTGCATGCTCTGGCTTGCATTTTTGATTTGTATCTTTTGGAGAAGTAAGTAATAGAAAGAGTAAAGAATCTAGCGTCAGACATAGCTGTGTTCATGTTCGGGCACCATCACCAACAGACTGTGTGACTTTAGGCAAGTTGTTCGACCTCCCAGCTTTCATTTCCTCAGTTACAAAATTAGGATAAGAATATCCCATTGGTCAGATTCATAGGAGAACTACAGGACATGATGCTTGTAAAGCCTCTGGCGTGAAGAAATTGTGTAACAGCGCTAGTTACTATTATATGCACATGTGGCGAAATGATAGTAGGCAATATTAACTGATGCATTCCCATCTTCGTCATACCCACTTGCTTTTACTCTCTTATGCTCCCTAGTCCCATACTGCCCATTTGGCTTTTAGACATGAGATCTTTGTGTCCCCAAGGAAAATTGTTGCAGCAGAAGAAAGAGGGCATTATGTTCTCCAGTCCTGATGTCTAACGGCTGAAGCTAACACAGAAAGAGAGGGCTGATCTGCTTCTTCCCCCTGCCTCCTTGCCACTAGGTCAGAGTCCTCCAAGCTGGAGGAGGGAGGAGACCTAGCGAGGAGAGTAGCAGAGTGAGTCACTGGTGTGGGTTCCTGCCCATTTCCTACTTGGAACCCTGAAAGAGAAGCTTCCACAATAATGCCCCCCACCCACCAGAGTAACTGTAGGAAGAGCAGCCTCACGGACACCCTGCATGTCCCAGTAGTGCTCAGGAAACAGCTAACTAACCTTCCTCTGGTCTGAGGTGCAGTTGCCTTTGAGGGGTGCAAAACATGCCATCCCCAAATGGGCCTCTTTGGCATAGGATTATTTTGAGTAACTGCAGACACAGGAGAAGCTCTGAAAAGGGAGTAGAAGTTACTCTTCTGCAAGAGAAATTTGTATTTACAAAGGAAATCTCCACTTGTAAGAATGTCTCCCTCTCTGTACCAAGAAGAGAAGGATGACTCTTTTTTTAAAATTTTTTAAAATTTCTTTTCAGTGTTCCAGAATTCATTGTTTATGCACTACACCCAGTGCTCCATGAAGGATGAATCTTAATCATAAGAGACTTATTGATGGAGGGAGCACAGACTTAAATCTGTGTAACAACCTTACTTTTGTTTATCTTGCTTTTCCTGATAACCTCCCCCATAACCAGCCCACCTCATTCTTCTTTCTTTTTTCTTTAGCTGAAGAAGGTAGTTAAGCCAGAGGCTAAGCCATCTCAGGGAGTCATCACCTGCTTTTTCCTGGGTAGCTTCCATTTACACATGAGGTATACCTGTTAGTAAACTTCTGTTTTGTTTTGTTTTTTTCTGTTAATCTGATTTTTATCACAAGGGTCTCAGCCAAGCACTCAGAAGCTTACAGGGAAAATGATCCTTCTTCCCCTACAGGGGCCTCAGGGATTCAAGGACATTGAGTAGCAGCAGAGTAAATCATAGCTCACTGGGAATGCAGCTATCTCCACGGACGCCAGAGAGCAGAAATGATGAGGACAACCGAGCGAAATGATGTAAGTCTCAGCAGGACCCGCTGAGCCCCTGTGACAGTGAAGGACCACCTACTTCCAACCGTCCAACCTCTTCCTCCTTCCATGACACAATGCTTCACAAACTCCCAAGCAAGGAGAGAGCCCCAGGTTGGCTGGGTAAACTCTGACTGGAGTGAGTGTGCCCTAGATTGATGAGTTTTCCACTGCCAAGTAGTAGTGAGGTTCAAGTGACTTGATTTATTAGCAGAGTGCTGAAGTCAGTTTGTAGACCCACAGAATGGAGGCTGTCCCCGTGAACTGAACCTCTGAGCCAGTGTGCATGCACATGGGCACGTGCTCATGCTCACACACACACACACACACATCACTATGGCATCCTTTCTCGCTCTGCTTGCCTCTGGGAGTGATCTCTTTCACCAAGGACCATGCCACCCTAGACTTTCTCACTATTCTCATACTTGGGATTAAAGACACTTTAAAGCAAATTCACATGTTTATTGTAGCTTTCTTTCTTTCTTTTTTTGAGATTTCATTTATTTATCTGAGGAAGTGGGAGGGAGAGAGAATCTGAGAGAGACTCTGTGCTGAGTGCAGAGCCACACATGGGGCTCAGCCCCACGACTGCGAGACCATGACCTGAGCAGAAACCAAGAGTCTGGTGCCCCAATTGACTGAGCTACCCAGGCAACCCTGCAGCTTAGTTTTTTTTTAACATACACAATGCTAGGTCAAAGTCATCTAAGAACCAAAAGGTATAGCTTTCTCTTTCACCTAGGATATTTGCCTTTCTATCTAATCAGCTGCTAATTTGAGCCGCGAGAGAAGTTAATTTTTAAAAAATGTTTATTTATTTATCTGACAGAGAGAGATCACAAGTAGGCAGAGAGGCAGACAGAGAGAGGGGAGGAAGCAGGCTTCCTGCTGAGCAGAGAGCCCGTTGCGGGGCTCGATCCCAGGACCCCGGGATCATGACCTGAGCCGAAGGCAGAGGCTCAACCCACTGAGCCACCCAGGCGCCCCGAGAAGTTAATTTTTAAGAGTGCTGCCCATTTCCTGCTTGGCACCCTGAAAGAGGAAACTCCCACAATACCTCCCCCATCAGAGTAGCTGTATGAAGAGCAGTCTCATGGACACCCTGCCTGTCCCAGCAGCGTTCAGGAAACAGCTAACTAACCTTCCTCTGTGGTCCCAGGTGCAGCCGACTTTGAGGGGTACAAAATTTCACCCACTCTCCTTACATGTTGTACTTAAAAAGATTACTGTTACTGATTATTTGTACACTAGAAAATTTCCTCAGTTGAACATCATCCAGAACATTCTGACCGACCAGCAGCGATGCAGTTCAGTGGAAGCTGATGTGACTGATGAATTTATCGGGATCGCAAAGGCACGAGGACAGTTCAGAGAAAAGCAGCAGTTGACCAGGCTTTTTCCTTGAAGGTGGTTTGGTTACTTTTGGTAGGATATTCTGCTGAAAGATAAACTGAGGCATATTACATTTTTAAGAGTTTATTTGAGTAGAAATGGATTTGAATCAGGCAGCAGCAAACCACAAGTGGTTAGGAGCCCCTTGGGGCTCAGGGCAAGACTTGCATAGAAAAGACAGAGAAGCAAAGCACAGAAATTGCTTGATTGGGCCTAGCTTGAGCAGTTGCCTAATTTGGAAAATTTGGCTGTTTATGATTGGTTGGCCTTAGATTTGGATTTCTTAGCCCAGAGGCATTGTTGGCTTAGGTTTGGGTCTACTTCCTGGGCTGCCCCAGCATCAAGGTCACCTCAGTCCAAATACTTACCTTTCAGTTACAACTGGAAAATACCCTCTTGTTTGAGCCTCCTGCCTGGCCAGAGTTGAGCTGGAGAGAGCCGAAGGCATCGAGGTGATCAATTAGGACAAACCAGAGTGAGAATAACTGAGGAGCCTTTAAATGCTTACTGGGTTGGAGGAGCAAGAGGCAAACCGGGGAAGCACTAGCTCTCCCAGTGTTTTATTTTTTGCCCTGGAACAGGGCCAGCACAAACAGGAAGCCCCAGACAAAAGGCTCCTGCCAGTTTGTGGAGGGGGTGGAGAGAGCTGGGAAAGAGTAGGAGTGAAAATACTGAATACTGAGTCAGAGCGACTAGAGGTCAGGGTCCTCCTGCCCCCAAGTCTAGAAGGTGCTCTATGTAGAGGTGCCTGAAAAATGCCTCAACCATGACCCCCTCCCCCCATAAGGAGGCCTCCAAATGGAGGTGATAGGGCTAGGAATGAAGGTATTTCCATGCATCACCAGCCAGGAGGACCCAGGGATCCCTCCAGAGACTCCATGCGTTGCACATAGACACAGTGCATTGGCTTTGCATGAAGTGGGCTATGAGGAGGTTAGCTTCCCCCCATAAGGTCCACCAGGTAAAGCCTCTGTAATCGGCGAACATGGGGCCTGAGAGATCACACAAAGGATTGTGACCTGGAGTCACACTCCTCACCCCTCAGCTTGACTTTCTTATCTACAACCCAAGTCCTAACTGGATGTCAGTGGAAGAGATTTGTGACCCCCACAAGGAGATTTCAAATGTGCCTATTTGAGTAGGCCTTTCTGAGCACCCATCTGTATTCTAAACCCTCATTTGTTCATTTGCTGTTTTTCCATATACTTCCTGAGAATAGATATAAAATAAATGTTGCCTGTATTATCTTGACCTTTATGGCTATTTTCCTTTAAAACGGCAACATGAAGTCAGTAGTAGACTCCTTTTCTGTACATCTGTACACTGGTTTGTTAGCAATGAGGACAAATGGCTGGTTTCTTTTCATTACGTGTTCTGATGTTGTGATGTTCATTCTCCAACATACCCACTCACCATGTAAAACCTAGTGAGGAAATCAACGTTCCTTCTAGAACTAGTATACCATATGTACCCCACACGGGTGGTAAAAGCAGTCCCTCAAAAGCTGACCTATTCTGACTTAGCTTGGCCTTGGTTCTCTGCAGTCTGGAAGAGGGAGGCTATACCAAGATCAGTCAGTTGACCTGCCCTAGGATCAGCCGGAAGCAACCCCAGTTTTTAAACTATTGAGTCATCCAGGTTTCCTTTGCTTTCTTTTTTTGACAGATAAATAGGTGGAGATTGGGAGGCTAATCAAAGGCTACTTAAGATAGGTGGAGGTTAGGGACGCCTGAGTGGCTCAGTTGGTTAAGCAGCTGCCTTCGGCTCAGGTCATGATCCCAGCGTCCTGGGATGAGTCCCACATCCGGCTCCTTGCTCGGCGGGGAGCCTGCTTCTCCCTCTGCCTCTGTCTGCCTGTGCTCGCTCTCTCTCTCTCTCTCTGACAAATAAATAAATAAAAAATCTTTAAAAAAAAAAAAAAAAAAGATAGGTGGAGGTTAGACTTCACACGCTCTGGAATTTTCTTTGACTAAGCTTATTCTTGTTGACTTGAAAGGAAGGGAAATAGCCTCTTATCAGACGTTCCTTGTTTTTTTTTTTCCCAACAACCACTAATTCGACAAGGGCATGAAATGTGTCTTTTATCTTTATAATCCTAGTACCTAGTACGGTGCCTGGCAAAGAAGTTATAAATACTCAATAAATATTCGTTGAATAAAAATGTTAAATTCCTCAGGGACTGTCTGCACATTTGGGACTAAACCTGCTAACGTGGCTGCCATAGTCAAGCAGGCAGGCAGGATCTCTCAAGGTAGCTCAGCATCGTGGTTGAGTGGGTAGACCCTACAACTAGACTCCTGGGTCCACATCCTGGCTTTGCTCCTTACTTCATTGCACCTTTGGTCAAGTTACTTTAGTTTCCTGCTCTGTAAATTGGGGCTGTTTTGTAAGGTTGATAAGAGTACTACATGAGTTAATATTTAAAACCACTTAGAAGAGAGAGGACATAAAGTTGAGAGCTATATGTGTTGATAAGTAAATAAAGTAGTTTTCCCGGTTCTACTGGCATTTTCAATGACAGCAAACTGATGGATATCTAAATAACGTATCATGGTTCTATTGTGCTTTAATTTGTCAGACAACTCCTCTGTCATTATATTTTTTGTTGTTGCTGTTTTTTTGTTTTGTTTTGTTTTTAGAGAGAGAGACCATGTATATACATGCATGGGAGTTGGGGGCTAGAGGGAGAGGGAGAGAGAGAATCCCAAGCAGGCTCCATGCCCAGCACAGACCTCAATGGGGGACTCCATCCCATGACCCTGAGATCATGACCCAAGTAGAAATCAAGAGTCAAACACTTAACCAGCTGAGCCACCGCGGTGCTTCTCTGTCATTATCTTTTAACAAATTCTCCTATCACTCCTACTGGAAGGAAGATATTATGGCCCCCATGTTAGAGAAAGAGAAACTGTAGTTCAGGCTGGGGATGAAGTAGCTAGTTAGCTCAATAGAACCAGTGCTACTTAACTACATGAAACCCAACAGAGGAGGTGTGGATGTGGGCGGTGGCATGGGGATGGGGAATTCTGAACTGAAATGAACTGTGACTATGTTCTGCGAAAAATATTTCTTAGTCATAGTTCCAATATGTTTCATATGCTGAAAAATGGGTTGCCCATCCACCATATTAACTTCAGAGATAGTGCACATGTCAACTTCACATTTCTTGGAATTTGCTTGACACAATTTGAAATTATGCCACTCTCCAACTAAGGTAGCTCTTTTAATGCAGTGACTTGAAGGGACATGTACATCCATCAGTTCTTCAACACAATATAGATGGCCTTAAGGCTCTCACAGATGAACTTTCACAATAAGCTTCCATTAGCGACTTGAGTTTTAAGAAGAAATTTGTAAAGAGAATCTGTAACAAATAATTTAAAAGTTTTAGTGGTTAACTTTAAGGATATGAATGTATTATAGTGGCCCTGAGTCTAGCTTTGTTTCTTAGGCTCTCATTGGGTAAACCAAACCACTGTTTTGGTTCAACCATCTCAACCTTCCAATTCTGCTCTATGCTTGAGGATGTATGAGGGGATGCAGGATGGGAGAGGGAGAGAGCAGGAATAAGTCAGATCCTAATTGTGTATGATTATATACTAATATTAAAAATTAAAATGAAATTTAAGTGATATTTGACTGGTTCAAACATCAGAGAGATATATCTAGAAAGTTCATATTCAATTTCTCACATTAAAGATTTCTGAAAAAAATGTTTTCAGAAGGCTAACAAGTTGATCAAGAGGGATAAAGAACTGAAAGTAAAATAGAAGGATGGAATATTAATTAATTAAAGTCATTAAATTTTGTATCAGCCTGGGTTGGGTCAAGGAAGTATTGAATCAGACCACAGCTGATATGCACAAGCCAGGCAAATATGATTTCTTTTTTTTCCTCACTCCAGAGTCTCAAGTTCATAGCAGGAGACAGGAAACTATGAGGGGTGGAGGGGGAACAAGAGATGGGGAAGGCAGGATGAGAATGCACAGGTGCAGAACAAGCTTTCAGTCCATATACTGCCTCTACCCGTCTCCCCAGCGGTAGTCCAACTCATTCTTACAGATTTTTAAATAGTAGAAACTCTCCATAGGCACCACTTACAAATTTTATTTTTCAACCCTTTGCATCTGAATTTGCACTGTCAACAATGGCTCTGGAGGCAAAATGTTCAAAATAGAGACATGGCAGCATTGGCTGGAAATAGGGAGTTATAATTTCTTGACTGTATGACATTCTGATTAAAAATTAGAAACAAACAACAACAAATATGCACACACACACACACACACACTCAGGTTTTGAGCAGAATCGGGTTTTTTTAAACGTTAAAAATGGGAAAAGGTCTTGGAAAACTTGAAGGCCTGGAAATAAATACTATAAATGAACAATAGGATCTGGAAATACTACAAGAAACTTATTTCTTTAGAAGATTGTTAGATACTATTAGATATAGATAGGTTATAGAATATTAAGAATAGAATATTAAGTTATAGAATATTAGGTTTTGTTTCCTTCCTGGCTTGCCACCATCTTCTGAGCCTCCAAACCCAGATCACCTCTCCCCTCTCCTACCATGGCTTCTTCTGCCGGCCATCCATTTTCACCAGGCTTCTTCTGCTCTGGCCAGTTATTTTTAGCTAGTGAGAATGATCACTGCCTACACTGCCCACAGGTACTGTGATGAGTTCTTAGTCACAGAACTTCCATATGCATCTTGCGAGTAAGAGAGAAAGAGAGATGACAGTCTTAAGTCCAAACCTGAGCTGAAAGAAGAAATAGCAGAACAGGTGTTGGCCAAGATTTTCCTCTCATTTGATTCATGGGTAAGACCAAGGATCATTAAATAGGCCCCCAATAGTGTTTCTCCAACAAAGATGCAGGGATCACCCAAAGTGCCTGTTGATTCCTGGACCCCATTGTCCTTGACCTCTTGAAGCAGGATCTCCAAGCATGGATCCCTGGTATTTTTTCACATGGCGATTGTGAGGCATGCTGAATTTAAAAGGTTATGAGCTCTCTCTAGACATGCCCAAAGCACCACTTACTTTTACATACGATGTGAGTGTTACAAGGGTCTTTAGAAACCCTTGGCTTTACGCCTGTGGACACTAGGAAACAAGTTGTAATTTGGCCACAATCACTCTACTATTAGTGGCCTACCAAGACTGGGACCCAGATATCTTCCTTCCTAATAGCCACATATGATTGCATTTGATTTGCATCTGTGATCTATTCTAAGAAATGGACCGATAGAGATCCTCCCACAGCAACATTCACTTTTTTCTCTTTCTCAGGATCAACTGATAAGTTAGATAAATTGGAAAAGAAATGAAGACTTAAATTGGAATCTTTTATTTTAATCTATGGTAAGTTCTGGCAAATCGCTAACAATGATGACATAGTAACGTTGTACATGGAGGATCTTTGGTCACAAGATTTCTGTTAAAAGACAATTCTGGGCCATTTCTAGTCACTGTCAAGTCTCACTGCTCAAGTCTCATCAAGGAAGAACACTTTGAAGAATACAGATTTATTTCAGGTGGCAAGTAGAACTTTATTGGACAGGAGTAAGAGTAGCCCTTCTCAAATGCTACATCAAAGATTCAGATCCGATACCAGTTTCAACATGTATAGGTTTCTCTTCCACAACATCAAGCAATTCTTGGACACTCTCAAGGTGTCTTCCAGTGCAGCTTGATTCTGACACTATCTACCTGGAGAGAGTGTCATATGGCACAGGGTAAGAACTCAGTCCCGCAAGACTGCCACTGCGCCGCCCCCCCCATGCCAATTGTGAGTTCCGATTGTCACCTGTGCTTCTGATGACAGTCTATGAATCAGAGGTTCCAGTGATTCCCTTATGGGTGCCTTTGGTGGGATCCCCTTCTAATGGGTTCCATTAATTAGCTAGGGTGCCTCACAGAACCCAGACAAGCATTTTATTTACTAGATTACCAATTTGTTATAAGAGGATATAACTCAGAAACAGAGGGAAGAGAGGCATAGGACAAGGTATGGGGAAGGGGTGCAAAGCTTCTGTACTCTCTGGGTGCACCATTCTCCCCACATCTCCAGGTGTCCACCAACCTGGATACTGTCTGAATCCATTTCTTGTGTGTTTTTTTTTAAAGATTTTATTTATTTATTTGACAGATAGATCACAAGTAGGCAGAGAGGCAGGCAGAGAGAGGAAGGGAAGCAGGCTCCCCACTGAGCAGAGAGCCCAATGTGGGGCTCCATCCCAGGACCCTGGGACCATGACCTGAGCCGAAGGCAGAGGCTTTAACCCACTGAGCCACCCAGGCACCCCTTCTTGTGGGTTTTTATGGAGGTTTATTACATAGGCATAATTGATTAAATCATTGGCCACTGGTGACTGAACTCAACCTGCAGCTCCCTTCCCCTCGCCAGGGTCAGGCCAAGGACAAGGAGGATGAAAATTCCAACCCTCATCACATGACTTCCCTGGCAACCAGCCCCCATCCTTAGGTTACCTGGCTTTCCAAAAGTTATCTCATTGTCATTATAAAAGACACCTTTATCTCTCTTATCATTTAAGAAATCCCAAGGTTTTTAGGAGCTCTGTGTCAGAACAGGGATGAAGACCAAACATCTATTTCTTATTACAAATCACAGTATCACGTGGACCATTTCAACATGCAGGAAGTTTGATTCTGGCCAACTAAGAAAAGTGAAGATAGTAGAACGTGTGCATATGTGTGTGTATAATGAGCATACCACCTTTTCTTGGGAAAGTTTTGGTCTTTTAATCTGAGATTGTGTCCTTCTTTATTTGGAGGTGGAGGGGGAGTTAAAACATCTTTTTTTTAAAATGAATAATGGTGATAATAGGTTGTGTTCTAGAAAACGTTCTTACTTGGCAAGAACAAAAGTTGGGTATCTTTAATTCCATAAAATCAAAGGTTGTAAACACAACTAGATTATTTGACATTACCTTATTACCATATTCTCTCATATTGACTCTCATTTCAGCAAATCAGTGCTCAGGTGCATGGGGACACACCTGACATTCTCACCTCTTAGTTCCATGACCTCATTTCCAAAATTCTGGGTCAAGCGACTTCATCCTTCTACTCAGTCATATCTTTTTCAGGATCAGATTTGCCCCACCTTCCACTCATTCTCTGACTATAATCTCTCATCATTTCATCCAAGTTTATCAGGACCATCAGGCTCTGGACCACTGTTCTTACTCCCTGTATTTATCACCCTTCTGTTTTCACTCCCCTCTCCAGCCAGCTTAGATTCCATGGTTCATCCATTCAGTAAATCATTTTTCAGAGTCCGGAAGTCCTCTGCATTTTTTTTTCATATAAATGTGGGCAAAGGCCCAAAGTTGGATAAAGCCAACACACGCCAATACCCAAACAGCTGAGTGTAACTAAGTAAAATCATACCACAGGGCAGGCTGGTGCACCTGTGGACTGATTCATAATCGGTGGTGCCAAGGGGACCCTCGGCACTGCCCAGTGAACTTACCAAGCTTCTCCGGTCAACTCACTCTCCCGCTCTTGACAATGATTGTTGCAAACTTTCCTTGATGCCTTGATCACCTCCCTAACTTCGAGCAGAGACCTTGTCTTCTACTTCATAGAACATACAGAGGCTATTATAAAGGAACTTCCTGCCGCAAAAACTATAAACCTAGCTTCATTAGCACCCAGCCTCACACTTTCCCCGTTTAAAAAAAAAAAAAAGAAATCTTTCCTCTTCCCCACAATTATGCTTCGATTTACCCTCACTCGCTTACTGCTCTGGCTATTCCTTCTCTCTCCCTGTCCTTCAAAGCCAATTTCTCGATTTTCTTATACTTACTGTTTCTTTGCTTTCCACTAATGAATCAGTAAACTCTTAGCTGGATTCTGTCTCAGTATTTGCAGGGTCCCCTTTGTCGGGATCACGTATAAAACCTGCCATCACAAAGCCAATGCATATTTAAAATCTTCCTTTTCTCTGAATTCTCAGTGGTTTGTCACATTTCCTCTGGAAAGTTTCTTCCTGCCGCTTTCTTAGCCTATACGGTTTTCCTGTCTTTGACTTGAGTGGTCCTTTTTCTCCTTTCCTGGGTGTTCAAATGTTGAAGCTTCCTCTTCCCACATGCATTCTCCCCCAGTGCCATCTCTAGGCAAAGCACCTGCAAGGCCACTCTTGACCTCTTTCCCCCCCCCCCCCCCCCCCTCCCCCCCCCCCCCCTTATTGACTCTCCTCCAGCCACAGTGACCCTCTTAATGCTCTCCTTCAACTTTCCAGGCAGAAATGGGTTTTTGGAAATTCTTCGGTAAAATTAGTGAATTAGCATTCAACACTCAAGACCCAAGCATGGGTCCCTCAAAGGGAGGGCTGTTGGGTCCCCAGGCTTATATTTAAGTCACAGAAAACCAAAGCATAAGAAGCAGATTAGACAAGGACTCTTCCAGCCCAGACATGCTCCTTAATAGCTTTTGTACCAGCTTTAAATTTGGCAAAAATGTTTTCTTGAAAGGCAGATGCTTGCCTTTCCTGAAGATGCCTAAACACCTCAGTTCTTCAGGTCTTTTCATTATTTTTTTAAAAATTTTAATTCCAGGATTATTAACACAGTGTTGTATTAGTTTCAGGTGTACAATATAGTGATTCAGCAAGTGTATACATTACTCAGTGCTCATCATAAGTGTACTCTAATCCCCTTCACCCATTTCTCTCACCCTCCACCCACCTCCCTGCTGTTAACCTCCAGTTTTTTGTGTAGTTAAGAGTCTGTTTTTTGGTTTTTCTTTCCCCCCATCTCTGTTTCTTTGTTTTGTTTCTCAATTTCACATTTGAGTGAAGTCATATGGTACTTGTTAGGTCTTTCATTATCAAGGTAGTAAAAGGTAGAGATTCTGGGCATGAAAATTCTCTTATGAATATTTCTTGGCCTGCTTATCATGTGATAATTAATTAAAGTCATATTGTAAAGGATAAGGATGGAACAAGTAGAAAAATCAGCCAAGAAACTAATACTCCAGTTTGTTCCTTCAACAACAAAATCCTGAGAATTATCTTGGGCTCAAGTTCTAATATTAATATGGTATGATGTCTCAGTTAATACCTCGTGGTTGAGACAAAGAAGTTAATGAGCTAAACAAAATCATGTAACATGGTTTTTGGAAATGTATGGTACCTTCTCCACCCCTCCCCTCTGTACTCATCATGTATAATCCATGTTCTCGTCATTGAGAAAGTTTTGTGCCCCTCCCACCTCCCCTTGATTTAATTTCATTTTTGAAGGATTGAAAGGTAAATAAAAAGGAGTCATTTATACCAGTGGGTTTTAACATGGAGCTGGGAGGCCTTTAAGGTGGGCCTTATGCATATTCCTCCCAGGGTGGATGGCCAATATTCCAAGGACTCTCCATGAACACCTGCAGTCGGGTATAGGAGTGAACTTTTGCTCCGTGATTGCCTTTGCAAGCAATTATGGTTAGCCAGGATTGGTTTTCTGTTGCCAACATCAACCAAATTCTTTGCAAACATAGACAAGCATTCCCTTTTGTCTTTAATAAACCCTGACTTCTGTTCCCTAGTGGGCCAAAATTTGGGTTGCTACTTGAACGTGTACTCCAAATTGCAATTCTGAGACCCAAAATAAATGTGTTTGATTCAGTTCTGCTGCTTCTCTCAGTCAACACAGGTAATACACTGACATGGTTCCAGAAAGTCGAAGTCATATAGGAAAGTGAACACATGTGAAATCTCACTTCCATCCCTGTCCCCATCCACCATTTACATTTTTATTAGTTTCTTCTTCTTCTTCTTTTAAATCCTCCTGGTGTTTCTTTATGCAAATACGTTTTTTTTTAAAGATTTTATTTATTTTTTGACAGACAAAGATCACAAGTAGGCAGAGAGGCAGGCAGAGAGAGAGGAGGAAGCAGGCTCCCCACTGAGCAGAGAGCCCGATGTGGGGCTCCATCCCAGGACCCTGAGATGATGACCCTTATAAGCCAAAGGCAGAGGCTTTAACCCACTGAGCCACCCAGGCGCCCCCAAATACTTTTTTTTTAAAGATTTTATTTATTTATTTGACAGACAGAGATCACAAGTAGGCGGAGAGGCAGGCGGGGGAGGGGTGGGAAGCAGGCTCCCCGCTGAGCTGGATCCCAGGACCCTGAGATCATGACCTGAGCCGAAGGCAGAGGTTTAACCCACTGAGCCACTCAGGCACCCCTGCAAATGCATTCTTATCTCCCTCCTCCCTTTCTACACAAAATAAAGCATATTACCTATGTGTTCTGTTTCATCCATTTCTACTTAATCATACATAGGGGAGTTCTTTACCTATTGGTTAAGCAGACTCCTCCCCACTTTTTACAGCAAATCATGTTCCATTATGTGGACGTATCACAGTGTATTTAACCTGCCTTCTTTATAGATGGGTTGCTGCCTTTTTTTTTTTTTTTAACCATGAAAACAATGTTGTGATGAGTAATTATGCCTAAAATTTTGTGCATGGACAGATGTATGGGTAGCTTGAATTTCAAGAAATGAAGATTGAAATGAAGAACATAAAATTTGGTTAAGTATTGCCAGATTCTCCTTCACAGGGAATTACACCATTTTGCAAACCAACCAGTGGGAGGAGATTATTTCCTTGTTGTGTTGCCCACAGATTGGTATCTAATTTCAGGACGTCTGTCAATCTGACAGAGGACAGATGATACCTTACTTTAATTTGCTTTTTCTCTTATTATGATGGAAATTAAGCTCTTTACCTGAGTGTTAGGGACATTTGGTCTTTCCTTTCCTATAAACTGTGTCTGTGCCGTGGGTCCATTTTTCTACTGAATTGCTGGCTTTTTCCTTTTTAATATCTCAGACTTCTTTAGATAGTAGTGAGATTAGAATGGACTCGTTTTCTCAACCCATTATTGAACTATAGCTTTAAAGAGTCTTTTTTTTTTTTTTAAGATTTTATTTATTTATTTGACAGACAGAGATCACAAGTAGGCAGAGAGGCAGGCAGAGAGAGAGGAGGAAGCAGGTTCCCCGCTGAGCAGAGAGCCCGATGTGGGGCTCAATCCCAGGACCCTGGAATCATGACCTGAGCTGATGGCAGAGGCTTTAACCCACTGAGCCACCCAGGCACCCCTAAAGAGTCTTTAAAAAGTTATTCATGCCACCCTCTATTCCCTGAAAACAGGAATCCCCTATTTCCGGTTCGGATCATTTAATTTAGTTTTCTGACTTAAAAACTATTCCATGTTCACTACAGAAACACTGGAAGGAATTTAAAACTGCACATGTTTGCAGTTTGTTATACTCCTTTTTCTAAGTACATAAAATAAGGGAACACTTTCCCAGAGGTGGCCACCAGGGACATCTGTGGTTTGACATACATGTCTCCCAAGTTCTTTTTCCCCTTCTATTAGCCCCACTGAAAATGCATGTGGTGGAAAATGTTGTCCTTCGGCAATATCCTTTATACTGTTACCATTCTGCAAAGCAAGGAAATAAACAAAAACATGGTCATATTTAGGGACTGTGGTCTCTGCAGACCTGCTGTCCTTCCTGGCATCCTGGTCATCTTAGGAACAGGGCCCCAGTGACAGGGCCTGGGAGGAAGAGAGCTCTGCTTATCCTATCAGTAATTTGCCACCACCTCAAAATATTTGATTACAAAATCCTGCTGTATTCTTTCTAAATCAAGCTCCCGATCTTGGTTAAAACCGTTTTTATTTATTTTTTTATTTTTATTATTATTATTTTTTAAATTTGTCAGAGAGAGAGAGAGCGAGCACAGGCAGAAAGAGTGGTAGGCAGAGGCAGAGGGAGAAGCAGGCTCCCTGCCGAGCAAGGAGCCCGATGTGGGACTCGATCCCAGGACGCTGGGATCATGACCTGAGCCGAAGGCAGCCACTTAACCAACTGAGCCACCCAGGCGTCCCTAAAACCGTTTTTAAACTAGAGTTAGCGGCACCATATCAGAAACGAGAACAACAAAAACTTGAACATGTTGGTAATTTAAGTTAAAATTTATATTGTGAAATAAAAATGCATTACAAAAATTTACAAAATAGTCACACAGGAACACATCTCAAGATACCAGGACATGCCTTATTTACTTAGAAACTAAGTTCCACAGGTAAAACAAAGAGTGGTCATTTATAAATGTCAGTTTCTTTCTTTGAGCAAGAGATAGCTTACCTTATATGTCATGACTGCAAGACCCCTGAGGCCCCGGGATGCAGCAAGGACTCAGGGCCTGCCTGAGGGAGGAGGCCTGCGGGGCTGGCCTCCATGGTGGGGGCTGCTTCCCCAGGTGCCAGAGGAGAGGGGAGACTGGTGATTTCTAAAGTCCTGTGTGCCAAGGGCCTTTCATTTAATGAATGGGACATCATTATAATTACCATTTTTTGTACCTTTGTAAACTTCAACAGAAAATAACACGCTTAAAAACTGTACTATAAAATGTGCTATGGTTTCTGCTGTGACTCTTAGCACCTTTGGAAAATTTCCATCTCAGAAATTTCTGAGTTGGTTAACTCTCTTGGAGATTCCTGCCTTGGGTGGGGGGGTATCTTCTATGCACACTAGTCCATATGGAAAAACTAGCTAGCGGGGCTTTTCCCAAAGCCTGTCCAGGGCTCTGTCCTCATCACACAGGCTGTGCCCGCCATGTCTCTGCTCAGGCTCAAACCATCTTCTAATGACAGAGTGCCCATCTGATTGATTTATTGTTTTTCGTGGCATTTCACTGGTTACTATGTAAGTTGTATTTTAGTGCATTCCTGTAGAGTTTCTTCAATTCACGCTGCTATCAGCGTGATCGACAGTGTGAGGTTTTTACATAACATCTCTTCACATATTTTGCTGGCATGTGAAGCTCAACGGATTTGGCTCAGGCACAAAGGACAGGATATGGATGCTGGTGAATAGCTGCATATCTGTACCTTGCAGTTCTAACTCTGCCTACCCCCCCCTTGGTGTTGCATTTAGCTAAATTCCTCGCGAGAGTCAATGAGATTTGCTCACAATTCCTCTGGCAAAATATTCAGTTTCCTTTTCAATACTAAACATGACTTTTTGCAACAAAGACATGCTTGGGCCCAACATCACAAAACCATGCTCTCAGACAAATGGTCAAAAAATACAGTTGACTTGTCTCTAAATCCTGATTCTAAAATCAGAGTAGGTCCTTAAGACTTTGACCCTGCCCACGGAGCCCCACATCCTAGGATAAATTATTCCCCATTAGCGTGTTTGTGGTTTGACAAAAATCAGAGTACATACTCTCATATAGGAGCACATTAAGATCATTGAAATTCATAATTACAGTGTTTAACTTCTTCCATAATTACTTAAAAATTCATAACAGCATCACTGAAACTTGTTAATTTTCAGGGCAGTGATTTAGAAACATTTCCTCTCATGATTGTACTACTATCCATGTTTATTTATTCCTAATTAAATTCAATTTGACTACCTGATTCTGAGTGTGAGGTAGCCTCATAGTTTTATTGCTATGAAAGTAGCAGGTTCCAAAGTACCATGTGAAGTATTCAATTAGATTAAAATGAGAGGAAAACACAGGATCAGTTAAACCATTTCCTCACTTGGCATACGAACTAAAAAAAAAATTAAATTAAACAAAAACAAAAACACCATCCATCTTTAGTGATAAAGATACAGTTCTTTTGTGAGCATAGACACAATACATGGAATCTGTTTCTTTCCATGAAAAGCGGAGTCAAGAGAAAAGGACTCAAATTCTGTGGCTACCTTTCGGTTAACCCGGGTAAGAATGTGCATAAACTCAAGCTTGTGAGCATACAGTTTCAGCATTGTACAGAGTGACTGGATGAACCAGGATCCGTCCTTTGAGTTTCGCCAGGAATAGTAACCTACGAGGCAGAGTAACAACCAAAGTACCATGAGTATCTAATTTTATGGATTACATAATCACAAAGGTAAAAACAAGCACAAAGATCCACAAGCATTACCAGCAACCAAAAGGAAATAAACACTTCCTCTGGTTTCAGGGGAGATGATGCTGGGGGTGGGGTTGTGCATACACCTCTCCTTTTGGTAAAGAAAAAAGAGTGTGAACTACCTTCCCCGCTGAATCATGGTGAGTTCTCTTATCAGGGTTTCCCTTCTCATAGGGAGGAAGAGGGAAACATGCAAAAGATGCAGGGGCAAACGTGTAAGAGACACCATTTTAAGAAGCATGATGTTGCCATCAGATTACTGATTCACTCAGGACATCAACTGCTTATGTATGCACACGTTTGCAAGTCCTAAATTTGTCTACAAGGCATCCAGATGAAGTATGATAAAGACATTACAGAATATTCAAAAACTCCAAAAAAAAAAAAAAAGGGAACACAATGTATCCATTGTACTTTTTCTCAGATTAATTCTCAGATCTATTGCTTCTAATTTGGAAGTACTTTATCTGGAGCTGTCTTGAGGTTAAGAAGAAATCATATTGAGTGTATTTAAAAATGTACCATTCTTTAAATATACATTTGTCCTCTATTTCCAAACTTTGTGACACCCTGAGTTAGTTGTATAATAAATAAATTGCACAATCAATCAATACTTATTTATAGGAGGACAGGCACAACACAACCACAAAAACATGGAATAACCTATTTCTTTTCCCCCATGCCACTCTACCCTCTCACACACTATTCAGGTTTATTTTTATTATTTCCTATCTTCCAAAGAATTCCTGGAAGATGTGACAATATAGCACATACTGTACCATATCACAAGATTACAATTCATCCCCTATATTACAATATAGTATCCTGTCTGGCATGAAGTTCATGGAGGACACTGTGGAAGTATGCTTTCTTATTTTTTTTAATCTGTTCAGTTAGACAGTATACAGTACATCATTAGTTTTTGAAGTAGTGTTCAATGATTCATTAGTTGCAAATAACACCCAGTGCTCATCACAATACATGTCCTCCATCATGCCCATCACCTGGTTACCCCATCCTCCCATTTTCTTATAAATGCACACCTTCCAGCCAAACTTTGCTTAAAGATGACTTTCTGACACTTCTCTGTTACCTTAAAATATAGACCCGCTAGCTGTTTATGAATGTCAAAACCTTGGCAGCCTTTGGAACACTTGCTTTGTGTTTAGACTCTCCAGGTAACGTCCGTTATTGGTAACTGTCTTACCAGGGGCCGTGGAATAGGCATACAGGAAGTCAGCTTCAACTGGTATTTTCTGACAGGCCATGTCATCCTCGGCTCCACTGTCAGTCTCAATACCGCAGTCCAGGTCTGTGCCTCGGCAGGCCTAGCAGTTAGAAAATAAGCATTTAAGAGTGCCTGCATGGCTCAGTTGGTTAAGCTTTTGACTCCTGATCTCAGGTCTTGTCCTCAAGGTCGTGAGTTCAACCCCCATGTTGGGTTCCACGCTGGGTGTGGAAACTACTTAAAAAAAAATTATTAAAAACCGTATGTGTGTATATACATAATTGTTATTTCTAAGAAATGTAAAGGCTGTGTAAACATGGATGTTAAAGGAGGAATCTTTTTGATTCAAGTCTAAAAAGAATATTTATTCTCTATCTTGTAAGTGGTAGTTTAAATGAATAAAAAAGTTAAAGTAGTTCAGTAACTTCAGGGGAAAAAAATAAATCCATTGGCTAATCCACAAATGAGCAAATTAATCCCCGATTAATCTTCAATAACTAAGTTGTTTAGGTATAGATTACCTGGATAATGAAAAGTTTGGGTTTTCCAGTCAGACTTCGACAGTAATCCCCTCTGAAGAAACCTGTAAGTTTTTTCAGGTCAACAGGTCCATTGGTTCCAAAAATTATTCCTTCATCCCCATGGCTTAGAAGTACACAAACAAAACTGCTCCTTTTGCTATGATCTTCTCTAGAGACTGGAAAAATGTTTACAAGTAAGGAAAATAAACATAAAAAACAATATAACTTCATTCACCCATCAATCTCCTATTTAAACTGTACAAGAGGAAGATGAAGAAACTTGAGGACAGAACTGAGAGATCATTAAAACCCAACTTGGGGCAGTCAACATACCTCAAACCATGTTAGGGAGGTAGCATAAATAACTTTTACTTTATGTATATAAAATGTGGGATTATATAGAATATGGTACCCTAGTTCTCATGCCTTATTATAATTACAGCTATACCATAATATAAAACTGGACAGTGAAGGGAGGTCATTCTTTTAATTATTTCTTACCACTGTCCATTAACTCCAAAATTTCTTCACATGTGAGATCATTTTTATTCCTGACTTCATATTTCAAGTTCGTGAATGTTTCCCGGAGGTTTGCTGCATCTACATCTGTACCAGACCGAGGTGTCATTCCTTGAAAACAGAAAGGATTACTTATAACTGCATTAAAAAAAAAAATAACTCCTCTGAAATAAACTATTCAGCAAGCCACACAATCCACAATAAATTCTTTTCAACTGCTAAGAAAATTCAATGACTTTGATCGTGGTAACACAAAGTCTCTTTAGTTTCCTAGCATATAAGACACTTCATAACATAAGCTATATCAGTGCTATGGTCAGAAGGATATCTTTCACAGCTGCTCAGATAGTGAAAAACACAACTGAAATGCTTAATGAGAGAAGTTCAGTTAAATAAATTATGATTCACTTACATAATGGACTACTGTGTTGCCATTAACATTTCTGTAGACATGACACAGCTCAGTCAGTTCAGTGCCTGACTCTTGATTTTGGCTCATGTCATGATCTCAGGGATGTGGGATCAAGCACTGCACTAGGTTCCAAGCTCAGCCTGGAGTCTACCTGGGATTCTCTCTCTCCTTCTGCCCCTCCCCCGATCTCTCTCTCTCTCTCAAATAAATAAATCGTTTAAAATAAATTTCTGTAGACAAAATTTTGCCATGGGAAATGGTCATTGTATTAAAAAACCTGTAATACAACAGGATCCTACTTTTGTGTAAGAAAAAATGCTATATATAACAATACACACATCTCACACATTCAGAGGAACTGTACTTTTTAGGTTCCCAACAATTTTAAGATCCTATGCTTTCAGAAAAAAACCCTCACAAACCACTACCACATTAATCTTGTTCACCAGGCATCCTGCTATGAGTAATTTCCTTCAACCCTTCCAAACACCAGTGTGACAGTGACTGTGACCAGCTTCATTCACACAGATGTGGGATAGGGAGCACAGAGAAGTTCAGGAACTTGTTGAAAGTAATAAGGCTAGCGTTAGTCCTGTACCCAGGGGTTCTGGGCTTCAGTTTCTCCTTTACAGTACTCTCCACATAAATGGACAGACTGACTATACAATGTGCTCAGATCTAAAAATGCTAAAGTGTTAGAGAGGACACACCTTAGAAATAAGTAAATTATAACATGTATTAATACAAAAAGACTCAATGCCTATGCCCACAAAATATTGTTGATAGACCATCTCTGAGTAGTGTGACTATGAGTGACTTTAATGCTTTTTCTTTTATTAATCTGTAGTTTCTGAAATTTATATTATGGCCATAGATAATTTTTGTAAAATTAAAATAAGCCCATCAAAGTTTTGACTTTGGAGAGGATGAGGACACCATGCAGCTATGTGACAAAGAGACTGAATTCTGGTCCTGAGTTGTGAGCCATTTAATAGTAGAACAGAAAACACGAGACTCTCAGGAGAGCACTGTGAGGACCTGACCTTCACATTTCAAAGCAGAAGAAGAGCTCATTCGAATGCTAAAGTTAGACTCCTGGATTAAGTAATTTGTGATTATGGCTGTTAAAGAATAGGTTCCACAATGTAAAATTCTACAGGAAGTGGGCATCATAACTAGCAACGTGATGTAGGGTATCTGATGGTTGAAGGTGGCATCTCAACTTATAGCCAAAAGCAATATGAAGACTTCCGTTCAGATTCAGACACCTCTTTTTCCCATTACTCTTTCCTCATAACTATTCTAACATCAAGTTCTGCTTATCATTCCAGGGCATCCTGGATTCTTCTGGCCATTTTCACCACCAGCCCAATAGATGGCCTCCTAAATTGGATCTGCTCCTTCTAATTTCTTTAATTATAAATTAAATCTAATGTGATTGATATGCCGATTCAAAGAATTATCACAGCATCAATATAAATATAAAAAATAAGAAATGGAGAAATAGCCCAAATGTCCATTCATAGGATAAATTATGCAAATTAAGCAAATGGAATACTATATAATCATTAAAAGATCTGATAATTATATAGCAATGTGAAAAATGCTTACATTACATTAAGTGGAACAAGCAGGATACAATACTGCTTACGTATTATGAATGAAATTACGCTTTGAAAGAAACTCTCAGGAAAAAAGAATCAACACATCAAGATTTTAATGAACTGTCTGGGATTATAAGGGATTTGATAGTTTATATTCTCTGAACCATATCAGTAGATTCAAGTAATTCAAGTCACACCCAGTGTGAGAAGAGAGATTTAGTGATTCAAGTCACACCCAGAGACTGAGAAGAGAGATTTAGTGATCAGGCCATGGGGAACCTAAGAAAGCAGTTTCTGCAGGGGTAGAAACCAGAAAAGAGATTCAAGAGGGATGGAGAGAAGTGAAGATGGCAAGCTTACAGCACATATTTTCAAAAATTTAGAGGAGATAAAAATCAGATCAAAGCTTAAGAGAAAGCAAGGTGGAAGAAAGGTCTCTTTAAGATGGGGTTCTGTCATTTTTGTGGGGGGAAAGGAAAAAGTCAGTAGAGCAAATGAAGATACAAAGAAGTGAAGCAGTGCTTCACTGGAAGGAGGTAGATTCAGAGTTCAGACTGCGGTATAGGGCATGGTCAGGCACACACCAAGGCCAAGTCCCAGCTCTGCTACTAAATGATCTGTGTGAATTCTGTGTCAGAATTTTAACCTTTCAGCATCTAATAGTAGTTACTTTTCTGAATTGTTGCAAAAATTAAATGAGATAATACCTATGAGGTGCCTCACACAGTTCTGGGAAAGAAAAATATACTGCTCCTTATTTGTTGCAATCCTTCTATTAGAATGAAAGAGGCAGCAGGAGGATAAAGAAGCAAGAGTTCTACAGAATTTGGGGCAGGAGAGCCAACATACAGATGGGAGGATAGCTGTTGGAAGAGGGAGAAATTCTGATGATGGGCAGAAGATCAAGAGTTTTTGATGAACTATGTGTAGGTCCTGCTCTATCTTTACTTTGTGGCTCTTTTGTGTTATCGTTTACTAACTAATGACATCAGTTCTATTTTTTATATTATACCAAACGTAAATGGTACAATATTTGAAGAGAACTAAAAATTATGTTAGGGTACATACCAGTACTTCTATGAAAGTTCTTATTATTAATTATTATACATAAACCCATTTCAGGATAATCCATTTTATAACTGTTGTCCAAGGACATTCCAGAGTCCACTGATTTGCTTCCATGTAAGATCTTTCTGTTTGGAAATCAAAAAACAGTTAACAAAAGTAGAAATGACCAATGCTGCTGTTCACAGTAATACAAATGTTATAATACGTAAGAACAGTTCACATTTGTTGAATGAATGTCAGGCTTTGTGCTACAGGCCTTTCCTGATTTAAATTTTATAAGAAACCATTTCACAGATGTGAAAATGAGCACCCCTGAGGCTCAGTGCTGAGGGTTACACAGACACTGTCAGAGCCAAGGGTGAGCACAACTGTTGGACTTCAGAGTTCAGGGTTTTACTCTCTACATTTTAAGTTTTCCTCTAAATTTTTATAAAATTTCACCAAATATATTTTATAGTTTAAAATTCTTAAATTTCTTATAGCTTGTGAGATATTTATCTCTCAAGGTAAGAGTAAGATCTTAAAAATAGCCTGAAAATGAGAGGAAACGGAAAAAATGCAAATACGTCTCAAAGCACGGTATTTTTCACCATTCCTAAATTGTTCCTTAAACACTATGAGCTGAACAAATTAACAGTTAATACACAGATCACTGTTGTCAAGAATTGGAAATAGTTGTCTGCAGGTCACTTATCCAAAAACCTATTATCTAGACCAGGTCAAAAAACTTTTTTTTCAAAAAAGCCAAACATTAAGTTTTTGAGATTTGCAGATCATACAGTCTCTGTTGAAGCAGCTACTCCATTCTGCTGGTGAAAGTAGTCCAGGACGACATGTAAAGAAATGTGTGTGGCTATGTCCCAATAAAACTTGACCAAAATAGACTGCAAGCCTGACCCCTGATCTAGTCCAAGGATCAGGACACATTAGGTGTAGGGACGCCAGACATCAACAACTCAAGTCCACGTCCTCATGCATTTAACCTGAGAGTACTTTTACATTATATACAATTCTACAAACATTGTTGGAAAAAGATTAAAATAGTAAATTAAAGCAGTTGAGGTCAGAAACAATTATATTTAGCTAATGGTGAAGATCCCCATTTTTTTTTTTTTAAATACTCCATTCATTTACTTGACAGATGGAGATCACAAGTACGCAGAGAAGCAGGCAGAGAGAGAGGAGGAAGCAGGCTCCTGGCTGAGCAGAGAGCCCAATGCGGGGCTCGATCCCAGGACCCCCGGATCATGACCCGAGCCGAAGGCCTTAACCCACTGAGCCACCCAGGTGCCCTGAAGATCCCCACATTTTACGGGTGTGAAAATTTATGCTCAGAAAGCCAAGTGTCTTGTTGAAAATCATATAGATTGTGGATCCCAGAACTGTAATTCCCCACCATCCTTGCTGCTTCCTTAGGAGGGAGGACTCCTCTACCAGCAACAGGATAGCTGCATGGGGAGGGGGACACACCTGATGCAGAGCAGAGACTCAAAAGCCGAGGGACACGAGCATAACTTATCATCGGATTGAAACAGACCTAAATCTGTTTTGGGCTCCTGTGCAATTTGCTATTAAATTATATTCTGTATGATATGAAAAGGTAGGAAAATGTGTGAGTCACTTAAAAAGGTTTTTTTAAAAAAAAAAGACCCCAAGCCTTCTAAAATGAGATTGTACTTCAAAAGTTTAGTTTCTAATAAATCTCTGTAGCTAAATAGACACTGTTAAATCATTATTGGTAACCTGATGATCATTCTGCACTACTTTAGTATGAATATCACTAAATAATTACTGTGATTTTTGTACAAAATAATAATACTGGGTCTCAGAAGAAACTTTCAGAATTCAAAGTTCCACAAGGGATTCCAAGTGGATAATGACATGAATTATATTAATGGTGTTTACATTTGATCTTTTTCCTTTCTCCATCATCTGGGTATGGGAAGCATTAATAAGCAAACTACTGGAAAGAGTAAGACAGAAAAACAGACGGTGCAAGATCACCTAAAAGCAAGCAATTCTTCCCCAGACTCAGAACTGGCATTTCATTTTAGTCTTAGAACTCATAAATAGGGATGTCTGGGTGGCTCAGTCGGTTAAATGTCTGCCTTCGGCTCAGGTCATGATCTTGGGGTCCTGGGATCAAGCCCCATGTCAGGATCCTTGCTCAGCAGGGAGTCTGCTTCTCCCTCTGCCTGCTGCTCCCCCTGCTTGTGCTCTCTCTCTCTCTGGCAAATAAATAAATAAATAAATAAAATCTTTAAAGAAAAAAAAACAATTCATAAATAAACAGAAAGCCAAAAATCTCCTCCAAACACAAAAGCTGTCATCCTACAGACGGATTTTCGAAGGCACAGAAGAATTGCAAGTTCTGCCTCTCCTAAGGCATCCTTCTGCAGGTTGGCGATTTTGACTGGGGGGGCAGGCACTGTACCTCATCATGCCCTGAACCCTCCCCACAGTATCATGAAAGTTTGGTTTGAAAGACGAGATTCAGGGAGGATAAGTTAACATGTGCAAAAGCCACGCAGCTGCCAAGGGAGGATGTCAGCTGGTTCTCTCTAGTTTGAAAGCCCTTTCTGCTTCCCCATTCCTTCAAGTTTGCTGTATTACCTACACATGTTTCCTTCATTATAAAGGAGAGAAATAGAATATATTTCTATTAGACATATATTATAGAATAGAATATATTAGAATAGATATATAGAACACATAACATATAGAGAATATATAATATAATATATAACATAATAGAATATATAGAAATATATTATAGAATATATCCAATAGAAATACTCACGTTTCTGAATTTTTAATGGATTTTGCATCCACTGAGTGTTCACTGTTCTCCATGGATACTTCTAACTGGAATATAAAGAAGACAAGAGTTAATCCATCATTAGAAGACCACTGCATTATATTAATTATTCCAATGATTATTTCTCCAAATTAATGCTATATATGGACATTTTACCACTGGAATTACCACTCCTGGCCCAGCTTCTCCTCTCTTCTTAAAGGTTTTTTGGGGTCAAACCTGAGAGCTATAATCCTTTCTAAAAGTATGTGTAATGTAGTCCATTTCTTTCTCTCCTTCTCTTTTTTTTAACTGAGCTATGAACTTCATTTAGTGTACAGGTAAGAAGCACACAGCTTGATAAATTTTTACATTTAACCACTCCCACCAGATCAAGATACAGATTGCAATTTGTTTCTCTCACAACAGATTAGGTCATTTATTGCTAAGAACTTAGTCTTCCAACTCAGCACAGTCAAGACAAAACCCAGAAACTTTCCATCACAATGGTATACCTCACATACTACTATGCTATGAAGCTATAGATTCTCAAGAGACACAGCACCAGGAAGTCTAAACTTCCATGTAGTCTTTATTCTGAAACTAGGCTTGAGAATTCCACCTACTCATCTAGGGTGGTGGAATGGCCAGGGAAACCTGGAAGAGAGAACTAAAGTTTCTGCTTTCATCACACAATTCCAGAGGACCTATGGTGAGTGAGTCCTTGAGAACGGAGCAGCTGGCACTTACAGAGGACTTATTAAATAGACAGCAGGCACTGCGCTAGGCATCTCATCTTTCCTCTTCCCAACACTCCTGAGAGTCAGGAAACCCCATTTCTAGTGATTAAATGACTGTCCACAATCACAGAGCTAAGTGACTTAGGCCCTCTCCTTCCCACTCTGCTCTGTGCCTCTGAAGAAGCCAGTTCCTTACTACTTGTCTTCCAGAGTTCTCCCATGTCTTTTCTGGCCTTCCATGTACTTCCATGGCAATCTGCCTCCCTAAATGAAGAAAAGAGAAAAACAAACCCCCAAATTCTTGACTTTCTCCAGCCTCTAGAAGCCCTGGCAACCTCAAAAATACAAATCAAAATACAACTTTAACCTGACTTGTATACTAAGATCAGAAATAGTAAAAGAATATAAAAGCCCATCAACAGGTCTCAGCCAATCACAAAAGCCTTTATATAAAGTCCTAGCATTCCTCACCACTTATAAATTTTTAAAAAATTGTGATATATAAATCTACCATCTTAACTATTTTAAGTATATAACTCAATAACATTAAGTATAGTTACATTAATGTATCACTATCATCACCATCCATCTCTAGAACTTACTTTTTCATCTTCCCAAGCTGAAAATCCCTACCAAACCCACCCTTTTCCAAGCCCAAAGCTAAGGAGACCTCTTCTGTTCTCCAAAGCTAAGTTCATCCTGCCTTCTCCCTAAATACTGTGTGAACCTATGGTGAGAAAAGATGGAGACAAGAATATGGTAGAAAGAAAGTGTGACCATTTCAATTCAACCACAGAGGAGAGCAGTGTTTTATTTCCTCTCAAAGCCAGTCTTTGTTTTGCTTTTCTAACAAAGATTCGTTTCCTATAGGCTTTCTAGAAAACCAAGGGAGGATGGTGAATACAACCTTAGTGAGCACATGCTTTGTAACAGGTATCACTGTAGGCACCAAGACAGAGTGGAAGACAAGACAAAGTTCTTACCTTCAAACTTTCATCCTAGAAAGGAAGAATAATTACAGACTGATAGTAAGATTTCTGACACTAATTGGGACAATGAAAAAAAGAAGATGGGGTAAAGTAATGGAGAAACTGGAAGTATAAGCTACTTTAGCAAAGCTGGTTGGGAAAGCCATCTCTCGGGGATGTTTATATCGAGATCTAAATGACACAGAAGTTATCTTTGCTGGGAAGGACCAAGAAGTACAAAGTCCCTGAAAAAGTTTGGTGTATTCATGGTACAGAACAAAGACCATTTTGACCAGTGCATGGTAAAAGAAGGGAGGGCATAAAAAGAGATGAAGTAGGGAAGGTGAGACCACATAGGGCCCTCAGGAGCCGAGAGCAGCTTTGGTTTTATTCTGGTTGCAAGGAAAAAAACATTGGTGTGTTTTAAGCAGAGGGAAATGGCATGCTTTAAAAAGATCACTCTAGCTGCTGAGTGGAGAATCAACTGTGGAAGATTGGTGTAGAGGCACACAAGCCAATGGAAAGCCTTACAGAATAGTTCTAGAAAGAGATGATGGTGGCTTAGATTAGATCTGATCAGTGGATATATGTAGTTAAGGGTCTGGAACTCAGGGAGAGATCAGCACTGGAGATACACAGGGCATTCTGTTATTTACAAGGCCAGCCTGAGACTAAGAGAGATGACTGAAATGAGGAGGGGAGGTGAGTGGAGAGGACTCAGATGAATGTGGTATAACCAAAGCATGCAGAAGTCTCTCAAGGAATGTTTCATGCTTTACATTTTGCTAAGAGGTCAAGTCAGTTGAGGACAGACCGTTGGCTTTGGCAAGAAGGTCATGGGTGTAGATCATGGGATTATCAGGAAAAAACTGCCCAACACCTGGAAATGGGCAAAAGAAATTATTGTACACCATTTCAGTATGGTGCTGGGCATAGTCTAGAGGAATCTTGAGGATTAGCTGACTTTATAGTGTGTCTTTTTTTTAAAGTTTTTATTTAAATTCTAGTTAGTTAACATAGAAAGTAATATTGGTACCAGGAGTAGAATGTAGTGATCGACCACTTACATACAACACCCCGTGCTCATCACAAGTGCCCTCATTAATACCCATATGCATTTAGCCATCCCTTACCCACCTCCCCACCAGCAACCCTTCTGTTCTCTATAGTTAAGACTCTCTTACGGTTTGCCTCCCTCTCTTTTTCCACCTTTCCTCCATGTCTTGTCTCTTACATTCCACGTTTGAGTGGAATCATATGGTATTTGTCTTTCTGACTTATTTTGCTTAGCATAATACACTCTAACTCCATCCATGTCATTGCAAAAGGCAAGATTTCATTCTTTCTGATGGCTGAGTAATATTCCATTGTGAGTATATATGTATGTTTATGTGTGTGCACACATAGTGTATCTTCTTTGTCCATTCATCAGTTGATGGACATTTGTGCTCTCTCCATAATTTGGTTATTGTCAATAATGCTGCTATAAATGTCAGGTTGCAGGTGCCTCTTCGAATCAGTATGTTTGTATCCTTCGGGCAAATATCTAGTACTGCAATTGCTGGGTCATAGGGTAGTTCTATTTTTAACTTTCTGAGGAGCCTCCATATTGTTTTCCAGAGTGGCTGCACCAGTTTGCATTCCCACCAACAGTATTAAGATGGTTCCCCTTTCTCTGAATCCTTGCCAACACCTGTTGTTTCCTGTGTTGTAATTTTAGCCATTCTGCAGGTGTGAGGTGCTACCTCATCTTGGTTTTGATTTGTATTTCTCTGATGGCTGTGGTTGGGCATCTTTTCATGTGTCTGTTAGCCATCTGAATGTCTTCTTTGGAAAAATGTCTATTCATGTCTTCGGTCCATTTCTTAAATGGATTATTGGTTTTTTTTGGGTGTTAAGTTTGATAAGCTCCTTGCAGATTTTGGATACTAACTCTTTATCTGACCTTGTAATGACTAGATTATTTTACAACTCTGTAGGAAATTAAGTCATAGAAAATGGATAGCCATGCTAATGGTTCTTGCCTATAGCAACAAAAATGAATTTTGTCTTTTAATGATGCAACTGATCTTTGACCTATAGAAAAAACAACCCTTCCAAATTATGTTGCATGGCCCTATAGGATATTAACCAGTTCTGCTTCTATTAGCAAATTCATCTCAGTATACCCAACCATCTGTTTGCTTTTCGAATTCTCCTTTGAACTGGTCTTAGTATCTTACTGGTTCTATTATTAATTAAATAAAATACCTGACACATATTTATTTGACATTTACACAACAGCCAAGTGTTAGAATTTTCAAACATTATAGTTTAAAAGGGTCAATGTTGTGGCAGTGGATTGGGGAGAAAATGGGAGAACAAAAATGAGTAAAGAGAACACAAGTGAGCAAGCAGTTTTGCAGGGAAGGGGAAAGGAGAAATGGCACAGGAGCTGGAGGGGAATGAGGGGTAGAAATTTCTTGCTTTGTTTGGTTTTGAAGATGGGCCATGGAAGGCTAGCTTTCATGCTGATGAGAATGATCTGTGGAAAGTGAGAAATTAATAAGGCAAGAGGAGAGAAAGTTCCTGAAGGGAAGAAAGGATTTGCAAATCTAGCTCACATATGGGAAGGCCTTAGTCTCAGTTAAGAACAAGTAAGGGTTCATCCCCCATAAGGAGAAGGAGGGCAAACTATTGGGACACATGTGGAAGGAGGGCAAATGTGATGGAAGGAGGTTGAGGTACTTCTTATAAGATTGCTCTTATTTTCTCTATATTTAGAAGATAAACTATGAGACAAGAATCCCAAAATGTCCAAGGTGTACTTTCGTCTGTATTTACCCATTATTATAATCAAGTAATACCAAAAACCAATCACATACAATGCTAGCAGGGGTGTGGGAGATCGGCATTCTCATACACTACTACAAGGGGCATACTTTGGTATTATCTCTTGAGAACATCTTGCTATGTCCTCCTATCCCTCAATAAACACTTAGAAGTTTTGATTTGGTAAAATTACACTTTTAAGAACACAGCCTAGAAAAAATAAGCCCAGGGGGTGGGGAAGAGGAGGGAAAGAGAAAGAGGGGAGAGAAAAACATTGAGAATGAGGATAGTTACGTTGTGGTATATCCCTGCATTAGTTAATACAGCTATAAAACTTTTTTAAAGAGCTACATTATACAGGAAATGCTTATAAAGCTAAGTAAAAATAGGTTATAAAGTTTTATAAGATAATATAATCTCAATTTTCTATTGAGAAAAAGACCCAAAGTAATTATCCGGCATCTTTACACATTAACCTATCATCCAACAGTGGCTATCTCTGGGTGATGGGATTACTGGCTACTTATTTACTCCTTGATATTTTCCTGTATTTTCTACAACATCTGTATTGTTTTTAAACCTAGAAAATAGTAACCAAGTTTATCTTATAAAATAATATCTATCGACAGGGGTAGATTGCATCAACCAGGATTGTGTGGTCAATTTCAACTTTCAGCCCTGTTTCAAGAATGACAAAAACAGGGGACTGTTACTACTATGAAAGTAGCAATCTTTTCTTGGCTGCTCTGTACCATGTTCTAGTCTCCTCTTTTTCTGTTTCACACATACCACAAACAGATTAGGTAAAGAAACTCCAACGCTCTTAAACCATAAATATAGAGACCAAATTGCCCCATGCATGCCAATTCTAACTGGGCAGACTATAATGCAAAACAATTATCCATCCCTGGTTGAAAAAACAAAGTTGTGGTTAGGTTGATGAATTGAGAGAACAGTTACAGAGTGGCTAACAATTTCAAACCAAAGGCAAATACACAGTAAGTGATTTATTGTTATTATATTACAGTCCATAAGAAAATAATAGTATCTATGTTTCAAGACTTTATGGCCAGCCCATAGTAAATCTGGAATGAAAACAGAATGGAGAATGAAAACAGAATGGCTCAGTGGGTTAAGCCTCTGCCTTCGGCTGGGGTCATGATCTCAGGGTCCTGGGATCGAGCCCCACGTCGGGCTCTGCTCATCGGGGAGCCTGCTTCCCTCTCTCTCTCTGCCTGCCTCTCTGTCTACTTGTGATCTCTCTGTCAAATAAATAAAAATAAAATCTTAAAAAAAAAGAAAAGAAAAGAGAATGGGAAAGAAGACTTAATAAAAATGGAAATTTCTAAAGCTGAACCTGAGCTCCTGCCATGTCCTTTCTGGCCCCAGTTTGCTTCAAATTGGCCCTGTGAATGGGTTTTCCAAATGTAGGGTACGCAGTATGTGTTCAGGACCCCCTAAATGCTGATGAGTTCCCAAATATGATTGAGGTCTCTAAGAGCTCATGTCAAACACTTCTGCAAACAGTGCCACAATTCTTAGACAGAAATACTAACTTCTACCAACCTTTTATCTCTTGCCAACAATAAAGCTATGGGGTGAAACTATTTTACCCTTATAGAAAGTTTAAATTTAATTAGTGATCTGCTTTCCAGAGTTTTAAAATATTTGGCTTCTTGGCTCATATCAATGTTAAGATTTCACCTAAATAATAGGTGATTTTTTTTTTTTAAGATTTTATTTATTTGTCAGAAAGAGTGAGCGCAGGCAGAGTGGCAGGCAGAGAGAGAGGAGGAAGCAGACTCCCCGTTGAGCAAGGAGCCCGATGCGGGACTCGTTCCCAGGACACTGGGATCATGACCTGAGCCAAAGGCAGCCACTTAACCAACTGAGCCACCCAGGCGTCCCTAATAGGTGATTTTTAAGTATTCACTTCCTTTTCATATATTTATTGACCTTTAACCAAGTCACTTTTAATAGTTAAAGAAAGTTTCATACAGATCAAGCCTAATACAAGTAATTGTAATTTAGTGATATTTGATATTAGGCACGAGATGGATGATTTTGTTTCAGTAAGGCAGTTGGTGGCTGGAAGGAAAAAACGACTTCTTTAGAATGGGATTTAAAACAGTGTCTTATACTATTTGATAAGGATTTCTCAGGAGCACATACTATGATGAGTTTCATTGCTTTCTTTATCAGTATCTGAACCATATATATTGCAACAGGATCAGTTGACCTTCGTATATTATCACAAATTTACACGGTGGTAAATAAAATCCCCATTGCACCAGACATGTGCACATTTACTCTTTTCTTGTCACCATCTGCTTTTTCCACAGGGAAACACCACATGCACACTCTTGGGAGAAAGAGCTTTGGTTCTGGCAGAACTTGTCACTCTTAGCATTACCTCACCTCCATTAGCTAATGCCAGGCTGAATACAAATTATTCTGGGGATGGTGATCTCATCTTAGAAGGATAAAAAAATGATCCCTCAAGGGAAATATCTGACATTTTAAGTGATCACAGGAGTTTAAGTTCTTAGAACACTTTCATTTGACAAACATAAATGGGAAAACATACCAAAAGGGTTTGAAAAATATATCCTAGCACAGCAATGAAATTAATACTGATTCTTCCTATACTGATGCATGTAATTCTTTCCATCAACTCAGGATGCTGCTGATAATAAAATATATTTCTAAACATATATTAGATCCTGGAGAAATTGTAATAGACCAACTGGCATTAGATGGCAATTAGAACTTGGGTCTTAGACTCACTTCTCTAGTTCCTAGACCCCTTTAATGCTTGCCACTGAAGCTGCTACAAACAGTCAGATCTTCAAAACCAAAAACACCCAAAAAAGGTTGTCGGTATAAATGTATCGTTACTCTAAAATAGATATTTAAACATTTCATGCTGTTTTCCTAAACAAGTGAAAAGTCATAATGTTTTCCTATTTATATTCTAGTGGGCCAACTAAAGGGACCATTGTATATTGCAATAATGCAGTAAAGCAGGATAAATGATCTACAGTGAAGGCAGCAGAATGAAAATTAATTTTAAAACTGAAATTTCGATACCAAGTTATAAAGTGTTAAAAATTAAAAAGCCCACAAAACCCTGTTCCTAAAAATGAACAGTTTGAAAGTGTGCCTATGGTAGAGATTTCAAAATAAGACATTAAATTAGTAGTAACAGTCTGCCAGATTCAACTTTGCTAACCTGTCACATAGTAGTAGCCTGTTCCTAGGGCCTGTCTTGAAAGGAAGCTGAGGTAAAGGATAACGCCTGGTTTCAAAAGGGTTTGAAATCTCCAAATGTGACATCAGAATGAATACTGTTCACTTATGAATCATTTCCATGGATCTATCTAGAAAAAAAAAAAATGAGTAAAGATTTACCGAAACACATAGCCAAAGAAATGGCCAAAGAATCACAATGCCATATGTGATTTGAGGGTTGTGTCCAAGTGTCATGTAACAAACAGTTCCTCTTGATGCTGGCTCGTCTGGGCTAGCCTCTGAGCCAAAAGGTACTTTTACTTATTTAGGTACACATTCATTATTTACTCTCGTCTTTCTGGCTAGTCCTCAAACCAGGATCTGTCCACCTTGAGAGGGCAGACTCCCACTCCTCCACATGACTAGGGTAATACTCTCTAGAGTTTCAAGAAAGGAAACTAAAATCTATAACCTAAAAGTTCTCATTAAGATGAGACAGAGAGCATAGAGGCACCTGGGTGGCTCAGGGGGTTAAGCCTCTGCCTTAGGCTCAGGTCATGATCTCAGGATCCTGGCATTGAGCCCGCATTGGGCTCTCTGCTCAGCAGGGAGCCTCCTCTGCCCCCCCGCCCCCCCATCCCCCACTCCCTCACCCCCCACCCCCCACCTGCTGCTCTGCCTACTTGTGATCTCTCTGTCAAATAAATAAAATATTAAAAAGAAGAGACAGCATAAAGAACATGACAGAAACTGACAGCAGAGATACTGAAATAGTATAAACACACTTACTCTAATTAATGAACAAAATAGGAATGACAGTTATGCTGTTTTTGATACCACTGGGTAATCTCCTTCTAAAAGTCAAATATCTGGTTGCATATTATTAAGACATTTTCTATATGCCTGTAAAGTCAAAGTGAAGCCTTTCCATTATGACTTCTGGGAAGGCTATACTTTTGCCAAGAGTTTGAGAAATATCAGGATTGTATTTATGACCTTTTAGAAAGGACCTATTAGAGGGGCGCCTGGGTGGCTCAGTGGGTTAAAGCCTCTCTGCCTTTGGCTCGGGTCATGATCCCAGAGTCCTAGAATAGAGTGTATTGGGCTCTCTGCTCAGCAGGGAGCCTGCTTCCTCCTCTCCCTCTGCCTGCCTCTCTGCCTACTTGTGATCTCTGTCTGTCAAATAAATAAATAAAATCTTAAAAAAAAAAAAAAAGGACCTATTAGGACTAAGTCTCCCATCCAAGTACTAACCAGGCCCGACCCTGCTTAGCTTCCGAGATCAGACGAGATCGGGCGCGTTCAGGGTGGTATGGCCGTAGACAATGACTAAGTCTCAAAAGCAGTCACATACCCAGATTTAGTAACTTAAGTAGAAAGAACAGACTTCTCACAATAGTTTAGGTAAGAACAGATTTCAGCTGTAATGTACTAGAGGTTTTATTGAAATTCATTCCCATCTGGTCTTTGAATTTCTCTGGGGAATTGTAAGAATCACCAAATTGGACATTGCCATTAGACCTGGTAGTCAATCTCTTAAAATTTATTTTGTAATTAAGGTGAAAACACACTGAGCAGCAAGTAAAACAGAGTAAACTAAACTAAGTTCAGTTGTGCTGTACAAACAGATCAAACCATTCTTTCCTTTTCTCTGGAAGGGCCCCAGGACCAGGAAGACAGGCTGGAACGTTTCCCCACTGTTTAAAGTCATATATTGTATAAAGCAAATATAGAATAAAAGATCTTGGATGCCTTTTATAAAAATTACAACCTACAGAGTCTCCTCCCTCTTGCTCAGAACCACTCCTCTGTAGAAGCACATTCTGGTTTACAACCACCGGATTAAAGAAACCCTGCCTGCCAGGGAAGGTTTGAAACTGGGTAAAGTCAGAATCAGTAGTGAGTAGTATTTATTCATTTGTCACTGGCACTGTCATAATTTACTGAACTGTGTGCAGAGCACTGCAGTAAACCTGTGTATGGAGTTGTGGTTAGAGCCAAGGAGCCTATCCCTGTGTGGGACTCACACCTGGACTCCTTATTCAGCTCTACAAGGTAATTGCTAGACAGTGCTCAGTAGGGATCAGAGACGTTTATCTTACTCTACACTAATTCAGAAGCTCTATAAGCAATTTGCAGGCAAGAACAAAATAGGCAGATTTTGTGTATATGATTTATGCCCAATTTATGAATGAGCTCGTAAGTGGCAACCTTGGGACTTGGCCTTGAGTGGTCTGACAACAGAGTACCTGTTCCCCTCCACTACATTTGTTACGTGTGTACAAAACATTATCTAACAGTCTAAGAATTCCCACCTCTTTTGGGGGGGCCCCCAAACACCAGTGCTTCGCCTATTTGAGGCAGAGTTTAAAGACCTAATAGTAGGCACCAAAATTGTTTTAAAGCCATACGTGAAAATAAAGACTGCTTTTAAGCTCTGGAGGGGGATGAAGCAGTAGATTGTGGGAAATTGGGTTTGAAAGCAAAACAGTAAAGAAACACTGTAACTGCCTATATCAGATAACATGTCAGTTTTTTTTTTTTAAGATTTTTATTTATTTATTTGACAGAGAGAGAGAGAGAGAGAGAGATCACAAGTAGGCAGAGAGGCAGGCAGAGAGAGAGGGGGAAGCAGGCTCCCTGCTGAGCAGAGAGCCCAATGCGGGGCTCGATCCCAGGACCCTGAGATCATGACCTGAGCCTAAGGGAGAGGCTTTAACCCACTGAGCCACCCAGGTGCCCCAACATGTCAGTTTCTTAAACAGGCAGGAAGCAAGGCCCTTTTTAAAGAGAGCAAAATCAAATCTGATTTAATTAGGTACAATGTTTCTTTTCTTTTCTTTTTACTGTGAACAGGTTTTATTGCCACACTCCAGTAATTGTTCATTAAAACACAGTCTAACTTTCAAAGCCTTCTTTTGCAAAAGAGGAAAGCCAAACCACCGCTCACACATCAGGTGGTGATAGGGAAGACTTAAGCTTTACACATCATTCTCGGGGATCATGTAACTCCATCACAAAGTGGCTGAGCACCCCCTTGCTTAGCACCTGTTACTATCTTGCAAATTCACATTGTCACAGCCACTCCATATTTCACTTCTACCATTTCTAATTCGTATCTTTTAATTATAATTTGCTAAGTAAACCCAAAATAGGCTTATTTTTTCTAGATAGGGCATAGTTATTAAAAAGCATAATATTGTAGTGTGGGTATTACTTGTGCCAAGCCCTATATATATGGAGAAAAACAATAAGGAACAACAAGATAGCAAGATAAATATAGTCCCAAGCAACTGCAAAGGATATGCCATTTGCTTTTTATGAAATGTAGGATGCAAATGGAACTCATTAATAGAAGACTTAACCTTGAAGTACTTAATGAGAACAGAAACCTAAGTGGGACTTCCTCAAGTGAAAGTGATGCACTGAAGGGAAAGAGGGAACGCAGAGTGTTCCAGGCAGAGAATAGGTTTGAAATTCAGCCTGGCTGTTCAGTAAATGAAATGGTGGTATAAAGAAAGATAAAACAAGGGAGGGGACCAAGGCACCAACCTATGCTTGGCTTTGTTAGCCTTGTTAAAGGGATGGAGTTTGTCCGATGTGCAAAGGAGCAGCCTTCTAGAATTCTATTTTATAAAGATCACTCAGCTTGTGCTGTGAAGAATGGAATGGAGGGAAGGGGGAAGGGTCAGGAAGTATGGAGGCCAATAAGGAGGCTGCTGTAGCTAGGTGAGAGCCTAGGGTGGTTCTCAAAAATGGAGAGGAGTGGACAGAGCTCACCAATATTCTCGAGGTCCCAGTGGCTTGATGGCTAACTGGGGAAGGAACAGGGAGGGAGAGGTAGCTGAGAACGCTCGTTTTTGGCTTGGATTCCACTTACAGGGACAGGAGCAACTACTGCATGGCTGAAGAACAGACCCACTGAAATCAAGAGGAAGGAGTGTTGAGAAAAGCACCCCTTTCAACATGGCCTGAGGGGACTTTAAAGCAGCTCCCAGGTGACTTTGGCAACAGACACATTATCACATGGAAGAGCTGCAAGGAATTATGGAAGCCTGCAGGTCTGAAAAGGAAATGGAATTCAGTGCTTGGAATTTACTTCTCTGGAAAACTGAGTCACACAAGCAGCCCGAAAAAATCTAGGCCCGAGACAGAGAAAGCAGCAGAGACCAAACCAGGAATAACAGGAGCATCAGTCCGCGACTCTCAGCAGCACCAGGCTCGCCTCCGGCCCTCTCCAGGCTCCGTTTTTTTGGCGCCGGTCATCCGCTCCTCTTTTCCCGACGCAATTTCAGCCTAAGGTCCCAGCCACCCTCACTTCTCAAGCATCCCGCTGCCTTCGGCTCCCACTCCAACCGCCTACCACCCGACCCCGGTGCCCCTCACCCTCACCCCGGGGCCCCGGGGCAAGACTCTTCTGCAACCCGGCCTCGACGCTGCCGGCCCGGCCTCTCAATCCTCCAGTCCTCCGGACTCCATATCTCCAGCCAGATCTCCGTTCCTCGGCCTCCACATCCCCTGGTCTCGCCCACCCCCTCGGGTGTCTCGCTAAGCAGGCTCAGTGCACGTTCTCGCGCCCGTCGTGGTGCCATAACAAAGGATCCGCTGCACGGACTGTGCCCACGTCCTCCTCCCCGGAGCAGCTGCAGGCCCGAGCAGGTCGCCGGGGCGGGCGCAGGGCTTGGGAGGATGGAGGGAGCGGGCCCAGGGCTGACGGGGCCGCGGCGGGAAGGGCCGATGGCAGCACTCACCGCACAGCCTCCAAACAACAGCCACGTACGGACTCCTCTCGTACTCGTTAGACTTCCCAAACCGCAGCCCCTGCCCGCAGCCCTAAAAGGTGTACTCCTGGGAGGCCCCGCCCCTAGCCCCGCCCCGGTCCCGCCCCCTTGTTCTTCTCCCTCAGGAGACCCGTTCCTCTAGCCCTGGCGCTCTCCCGCTCCTACCGCCCCTATGCCGCTCCCTCATAGGCCCGGCGCACTCTCCTCCCCGCCCCCGCCTGCCATATGCCCCTCCCTCATAGGCCCGGCGCATTCTTCTCTCCGCCCCCGCCTCCCATATACCTTTCCCTCATAGGCCCGGGGCACTCCTCTCCCGCCCCCGCCACCCCTATGCCTCTCCCTCATAGGCCCCGGCGCACTCCTCTTCCGCCCCCCCGTCGCGCTATGCCGCTCCTTCATAGGCCTGAGCGTCCCTTCCTGTCGGCACGCCCACCCCGCGCTGTGGCCTCGCCCCCGCGCGTGGTTTGAAGACTGGTCCCGCCTGCTGCCCCTGAGGACCAGCGGGTTTCCGCTCGCGGCGCGGGGTTCCGGAAGTAGGAGGGACACCTGAACGCTTCGCGCGACCCAAGGAGCAGAGAGGAGGGAGTCGGAGGCAGGCCTGACGCCCACTCAGACCTCCCGGAGGTAGAGGAGCAGGTCGCGACCCGCGCTGGTAATCTGTACTTCCACTTTGGTGCCGAGGCCTTTCCTTCGCTCACCCCCGAGTTCCCTGCCCCTTAATCCTCCTTCCTGCGCTATTTCCCCGCCTGCTCTGGTTCACGAACTGTGTTCAGACCCTGATGCAAACAATGAGTCTTTTTCGCAGAGTATTAACACAATCGAGCATCAAATTCTGCATCAAACTTAAAGAGGCTCAGGGCATCCTTCGAAGTCGGGGGCCCCAGGTTATCAGCTAGCCTGCTCCCAGCATTTCTGCCTATCCCGGGGTACGTCAGGGCCTGTAGTCTGTCCATAAATAGACGTCCTGATATATATGTGTGTGTGTATATATGTATATGTAGACGCCTTATATACGTACGGCAGCCCTTTGTGCTTAGTACATTTTTCTCAGTACATTTTCTTATTTTATCCTCTCAACAACTGCTGGAGGTACGAATCCCAGTCCCCACACGGGTTTAAGAGAGTTACTTGCTCTTAATGAAAGGAGAATTACCTGAGTTAGATTTGCATCTCAGGAACACCTGGGCCTTCCTTTTTCCCTCCCAAATTGAGAGAGGACCGGTGTTCAGCAGGCCCTTTTTCTGCTGCAGTAAAACTGGAGACCAGGACCCTCTCCAAACCCTACCAGTGGTTTAGCGCGCGGTTCTTCATAGGGAAGGCGCTAGTGTGGTCGCACAAGTCCTGTCACCCCGCTGGGATGCCCACACCCCTTCCTGTGCTAAGCTCTCTTACCAAAATGATAACTTCAGTTAAAGCAGCAGCAGCGGTTTTCTGTCTTCCTGTAGATTAACTAATTAGTCTAGTGAGACTTCATTATAGTAAAAGGGTTGGCCAGAGGCGCTGTCTTCTGACGGAATTCAGTAATTTCTTTTCACAGAATTGTCGCGGAGGTAGCGGGCTTTGAGCTGGGCCTCGAAGAGGAAGAATTTGGGAAAGGCAGGCGAGGCATTCCAGGCAAGAGAAATAGGTGGTGGTAGTGGGTCAGGGACAGGACATGATCCTTATCATTTGGTGAGATGGCTCAACAATAAAAAATAAAATGATTAAGTGGTTTCGATTCTGGGGAGACTGTAAAGTGGTTTAGAATCTGGTCCAGATTCTCGAGGGAGTTTGGGCTTAGTGAGGTAAACTGAAGTGTGAATTGAGTGATTTTCTGAATCATTAATTAGTGTCGCTATGGAAAGTTACAAGTCAGGTTTTAAGGGTGACTAGTGTGGCAGAGAGGCTGTTTGGATGGGAATTCTCTGGGGATGGTAGAAAGGGGGAACTGGAAGAGAAAAACAGATCATTGTATGTTTTCTTATTCCTTACAGGAGGTTTTTGGGAAATTATGAGTTACTTCTGTTCAAGCATTGAGAGGCAAAATGACCGAAGTGGAAAAGGTGAGTGTACTCATTTGGAATGTACTCTTATGTAGCAATATTACTATAAGTGAATTTTAATCACATACTTTATTATGAATATTCTAGCAGTGGGAGAAGTAGTGTAAATGTATTCCAAGAGGCCATAAGGGGATTATGTTAAGAAAATATTGCCAGGGGCACCAGGGTGTCTGCCATCAGCTCAGGTTGTGATCCTGGGGTCCTGGGATCGAGCCCCACATCCAGCTCTCCGCTCAACGTGGAGTCTGCCTCTCCCTCTTCCTCCGTGATCTCTCTCACTTTCACTTTCTCTCAAATAATATCTTAAAAAAGAAAAGAAAATATTGTCAAGTACCAGAACACGCCTAAATACTGAAACTGGAACATAAATGCCAGAAAGCACAAAATACTGATGAATCTTTTCTCAGTACAGAGGGAACATGGGTTGACTTGTGATAGACAAAAGAGGAAGGAAGCTTTCCCTAGAGGTCAGGAATCATGAAGCATGTTCCCTCTATTCCAGCTGCTCCTGGGGCTCAGGCCATTAAGTGTCTGAGCTGGACATATCTAGGCATAAACCTAGGGAAACCAGGGCTACTGAGGTTGGCTGTCGGTGTCATCCCTCTACCTCCTTCCCTCTGCCTCTTCTCCCACTACAGTTCCTGTAAAAGGACTAAGCCTTTTTTCTAGCCTGACCACCTTTAGTTGTAAAACCAATATTGATCATGATTGAATGCAATGTTAAGAAATAACACTGTCGGGGCGCCTGGGTGGCTCAGTGGGTTAAAGCCTCTGACTTCGGCTCGGGTCATGATCCCGGGGTCCTGGGATCGAGCCCCCACATCACACTCTCTGCTCTTCGGAGAGCCTGCTTCCTCCTCTCTCTCTGCCTGCCTCTCTGCCTACTTGTGATCTATGTCTGTCAAATAAATAAAATCTTAAAAAAAAAAAGAAATAACACTGTGGGCAGGTGGGGAATGGGGGCACCTGGCTGGCTCAGTGGGTAGAGCATATGATTCTTGACCCTTTGGTGTGAGTTCAAGCCCCATATTAGGCATGGAGTTTAAGAAAGAAGGGAAGGAAGGAAGGAAAGAAATTAACTAACATTGTGGTGCATTGTGAAGAAATAAACAATAGAGGTTTTTACTATTTTAAAAAACAGCAAATAGTTTTTTCTTTTTTTTTTTTAACAACAAATATTTTTCTTTGGAACTTGGAAACTTACCAAAAATAGTTAACAGCCCCTGTGTGAAAAGGGGTTTTTGATGTACAGTTATGTAAAAGAAGGACGACAGCCCTTCCCCACTGGGAATTAAAAGCATTTCCAAAATGGTGACATATTTCTTATCCCAAGGGATAGGGATGAGGAATATGATAGTCCAAAACCAGAATGCCAGATGCCTTTCTTGTCTCCATTTCCTTTGCTTTTGTCATTCAGCCCTCCTGCTCCAGTAGTCCAGCTCCCAGCTGTCTTCTGACCCCCAGCCCAGCTGTTAACATTTTTGAATTGTGCAGACAACATGAGAGCATAACATATATTGAATTCTTCTTTTTCCTTTGTTGACATTGTGGTTTCTTCAGTCCAGGAAGCATCAGACTGGTTTTCCATTGTGTCTCCATGACTTTCATGTATGGCTTATTTCCTGTGGTTATATCAGTATTTTTACCAAATCAAAAGTTTTCTAGATGTCCATGTCAGTAAGTGTGAACATCCACATGGTTATTCTGTCAATTACTAATAAGATACTAGAGCTATACATCCTATCGAATTGCATTCTGTGTTAATTTTTTTTTAGGATTTTATTTGACAGAGAGAGAGACAGAGAGGGAACGCAAGCAGGGGGTTTGGGAGAGGGAGAAGCAGGCTCTCCGCTGAGCAGGGAGCCCAATTTGGGGCTTGATCCCAGGACTCTCGGATCATGACCTGAGCCGAAGGCAGACGCTGAACCACCCAGATGCCCTCGTGTTTATTTATTCATTAAGTAATCATTGTGCTTTATTAAAAGTTAATACATTTCATAGAAGAAAGTTAGTTTCTCACTTAGGTTGTCAAAATGTGGAGGATTTTTATCAGTATGTGAAGCAGATTAAAATAAACCGAATAATCAGGATCTAGCAGTCTGGAGTCCTGTGTCATTTTGCATTGAAAAAAGCCATTTCATTAAAAATTACTCCAGCTCTTCCACCCAGTGAAATTTTATTCTGTTCCTAGGCATATTTGGTATGAAGTTTATATTGATACCTTTAGAATTATGTTTGTTTCTTGGTTTATAATTTATAATTTTCATGTGGATCACGTGTAATTGAGAGAGTAATCTTTCTTAGGTCTGACATGTTTGAAGTCCAATGTGAAATCTAACAGTGTCATGATACTGTATCATCTCAATCTTTTAGGATGAACCTCTTTTTCCTTTCCGGGAATATATCATTTGCCATTGAGTTTGTGTTGCAAAATTTTCTGCAAGAATTCAAGAGAATATTTAAACTTGATAAGCACAAGTACTGAAAAGCCATTGTCAGAGGTAAATGGGAATTTTTCCCTCGAATGCTTTAGTATATGTTGTTATTTCACCTTAAAAAATGAATATATGTTTTCTACATAGATAAATTATGATACTACTAGTGAAGATGATACTAATGAAAAGAGAGAATACCTCAGTTACTGATTTCTTTTTTCTTTTTTTTTTTAAGATTTTATTTATTTACTTGACAGAGAGAGATCACAAGTAGGCAGAGAGGCAGGCAGAGAGAGACAGGGCCCTGGGATCATGACCTGAGCTGAAGGCAGAGGCTTAACCCAGGCACCCCACAGTTACCGATTTCTCTATGAAAAAACCAGACCGAGGGGCGCCTGGGTGGCTCAGTTGGTTGGGCGACTGCCTTCAGCTCAGGTCATGATCCTGGAGTCCCGGGATCGGGTCCCACATCAGGCTCCCAGCTCCACGGGGAGTCTGCTTCTCTCTCTGACCTTCTCCTCGATCATACTCTCTCTCTCAAATAAATAAATAAATAAAATTTAAAAAGAAAATAAAGAAAAGAAAAAACCAGACCGAAACTTCTTGGCTTAAAAAAAGTTCATTTTTCCTTAGAGTTCTATGGGTTGACTGGGCAGGTCTTTGGCAGATCTCACCTGAACTCACTCAGGCTTACTTAGGCATTGAATTCAGATGCCTGGATGGCCAGAATGTCTGAACTCCATGTCACGTATCTGGTAGCTGGTGTCGGCTGTTAGCTGAGGTAACTTGGTTCCTCTCCACGTGTCCTTTTATCCTCTGTGAGACTGGAGTTCTACCGTGAGAGTCTGAGGACAGTCTTGGTGTCAGGACAAATCCAGTGCACAAGCACTTACCACACCTCAGGTTGCCTCACATTTGTTGATGTGACGTTGACCAAAGCAAGTCATGTGACCAAGCAGAGAGTATGTGAGTGGGCTCAGATAGCATCTGTTCGTGGGAGGAATGGCAGATTTTGTGTTTTTTACTTAACTATGATGCAAGCTTTTCTCCCCTTCTAAAAGCCTGTCCTTTTTTTGGTAAGTAAACCATAATCCCAAATCATAAAAGTCTTTTCTGGCCCCCTTACCTTGGCATGGCTAACATGGAAACATTGTGTGCAAATAAAAAACACATGTCATTAATAAGTAGGGATTAAAAGACTGCTACTTCACATTGACTAATGACAAAAATACAGTCATTAAATTAACATACATAGGTTAAAAATTTGTGTATTCTTATCTTTAAACGTAGACATTCTAACCCGAGACTAACCAATATTGCAGTTGCATTTATACACTGAATTGTTCTCCCAACTAACCATTGTGTTGGGAGAAAAGAAGAACAATGGATAGAAACAGAAGAAAAGGGAACTGCACAGTAGTGTCTAGAAATGAACTCTGTACTAAGAAATAGCACAAAAGTGATGGCCAACGTAGTAGCTCCACTTGGGCAAGATAGATAGTGCTTGATGCAATAAACTGGTTATAATAAAAACCATAATGATACAAAAACCGCTTATGTTTACATGAGGCTTTGTAATTTACAAAACGTTTTCGTACATCCTATCACATTTATCCTCGTGATAATTACATAAAGTATTCAGGATGACTTTGATCCCATTTTGCAGTTAAGGCTTAGGGTGCTTCTAAAATCATAGCACTGTGGGGCGCCTGGGTGGCTCAGTGGGTTAAAGCCTCTGTCTTCGACTCAGGTCATGATCCTAGGATCCTGGGATCGAGGCCCACATCGGGCTCTCTGCTCAGCAGGGAGTCTGCTTCCCTTCCTCTCTCTCTACCTGCCTCTCTGCTTATTTGTGATCTCTGTCAAATAAATAAATAATAAATAAATAAAATAAAATAAAATCATAGCACTATTAGATAGAAGAGCCAAGATCTAAAGCTATCTGGTAACTAGCCCCATTCCTATTTCACATTAAAACTTCATGCAAAACTATATATATACATAATATGTTTGTATACATAGTATATATATTATGTATTATATATGTAATATAGAAATATATATTATATAGAATATATGAAATATAAGTTATGTTATACAATATATATAACTATATGTATGTGTATGTGTGTGTTTATATATATATATATAAAAGGCAGTTAAGGAAATAACTGTAAGGAAATGGTTTTTGACATTTTACCAAAAAAATATATTCTAAAGAAAGAAATTATGTCTTTGTTTGTTTTAGTGCTAATTGACAGAAATCTTACATGGGTTAGGATTTAGTTTCCCTGTAACTTCCAAACCAATGGAGAGAAAATGGGAAGCAAAACTGAAGCAAATTGAAGAACGAGCATCTCGTTATGAGAGGAAACCATTGCCGTTGGTATACAGACCAAGATTGTCCAAGCCAGAAGAACCACCCTCCATTTGGAAACTATTCCATCGGCAAACTCAGGCTTTTAATTTTGTTAAAAGCTGTAAAGAGGTAATTTTCTTACCTCTTATCTCCTACGTCTCTCTTTTTTTTGAAGCTACTGTAACTTAAGATTTTAAAAAGAAAGGTCTGGGGGCACCTGGGTGGCTCAGTGGCTTAAGGCCTCTGCCTTCGGCTCGGGTTATGATCCCAGGGTCCTGGGATTGAGCCCCACGGAGCCTGCTTCCCCCTCTCTCTGTCTCTGCCTGCCTCTCTGCCTACTAGTGATCTCTCTCTCTGTCAAATGAATAAATAAATTAAAAAAAAAAAAAAAAGAAAGGAAGGTCTGTTTGTCTTCAGTCCACATGAGTGTCAAAAGAATTTAGTTGTAGGGGCTCCTGGGCGGCTCAGTGGGTTAAAGCCTCTGCCTTCAGCTTGGGTCATGATCCCAGGGTCCTGGGATCGAGCCCCAAATCGGGCTCTCTGCTCAGCAGGGAGCCTGCTTCCCCCCTCTCTCTCTCTGCCTGCCTCTCTGCCTACTTGTGATTCTGCCTACTTGTGATCTCTATCAAATAAATAAATAAAATCTTCAAAAAAAAAAGAATTTAGTTGTGATCTAAATATCACATTATTATTTATTTTTAAGATTTATTTGTGAGAGAGAGAGAGCACAAGCAGGGGGAACAGCAGGCAGAGGCAGAAGCAGGCTCCCCATTGAACAAGGAGCCCTATGTGGGACTTGATCCCAGGACCCTGGGATCTTGACCTGAGCTGAAGGCAGACACTTAACGATCGAGCCATCCAGGTGTCTGTAAATATCCCACTATTTACAGAAATTATCCCTATGAATTTTTGGCCATTTACTTAATAATGAAAAAGAATGGGCTATGTAGTGACAAAGATTTATAATGATACTTTAAAGTTTTAATTGAAATAGGGTTGACATAGTGTATTAGTTTCAGGTGAACAACATAGTGATTCAACAGTTACACATTAAAAATGTTCGCCATGGTAAGTCTAGTCCCCATCTATCACCAAAGTTACTATAATATTACTGACTATATTCCCTATGCCATACTTTTCATCCTCATGATTTATGTATTTTATAACTGGAAGATTGTACTCTTATCTTCTTCACCTATTTCTCCTGTCTCTCCATCCACCTTTGCTCAGGCAACAACCAGTTTGTTTTCTGTATTTTATGAGTCTATTTTAGGTTTGCTTTGTTTTTAGGTTCTGCATAAAAATGAAGTCTTTTTGATCTTTGTTTTTTTCCTAGCTTATTTCACTTAGCATAATATCCGTTAGGTCCATCCATGTTGTTGTGAATGGCAAGACTTCATTCTTTTTTTATGGCTGAGTAACATTCTTTTGTATATATATACTGCATCTTCTTTATTTTCATTTGTCAATGGACACAGGTATCTTTCATACCTTGGCTATTATAATGAAACAAAGGACATATATTCTTTTGAATTAATGATTTCATTTTCTTCAGGTAAATACTGAATTACTAGAATTAATGGACTGTATGGTGCTTCTATTTTTAATTTTTTCTGAGGAACCTCCATTCTGGTTTCCATAATGGCTGCACCAACTTACATTCCCACCAGTGGTGCATAAGTGTTTCCTTTTCTCCAAATCCTTACCAACAGTGTTATTTCTTGTCTCTCTCTTTTTTTTTTTTTTAAGATGTATTTATTTATTTATTTTAATGCAGAGTGGAGGAGGAATAGGAGAGAGAGGAATTCTCAAATTGACTACCCACCGAACACTGAGTCTGACACAGGGCTCCATCCCAGGACCCTGAGATATGACCTGAGCCGACAAGAGTCAGACGCTTAACCCACTGAGCCACCCAGGTGCCCCTATGTCTTATCTTTCTGATACTAACCCTTCTGACTGGTGTGAGGTGATATCTCATTTGATTTGATTTGCATTTCCCTGATGCTTAGTAATGTTGAGCATTGCTTCATGTATCTGTTGGCTATCTGTATGTTTTACTTGTTCCTTACCAATTTGGATGTCTTTTTTTCTTCCTTTTAGTTGTCTGATTGTTGTGGTTAGGATTTCTACTACTGTATTGAGTAAAAGTGGGAAGAATGGGCATCTTTATCTTTTCCTGATCTTGGAGAAAAAGCTTTCAGCTTTTCATTATTGAGTCTGATGTTGGCTGTGGGTTTGTCATTTGTGGTCTTTACTATGTTGAGGTGTGTTTCCTCTATATTCCCTTTGTTGATAGTTTTATAATGTTAAATTGGGTCAAATGCTTTTTCTGCATCTATTGAGATGATTGATCTTTATCCTTCTTTTATTAAAGTGCTGTATATGTTGATTTGTGGATATAGAACCATTCTTGCACTCCTTTAATAAGCCTCATTTGACCATGGTGAATGATCGTTTTAATGTATTGTGTTAGGTTTGCTAATATTTTGTTGAAGATTTTTGCATCTGTACTCATCAGGAATAATGGTCTGTAACTTCATTTTTTTGTAGTGTCTTTGTCCGGTTTGGTTTGAGGGTAATGCTGGTGGCCTTGTAAAACAAATTCAGAAGGTTCCTAGGGGGAAGAAATTCCTTCTTGTATATTTTGGAATAGTTTGAGAACTCTTTATTAAATGCTTGGTAGAATTCATCTGTGTAGCCATCTGGTCCTGGAATTTTGTTTTTTGGGAATTTTTTTTATTACTGATTCACTTTCATTACTAGTAATCTATCTGTACAGACATTCTATTTCTTCCTGATTTAGTCTTTATCCATTTCTTCTAGGTTGTCTGATTTGTTGGCACATATTTTCCTGTTGTAGTCTCTTATAAAGCTTTGTATTTTTGTGGATGTCAGTTGTATCTTCTCTCTTATTTCTGATTTCATTTTTGTGTCTTTTTTATTCTTGATGAGTCTGGCTATATTAATTTTATTTATCTTTTCAAGGAAGCAGCTTTTAATTCCATTGATCTTTTCAATTATCTTTTTAGTCTTTTTTTCATTTATTTCTGCTCTGATATTTATTATTTTCTTCCTTCTAATTTTGAGCTTTTTTGTTCTTATTTTCCTAGTTCCTTTATACAGAAGTTTAAATTACTTTTTTTGAGATTTTTCTTTTTTCTTGAAGTAGGATTATATTGCTATAAATTTCCCTCTTAGAACTGCTTTTTCTATGTCCCAACCATTGTGTTTCCATTTTCTCTTGTGTCCAGGTGTTTTTTTACTTCCTCTTTTATTTCCCCATTGACTCCATTGACCCCTCTGACTCATTGTTTAGTAACATGTTGTTTATTCTCCATGTGTTTGTGTTATTTCCAGTTTTTTTCTTGTAATTGATTTCTTATTTTATATTGTTGAAACAGATGCTTGACAGGATTTCAGTCCTTTTAAATTTATTGAGACTTGTTTGGTAGCCCAACATGTGATCTATCCTGGAGAATGTTCCATGTGCACTTGAAAAAAAATGTTTTCTTCTGTTTGGGGATGAGATGTTCTATATAATCTATTAAATACATATGGTCTAATGTGTCATTCAAAGCCAGTACTACTTTATTGATTTTCTGTCTGGAGGATCAATGGATCATCCATTGATGTAAGTGGGGTGTTAAATTACCCTACTATTACTGTATTACTGTCACTTTCTCCCTCTTTGTCTATTAATACTTGCTTTGTATATTTAGGTGCTCCTATGTTGGATGCATAGACATTTACAATTGTTTTATCCTCTTCTTAGATTGATCCCTTCATCATTATGTCATGCTATTTCTTTCTTTCTTTTTTTTTTTTAAGATTTATTTATTACTAGAGAGCATGCACAAGTCAGGGAGGGGCAGAGGGGGGAATCTCAAGCAGACTTCCTACTGAGTACAGAGTCCAACAAGGGGCTTGATCCCAGGACCCTGAGAACATGACCTGAGCCAAAATCAAGTGTTTGTTGCTCAACCGATTGAGCCACCCAGGAGCCCTTATGTCATGCCTTCCTTTGTCACTTTTTACAAATTTTAAATCTATTTTGTCTGATATAAGTACTGCTGCTCCACCTTTTTTTTAAAAATTAGAATTTGCATGGAATATCTTTTTATACTCCTTCTTTTTCGGGCTATATGTCTCAGTCCGAAGTCTCTTGTGGGCAGCATATAGATGGGGTTGGTTTTTTTATCCATTCAGTCACACTTTGTCATTTGATTGGATCATTTAGTCCATTTACATTTAAAGTGATTATTGACATATATGTACCTATTGCCATTTTGTTAATTGTTTTTTGGTTGTTTTTGTAGTTCTCGTTTTTTTCCTTTTTGCTGTCTTTCCTTGTGATTGATGACTTTCTTTAGTGTTATGCCTGGGTTCCTCCCTCTTTATTTTTTGTGTATCTGTTATAGGTTTTTGATGTATAGTTACCACGAGGTTCATGTGTTACATCTTATGTATATAGCAGTCTGTAAAATTGGTGGTTGCTGATGTTCCAACACATAAAAGTGCTACATTTTTACTCTGTGTTTAAGTGTATGATGTTATATTTTACATCTATTTATTTTACATATCCCTTAAGCAATTTATGTAGATACTTACTACTTTTGTCCTTTAACCTTCATGCTGGCTTTATAAGTGATTGATATACTTTTACTGTATGTTTTCTTTGATAAGTGAAATTTTTTCCCATCATAATTTTCTTCTAGTTATGTTCTTTTCTTTTCTACGTGAAGAAGTCCTTTTAACGTTTGTTGGAAAGCCATTTTATTGATGATGAACTCCTTTAAATTTTTTCTGGAAACTCTATCTCTCCTTCAGTTCTGAATGGTAATCTTATTGGGTAGAGTATTCTTGGGCATTGGTTTATTTCTTTCAGTACTTGAAATAAATCATGTCATCCCTTTCTGACCTGCCTAGTTTTTGCTGAAAAAAAAATGCACTTATAATCTGTGGGTGTTCCCTTATATGTAACTGGTTGCTTTTCTTTTACTGCTTTGAATAGTCTATCTTTAAATTTTGACATTTAGTTATAATGTGTCTGGGTGTGCACTTCCTTGGATTCATCTTCTTTGGGTTCTCTTTGCTTCTTGGAGCTGTTATTCTTTTTTCCTTCTCCAGATTAGGGAAGTTTTCTGCCTCTATCTCTTTTCTCCTTCTGGGGCTCCTGTAATATGAATGTTTGTGCCCCTGATGTTGTCCCAGAGGTTCCATACACTATGGTTATTTTATTCATTTCCTTTTCTGTTCAGTGGGTGCTTTCCACAATCTGCATCCTCTAATCTGCTCTGATTTACACTAGTATATTTTTCACTTCAGTTATTGTATTCTTCAGCTCTGATTCCTTTTCTTTTATATCTTCTGTTTCTTTGTTGAGGGTCTCAAAGTACATCCACTCTTCTTTCAAGTCTGGTAAGCACCTTTATGACCATTGCTTTGAACTATCTATCAGGTAGATTGCTTATCTCCATTTCTTTATCTGAGGTTTGTCTTATTCTTTTGTTGGGAACACAGTCCTCTGTCTCCTTATTTTGTCTGACTTTCTGTATTTGTTTTTATGTATTATGTCAATGGGCTCTGTCTCCTGGTTTTCAAAGTAGCTTTATGTCACAGGTGTCCTGGGGGCCCAGAAGCACAACACTCAGTGGTCACAAGGACCAGTCACTGTGGTGGTGTCCCCTTCTCCCTACATGTGACCTTGTGTTGTGACCAGGCTGTGGCTGCTGCTTGTGCCCTGGTTGCTGGACCTTGTCTTCAGCCTTCCTGTCAGCCATGACTGTGGTTCCTCTAGGTGCACTGGTGGGCAGTCCTGGCCCCCCAGATGAGCAGATTCTAATGACTGGCTGCAACTACTGCTGGCACACTGGTGGGAAGGGCTGCCCCCAGGGCTGTTGGCTGAGAGGCCTGGCTGTGGCAGCAGCTGCTGCAGGTATGCTGCTTGGTGGAGTAGATACTGAGGCATCTGGCTGAGAGGCCTGGCTGCAACTGCTGTGACCATCCTGGTGGGCTGAACTGGCTTCTCACCTGCTTGGGGCAGAACCCACTTTGGAGGGGTGCCAGTCCAGCTGGGGCTGTCTTCTGGGTGTGGCCAGGTTGGTGTTGCTTTTTGGGGATGCTGATCCCAACCAAGGCTGTCTGCTAGGTATGGTGGGCCAAGAGCCAATTTGGATGAGGACCTGTTGGGGCAGGTCGGTTAGATGGGGCCAGTCTACCAAGGAACACTGAGAGTGGGGCAAGCAGTGCTTGGAAAGTAGACAGAGGGTCAGAACTGGCTCCCACAGGCGTCGGGCAGCTAGGCCAAAAGAAGGCAAGAAAAATGGCAACCACGAGCGCTTGCATCTCCAGAGGAAGTTCCTACCTATCTTTGTTCCTCTGGCACTTGTCCTAGAATTATAATTCTAGAATAAATCTTCATATATATAACCCAGTTGCTTTTAAAACTGCTGCTTCTGTGTGCTGGATCTTGGACCAGGTAATATAGTGTGCTTTAAGTACACTTTAAGTACACTTAAGTGACACTTTAAGTACACAGTGCTTTAAGTGCAATTAATAGAGTGTGCCCTTTAAGAGTGGAGTGTGTCTGAGAGTTAAGTCCTGGTGATTTTCTTAACGAGACATAACAGGGAATGGAGACTTGTTCTCAGATCTCCTGCTGCAGGCACCCCGGGGGAGCCTGATGTGGGGCTTGATCCTTTCTCTCTTTGGGGAGGACTTCTAGGCCTGTGCTAACTGTCCTGCTTGTGGTTCTCTGTACCAAGGTTGGGTTCCTATTTTTGTTTTAGCTCCTCCTACCCCTCTTGATGTGGCCTTGTTTTTACGTCTTTAGTCTTTAGCTGTGGAAGATCTATTCTGCTGGTCTTTGGCTGTTCTCAGAGCAAGTTGCCTTACTTGTGGCAGTTATGTCAGTGTGTCCATGTGGGGTGAGCTCAGCATCCTACTACTTAGCCTTTTTGTCCTACTCCCACATAATGATATTTAAAAGAAGCTATGCTAAGGGGCCTGGGTGGCTCAGTCAGTTAAGCATCTGCCTTTAGCTCAGGTCATGATCCCAGGGTCCTGGAATCCAGCCCAGGGTGGGCTCCCTGCTCAGTGGGGAGTCTGCTTCTCCCTCTACCTCTGCCTGCTGTTCCCCTTGCTTGTACTCTCTCTCTCTGTCAAATAAACTAATTTTAAAAAACAAAACAAAACAAAAATAATAAATAAAAGAAGCTATGCTTAGAGGAAAAATGACTGTATCCATGACCTGAAAAATAATAAAATGATTAGATTTAAGTGGAGAACTAAAACAGTACCCACAAAAATGTGAGGAAATGAATGAGTGGAGTATGAAAATTTGAAGGATGAAATGAGGAAGAAAAATGGAACTGAAGCAATAGGAAGATAAAATGTCTCAAATAGTATAGTTTAGAGTTCATAAACCCTGGGTCTTAAATCATACCACCAAAGCAAACATATATTTAACTTTCTATGCTCTCCTTTTGTGCTTTGGAGTAATATAGTGGATTTATAATAATTCCTACATATTAGGTAAGTGGGCTTAAGGAGTGGTTGCTGGCTATTACCCTTGCAAATGGTCTGATGCTCAGAAACAAACAGATGTCTATTGCACATCATTTATTTGGCACTGTGGGGAATATAAAATATGAAAATGTGCGTACGTGAAGTCTAGCATAAATATATTGTGATTCTGATCACTGATGCTATATAAAAACTGAGGGCACTTAAAGTTTTTTAGGATGAAGACCCTTTGTTCCCTTGTGAAGGGAAGCTAACTCAGATCTATCAGAAGAGTTTAGGAAATAGGGATTCCTGGGTGGTTCTGTCATTAAGTGTCTGCCTTCAGCTCAGGTCATGATCCCAAGGTCCTGGGATTAGATCCCAAAGTCCTGGAATTGAACCCCATGATAGGCTTCCTGCTCAGCTGGGAGCCTGCTTCTCCCTCTGCCCCTCCCCCTGCTCCTGTGCACAAACTCTCTATCCCTCTCTCAGATAAATAAAATCTTAAAAAAAAACAAAGTAGTTTAAGAAATAAAATAATAGCCTTTTGTGTTCATTTTGTGTAAACCCAATTCAAGTATCGGAAATTAAAATCCTGACAAGTTCATTTGATCTTGAATTAGAGTAGGAGTATGATTGCTAAACTTAACAATTACCAGCTATAAAATTTATCTCAGGAAGATTGTTTTTATGTCAGTAATTTAGTCCCTCATTGAAATCTCACTTCTGAAAATGGAAGTTTCATTTCCTTGATAGGCTTAACAGCTACCATTAAGTAAGTGGAAAGAAAAGAACTTGTGTATCCCTTTAATAGAAGAAACTCTTCAGGACAACTAATGCAAATGGTTCTATCAAGTGCCACAGCCATTAACCTTAAAAAAAGTGTCTCATAGAAAAGATTATTTATAGTCTTATACTTGTTAAAGGTAAACATTTTAAATCTTAAGCTTTTAATATTAACTTGTAAATATTTAAAACATTTTAAAAATTTAAAAAATTTGTTGCCCACATTTTTTATATGTACTAGAGAATTTATTAATTTTAGTCTAAGTCATTTTTTTAAAAGATTCTATTTATTTGAGAGAGAGAATGAGAGAGAGGGAATATGAGAGGGGAGAGGTCAGAGGGAGAAGCAGGCTCCCTGCTGAGCAGAGAGCCCGATGCGGGGCTCGATCCCCAGACTCTGAGATCATGACCTGAGCCGAAGGCAGAGGCTCAACCCACTGAGCCACCCAGGTACCCCAATAAATAAGTCTTTAAAAGAAAGTTTAATTTCATAAACTAGGAAGTGAAGCTATAATAGGAAGTCAAGCTAGAGTGATTGAAAAGTGATTTTTCTCCTTTTTTTCCCTCTTTTTTGGTCTGGATTTTCGAATTGTTTCTGCCTTGAACGTGTATTACTTGAGTGAATAAAAATAAATATAATTTGATTTTGATTGGCATAGTCACAATAATTATTTTTCTTTTTTTAGGAATAAAGATGTTCAAATTCCAGTTTTCTAAAATTTGATAAAATTCTTTATGAATAGTGACTAGCTACAGTTGTTTTTGGATTTCTGCTTTATTACCTTTTTTACTATTATTTTTGCTTTTATAAAGGATGTTCACGTATTTGCTTTGGAATACAAAGTGGGCGATGGGCAACGTATCTACCTGGTGACAACCTATGCTCAGCTTTGGTTTTATTATAAATCCCGGTAAGTCTGTCAAGGACAACACATTAAAGCTACATTTCCTTCATCTGGTAATGTTTGTGAAATTAATGCTGGCTGAATTAACTGTTGTGGATCTCCATCCCACATTTGGTTACCCTTTTCTCCATAAAATTGAATTCTGGAGCTTCTGTGTCATAGCGGCACTAAGTGATCTTAGGAGGTGCTGGGAGAAAAGTCAGGGACAATAGTGTGTGTTGTGAGTTCTTGTGCATGTGATGACATGATTTCCCCATCACTTTTTGTTCAAATTACAAACTTTTCTTCCATAGGATGCCATCTGGATTTCACTTAGCACAAGTCATCATTTATTTACGGAGGCAGTATCTATTTTTAACAAGCCGTGTTAAAGTCCTGTCTCTTGATCCACATGTGAGCACTGAAAGCTCTTTGAAGTCAAGCGATTCAGAATATGTTTTTAGCCAATTTTTCAAATACTATTTTCCTAATGAAAATACAAAACTTAAAAATTTTTGTAAAAAGATTATCCAGAGCACATGGGTGGCTCAGTTGGTTAAGCGACTGCCTTTGGCTCAGGTCATGATCCTGGAGTCCCAGATTGAGTCCCGCATCCGGCTCTCTGCTCAACAGGGGAGTCTGCTTCTCCCTCTGACCCTCCCCCTTCTCATGCTGTCTCTCTCTCTCTCTCAAACAAATAAATAAAAATTTAAAAAAAAAAAAAAAGGGTTATCCAGTCCCAAGAATACATGTGATCCTGGGATTCTAGTTCCAGAAAGAAAGTTCTTTTCTCAGACAAGATTCGTTCTGTAATGACACCAAGAATAAAGAAGGGTCATACAGTGTCAAAATTGTCTGTGAATAAATAACACCATGAGGTTGACCATATTTTCAAGGTAAATAATGTGACCGAACATGATTGCTACATCTTCTTTGATGGAAGCTCTTAATAATGTGATGATCCGTAAACCCACAGGGGAGCAGTTGTTCAGTTTGTCATGTCTTCATTATGCCATAGTTATATGTCATTAAATCACAGTTAGTCCAGTATCTTGAGATATATGATCAAGTACCATGATTCAAAATGTATAAGACATAAACCTAACAATTTTGAACTATTTAATTCAGGAAAAATCTCTTACACTGCTATGAAGTCATTCCTGAAAATGCTGTGTGCAAACTTTATTTTGATTTGGAATTTAACAAACTTGCCAATCCAGAAGCTGATGGAAAAAAGATGGTTGCATTACTCATTGAGGTAAATTACAAACTTAGGTTTTTCTCCTTATATCTGTATATCTTTTCATTCATGTATTCATTCATTAAGTGAATGCAGCCTGTGTAATATTTGGGTTCTGTGTTTCACCTCCTTTTTCTTCTCTTCCTTTGGAATTTCCATTTCTTAATATGACTTCTCTGAATAAACTTCTAAAATGGTCAGAGGTTCAATTTAGGTCCATATATATTGTAATATTAGTATATCTGTAAAAAAATAGACTTGAGGGGCACCTGGGTGGCTCAGTGGATTAAAGCCTCTGCCTTCGGCTCAGGTCGTGATCCCAGGGTCCTGGGATCGAGCCCTGCATTGGGCTCTTTGCTCAGCAGGGAGCCTGCTTCCTCCTCTCTCTCTGTCTGCCTCTCTGCCTGCTTGTGATCTCTGTCTGTCAAATAAATTTAAAAAAAAAAAGACTTGAGAGGGGCACCTGGGTGGCTCAGTTGGTTAAACAACTGCCTTCAGCCCAGGTCGTAATCCTGGATTCCTGGGATCGAGTCCCACATCAGGCTCCCTGTTCCTTGGGGAGTCTGTTTCTCTCTCTGACCTCTCCCCTCACATGCTCTCTCTCTCTCTCTTTCAAATAAATAAATAAAATCTTTAAGAAAAAAAAAAAAGGACTTGAGAAAGGTGGCAGTTCAGAAACTTTGTTTTTAAATTATATATTAACTCTATTGCAAGTAGCTGACTGATAAAAGTTAGGCAAAGTAATTTTTACTGTAAAAATTGGTTATTGAGATGAATTAAGAATTTAAAAAAAGAATTAAAAATTGTGTCCTAATTTTTGTGCTGGGAAGGATTTTGGAAATTATTCCGTCTTACGACATCATAAATGAGGAGTCTAAGGTCTAGAAAAACTTAAAACTCCTGTTCTAGGTCCTGTAGTGTTGGTAAAACATGATCTAGAAGTACAGTTATCGTTGTTTTTAACAAAGAGGAAAGACTGTCATTCCAGTATATATTTTTGGTTTAGTAGTGTCAACCGGGAAGTTACTAACAAAAGGAATAATATGGGCTAGTTCAACTAAAGTCTATTAGTGTTTTCTTATAGGATCTTTTAAGATTTTTATTATATTAAGTGTTATTAAACTTATATTGCCTATTATTTGGGCTCAAAGTAGTATTAACATTTATTGATTAATTTATTTTCTTTCTTGCTTTTTAAAAATTTATTAAAGTTTTCATTTTATTTTATTTTTTATTTTGAGAGAGAGAGAGAATGAGTGAGCCAGGGGAGGGGCAGAGGGAGAGAGAGAATCCCAAGTCAACTCCAAGCTGATCACAGAGCCAGACGTGGTCCTCAGTCCCATGACTCTGAGATCATGACTTGGGCTGAAACCAAAAGTTGGATGCCTAACTGACTAAGCCACCCAGGCACCCCTTAAATTTTTTTTCCTTTTATTTTTAGAGAGAGAGTGTATGCACATGTGAGTGGGGCAGGGACAGAGGGAGAGGGAGAGAGAGAATCCCTGAGATCCTGACCTGAGCCAAAATCAAGAGTTGAATGCCTAACTGACTGAGCCACTGAGGTGCTCCTTAATTTTTTTCTCTTAGATATTAACTGTAGATGACACATTTTATAACTTTAAAAATATATCTTAAAAAAATTGTTTTTAAAGATTTTATTTATCAGAGAGAGAGTGGGAGCGAGCACAGGCAGACAGAGAGGCAGGCAGAGGCAGAGGGAGAAGCAGGCTCCCTGCTGAGCAAGGAGCCCGATGTGGGACTCGATCCCAGGACGCTGGGATCATGACCTGAGCCGAAGGCAGCCGCTTAACCAACTGAACCACCCAGGCGTCCCTTAAAATGTTTTTGATAAAGAGTATCTGCTGATTATGTTGAAACACTCTTTTTAAAATTTTTTGAAAAATGTATGCAAATACATAAAAAAAAATTCATGTAATGTTAGCTTTTTCTTGGCTTCCCCCCTCCTTTACTTAGGTTTATTTATTTATTATGAAGTATAGTTGACATCTAACATTTTATTAGTTTCAGGGCTATAACATAGTAATTTAACATTTAATATACATTATATAAGATTCATGTTAAGTCTGGTTTCCATTTGTCACCATATAAGCTTATTATAATATTAATGACTATAATGCTTACATTGTTTTGCATACATCCCTGTAACTTATGTATTTTATAACCACAAGTTTCTATCTCTTAATCTGCTTCACCTATTTCGCCCATACTCCTACTTCCTCCCCTCTGGCATCTGCATTTTGTTCTCTGGATTTTTGAGTCTGTTTTGGTTTATTTTGTTTATTTTGTTTTTTAGATTACACAGGTAAGTAAAACCATGTGGTATTTGACTTTCCCTGTTTGCCTTATATCACTTAGCATAATACCGGTGCTGGCAGGTGGCAAAATGTTATTCTTTTTCATGGCTGAGTAATTTTAGTGTGTGTACATACACCACATCTTCTTTTTCCATTCATTTGTCAGCGGACACAGGTGTCTTCCATATCTTGGCTATTGGAAATAATGCTGCGATAAACCTAGGAATGCATGTGTCTGTTTGATTTACTGCTGTTTTATTCTTTGGGTAAATCTCCAGGAATAGAAGTGTTGGACCATTTGGTAGTTCTATTTTTCACTTTTTGAGAAATCTCCATACTGTTTTCCATAAAGGCTACACAATTTGTGTTCCCACCAACAGTGCACAAGGATTCCCTTTTCTCTACATCCTTGCCAATATTTGTTATTTCTTGTCTTTTTTGATATTCGCCATTCTGGCTTGTGTGAGGTAATACCTCATTGTGGTTTTCATTTGCATTTCCCTGATGATCAGTGATGTTAAGCATTTCTTCATGTGTATGTCTTCTTTGGGAAAAGGTCTGTTCAATTCTGCATATTTTAAAAATCAGATTTTTTGTTGTTGAATTGTAGGAGTTCTTTATATATTTTGGATATTAATCCCTTATCAGATATACCTTTTGTAAATATCTTCTCCCACTCAGTAGATTGTCTTTTTGTTTTGTTGATGGTTTCCTTCACTGTGCAAAAGCTTTTTAGTTTGATACAGTCCCAGTTGTTTATTTTTGCTTTTGTTTTGTTACACTTTACTGAGGAGATAGATCCAAAAAATAATGCTAAGACATATGTGCAAGAGATTATTGCCTTTATTTTCTTCAGGGAGTTTTATGGTTTCAGGTCTTCAGTTTAGGTCTTTAATTTATTTTGAGTTTATTTTTTACGTGATGTAAGAAAGTGAATTGTTTTTCATGTAGCTGTTCAGTTTTCCCAGCACTATTCATTGAAGACATTGTCTTTTATCCATTGCATATTCTTTCCTTCTTGATCATAGAATAACTGACCATTTAATTGTGGGTTATTTCTGGCCTCTCTATTCTATTTCCTTGATTTATATGTGTACTTTTGAGTCAGTACATACTGTTTTGGTTACTGTAGCTTTGTAGTATAGTTTGAAATCTGGAAGTGTGATACCTCCAGCTCTGTTCTTTTTTCTTGAGATTTCTTTATCTAGTTGTGGTCTTTTGTAGCAATGTCTACACAACTAGGCTTACCTGCTGGGTATAGCATGTGTGTGCCCCTATGAGCAGGGGGAGGGGCAAAGGGAGAGGGAATCTTAGGCAGAGCTGAGTGCTCTTTCCCATGACCTTGAAATCATGATCTGAGCTGAACCAAGAGTGGGAAGCTTAATTAACTGTATCACCCAGGTGTTCCAAGATTATTTTAGGTAGTATTATCTTCATATATATTTACATGGAGATTAATTTCATTTATTGGTTACTTTGTATAACAAGTGTATAACCCAGTAAGTACTTTTCCTTTTGAGTCCCCTGTGTGAAGAGGCATAAATTAGATTAACTCTTATGTTAACAGATGGTTAAGAGTAACTAATAATAGCTAGTGATAACATATAATAGCTAGTGATAACATATCATCCTTGGAGGCAGTGACAACTGATGAACTTTAATAAGCCCCTTCTGCCAAATGGAATGGACTCTGATGCTAGTGCATTTATAAAACTATGCTGACAGGTAACATTGCTCAAATAATCATATTTCTAACTTGTGGATCTTCTAGTTTAATATTTAAATGTCTTACTTTTTTTTTTAAAGATTTTATTTATCTCTTTGACAGAGAGAGATCACAAGTAGGCAGAAAGGCAGGCAGAGAGAGAGGGAGAGGGGGAAGCAGGCTCCCTGCTGAGCAGAGAGCCCTATACGGGGCTTGATCCGAGGACCTTAAGATCATGACCTGAGCCGAAGGCAGAGGCTTAACCCACTGAGCCACCCAGGCTCAGTCTTACATTTTTATTTAAAGTTTAACTTGGGAAAGTTGACTTAGATAATTAGGATTACTTTTTGTTTGTTTATTTAACCTAGGCAGTCACTACATTTATTCTGTATAGCTCCAAAATATAAAACCGGATTTTATTCATCAGAAATGTTTCAGCCTTGGGACGCCTGGGTGGCTCAGTGGGTTAAGCCTCTGCCTTCCACTCAGGTCATAATCTCAGGGTCCTGGGATCGAGTCCCGCATCGGGCGCTCTGCTCAGCAGGGAGTCTGCTTCCCTTCCTCTCTCTCTGCCTGCTTGTGATCTCTCTGTGTCAAATAAAATCTTTAAAGAAAAAATGTTTCAGCCTTTAGTACGTGTCAGTGTGTCTAGGCACTTGGAAGACCATGGGTTAGTCCACAGAGACCTAGGTTCTGCCTTTATAGAATTCATAGTCCCATGGGAAATAACAAATTAGGATAGCTTTAGTTACCATAATTTAAAAAGGCGCTTAAACAAGATAGAGATTTATTTCTCCCTCATGTAGTGTCTGGATATGGCTCCATCACATCAGAGACCAGGCTTTATTGCTTTGCTGTTTCCTGAGATGTTGCCTTTAAGCACACTGTCCAAATGGCTCCCAACCACAATGTCTGCTTTCCAGTCAGTGGAAGACGGTGACTTCCCCCATGTCACCGGGCATGCCTTTCCCCTGTAAGAGTGTAACTTGGAAATCACTTCCTTTCCTTCTGTTCACATCCCATTTGCCTGAACTTGGTCGTGTGGCCACACCTTACTGCCAGGGAGTCTGGGAAGTGCGGTCTTTATGCTGGGTGGCCTTGTATCCAGGTAGTCAGCATTCTGTCTCCACGGAAGCAGGAAAGAATAGATGGTGAGGGGTAGCCTCTGTAATGGAGTAGACACCGAAGTCAAAATAATCACACAAATTCACATAAAACTGTAGCCGTGGAAGGACTATAACCGGGGACAGAGTGTGAAGGGGGAATGGATGTGGAGAGGGAAATTGAGGAGGCCTCTGAGAAAGTGAGAATTTATTGAAGAATACAGAGAGCATGGGAGGGGTTGTTATAATAATGCAAAAATAACACGAATAAATACAAGTTCGGCATCTAAGTGCTTGGCAGTTTATAAGCCTTTTTTTTTTTTAAGCTTTTTTATTTAAACATATAATGTAATCCCACCACCCTCTCCCAACCCCTCTCCCCCCCCCACCCCCCTCAGTTTGTTTTATGACATTAAGAGTCTCTTTTGGTTTGTCTCCCTCCCGATCCCATCTTGTTTCATTTTTTCTTTTCCTACCACCTTAACCCCCACCCCCGTTGCATCTCCACATGTCAAGATAACCATGTATGGTAGTTCTTAGTAACTTCATTTTGCAAGTGGGAAAACAGGTTTCAGAAGTGACTTGTTTTGTGGCTGCACAGCTAATGCTTTTAAGCAGGGATGTATGCCAAGCAATGTGCTAACTTTTTACTCTCATCTTGTCATTTACTCATTACAACAAATCCGCAGAAGTTGGGTCAGATTATAATCCCATTTTGCAGTCAGGGAATGTAAGGTTTGGACTTGACCAAAGTCACACAGAGCTGGTAAGTGGCAAAGCTAGTACTCAAACCTAGATCTTTCTGATTCCAAATCTGGTGCTCCTACCCCAGGGCTTGCTGCCTTCTTACAGTGCATAACTGCCTTCAGTGTCAGTAGCACCTGGCCCCAGAGAGCTGAATTTTTGGAGGTAGATTTTGGCTCAGTATGTGTGAGGAACCTTCTAAACCTTCAAACTAAAACTATGAAAAATGAAATTAGTGACTTTTTAACTCGTAGATGGTATTTGAAGAGATGCTTAAAAAATATATTGATTCTGCTTAAAAAGGAATGTATTTATTGTGATTTTGGAGATTAATGTATAAGATAAATTGTTTGAATTTTAGGACTCTTGGAACACGGGGGATAATTTAAATGTGATGTATATTTCTATGTATTAGTAATTCGGTGAAATTGTTGCATTGTAAATATTCTGATAATAAAATTTAAAAAATGAGTTAGAGTTATACCAAGATATTTGAATTTCCTCATGGAAAAATTTTAAAACAATTTGAAATATTAATTACTTACATTTTACTTGTGTCTTTAGCATGTTTGTAAAGCACTTCAAGAGCTATACAGGGTTAATTGTTCAGCCGAAGATGTTTTCAACTTGGATTCCAGCACTGATGAAAAATTTAGCCGTCATCTAATATTTCAGCTTCATGATGTGGCATTTAAAGATAACATTCATGTTGGTAAGTATACCATTTTTTAAAGTCACGGAATTCTGTTAAAATCCTCATATTTTCCTTTTCCTCTTAAGGTTTTGTATGTATTTTTCAGGTTTTAGGGTTCTTGCCTTATCCTAAATAATGAAATGTGATTTTTCACATCGTCAGGAATTGCCTTTAGTTCTAGACCTACCTTCCTCTTCTAGACACATTTTAGACACGTTAACCTCCTCAGGATGCCCTTGGCATTAGTGCCGCCGGCTAGAGATTGTGAGATGGTCACGCATTGCCTGGTACTGGTTTCTGCTCCAACAGGAGACATTTCAGGAGTTTTCTGGGTAATGCATGAGAGGCCCAGTTCAGATCTTATCTGCGGTGCATCAGTGCTGTATTTCCGTCCTTCGCTTCAGCCTTGCCTTAGCCTTAGCTTTTAGTCCGTGAGGACAGGGGCTTGGGCTCCAAACCACACCTGGAGAGGCTTTTTTATTGTTTATTGCTCCCGACTGAACCTCCGGATTGGGAAAATGTCCACATACGTAAGCCCGAGAGTGTTTGTCTGCTACTGGACGTTGAGAGCTGCAGGCCTAGGTGTGGAAACGAAGTCAGTCTGAGGGGGAGCAAGTAGGCAGAATGGGAACAGTGAAAACCAAGGTCTAAATAGAAGCCCAGATCCCAGGTGTTGTTCAGAGCCGCAGTAGAGCCAGTATTTCTAGCTCTAAAAGGCAGATGGTTAACCCAAGTGCAGGTGATAGGTAATGCATTTCAGAACTACTACATTTGTGTGATAGTTTCACGGGTGCCTAGGGGAAAAGGCATGAACATAGTCACTAAAGGACTAGCATAGAAGTCATGAACCTAATCGATAAATTAGACTAATGCTAGGTCACAGTGACCTAGCTTGCTATGATGAGGGGCTCCTATTATCTCCCGATTTTGTGTTGCATCATTGGACATTCCTTCCATCTTTCTTTCATCCCTTAGATATTGATAATTGTAGAATCTCTCCTTGTCCCTCTGTTCACTCTACCCATAACCTTGATTATCATCCACTCTCTAAGTCAACACATAGATGGTAATCAAAGCCATAAGTCTTCATCCTCGGCCAACATTGTCCTTGATGCCAGACCCATGCAGCCAACTGCCTATTAAACATTCTCACAGAGACACTTGAAACTCAGCATTCCTAGACCACATTCCTCATTTTCCCCCTAACCTTGCCCTTTCTCCAGTGATATGTAAATCACTGAGTAGTATCCATCATCTGCCCAACTGCCCAAGTGGAAATGTTGGTCCTCCCCGAGCTCTGTTTTCTCTCAGCCTCCTTATTCAGTCAGCTGGCTGGACGGATCAGATTGTGCCACCGATGTGCCTCACAGCCTTCAGGGACTGCGCATCGCCTTCGGGAAAATGTCCGGGTGTCTTAGTTTGCACAGAGGCCCACCGTGCGCTAGCCTCCTCTCACACCACCTGACCCTTGTAGTGTACCCTACCAGTGTTTTGTTTGGTTGTAATGCAACTGCCTGACTTAAGCTTCGATTGCTGGTGCATCTGTTTCCAAGACAGCTGTCTCAGTAAACATGGGCCGCGACACCCCACCCGCTGGGGTTCTTCAGATTCAGAAATCTTGACTGAGTTCAGTAACTCACCTTTTGGGCGTCTTGTTTTCTCTTCCTTGCTTTAAATTCCTGCTCTTCTGTTTTAAGTTCACCAATAAGGCGTGAGCCCAGGCCCCCACCTGTGCTTGAGCCTGTGTGGGACTTCATGCTGCTGATACTGTCATTGTTATGTCCTGGCTGCCTTAGCCCCCTGTCAGAGATTAGAGGGCCACCTGGCCTGCCGAGGGCTACCTTCCCAGGCAGTTCCACCGTCGTGCCTTCACTTCCCCCACTGCCCCCGTCAAGTAGATGTAATTTCCAGGAACATTAACGTTACCCATTTATGTTCGTGTTGCTTTATTGTCTGTGCTACATCATGATTTCTTTTTACTCAGTATTTACCCGCAGTTCCCTCATTCCAGAGATAATCGTGCCTGTATAGCTTGCAAGGATCAAATGCTTCTGCTTTCGTTTTGATGTATAGTGTTTTATGAGCTACTGGGTTTGCCTCATTGAGCAGAGAGTGATTTGGAGAAAGAGAATTGTGAATTTAAAGCGTGTGTATCCTGTGATTTAAAAGTTTAAGCTGGGGGTGCCTGGGTGGTTCAGTCGGTTAAGCATCTGCCTTCAGCTCAGGTCATGATCCCAGGGTCCTGCGATCGAGTCCCATATCGGGCTCCCTGCTCAGTGGGGAGCCTGCTTCTCCCTCTCCATATACTACTCCCCCCTGCTTGTGCTCTCTCACTATCTGTCAAACAAATACATAAAATCTTAAAAAAAGTTTAAACTTTCTGGTAAATAAAGTGACAAACCCCGACAATAGCAGTTTTAGAAATTAAAATTAAGTTTCTCTTACCACTCCGCATTTCTCCAGTATTGTTATATACGAAGCAACTTAACCAAATTCTCGCTTGAATTTATGGTATAAATAATACATGAAGAGTTCCAGAAGTTCTGGATTGTCGTGCTATCTTTTCTTGGTAAAGGTAGGCCCGCTAGTCGTTAGAGCTCTTTGAGTGCTGAAATGCCGTACATGTATTTAATTGCTTGCAGTCCGGGCTTCACTTATGGTGCCACAGCCTGTCTCGTGGCCAATGAGAGGGAGAAGCAGGAGGAACAGCAGTTGTGGAAGTGATGGCTGGGAATGTCAGGGTTCCCAGGGCATATTATGGCAGGAAAAGGAGAGGAAGGCAGCTCTGAGAAATCTGCTGACAGCCTGACTCGAGGAGATGATGGCGGTGTTTATGTGCGTTATCTTGGCAGCACTGTTGATGTGTATAAACCTTGCATTCTTTAACCCGTTAATTGTCAAGACATGTTCTACTCAATTTGTATTAATAAAAGTGGTGCTCGAGGGGCGCCTTGGTGGGTGGCTTAGTCGTTAAGTGTCTGCCTTTGACTCAGGTCATGATCCTGGGGTGCGTTGGGCTCCCTGCTCAGGGAGGAGTCTGCTTCTCCCTCTCCCTCACCCCGACCCCCGCTCGTGCTCTCTCTCTCTTGCTCTGCTCTCTCTCTCTCTCCAATAAATAAATAAAATCTTTAAAAATAAAAATAAAATCAAAGTGGTGTTCTCTTGGTGACAGTATGTTAGGCCCAAGTTCATGGTAGTAACATTGACACATCTTCTCAAACCAGCCTTCCTTTCTAAGATGATCTATTTACTTTATTTTTAACTTTTACATTGGAATAAAAAAACTTATTTTAAAATAACAGTAATTAGAGAATCTTGCAGGTCAGGTCTCTGGGCAATTGTCAGATTTTTATTTAAATTCTAGTTGGTTATCAGAGCGCCTGGGTGGCTCAGTGGGTTAAAGCCTCTGCCTTCAGCTCAGGTCATGGTCTCAGGGTCCTGGGATCAAGCCCCGAATCGGGCTCTCTGCTTAGCAGGCAGCCTGCTTCCCCCTCTCTCTCTGCCTGCCTCTCTGCCTACTTGTGATCTCTGTCAAATAAATAAATAAAAATCTTTAAATTCTAGTTGGTTGCCATATAGTGTGCTACTGGTTTCAGGGGTAGATTAGTGATTCATCACTTACATAGAACACCCAGTGTCATCACATCAAGTGCCCTCCTTAACACCCACCACACATTTAGCCCAGCCCTCACCCACCTCCCTCCATCAACTCTTAGTTTGTTCTCTATCCTTAAGAGTCTCTTATGGTTTGGTTTCCTTCCAGTCTCTCCCTGTCTCTCTTTTTTTTAAATCCCTTCCCATATGTTCATCTGTTTTGTTTCATAAATTCCACATATGAGTCAAATCATATGGTATTTGTCTTTCTCTGATTGACTTACTTTTGCCTAGCACAATATACTCTAGCTCCATCCATGCCATTGCAAATGGCAAGATTTTGTTCTTTATACTGGCTGAGTAGTATTCCAGCGTGTGTGTTTGTGTGTGTGTGTGTGCACGGGTGCGCACACACAGGCACGCACCACATCTTTATCCATTCATCAGAAGGTGGACACTTGGGCTTTTTCCATAGTTTGCCTATTGTTGATAATGCTGCTATAAACATTGGGGTGCACGTGCCCCTTTGAATTGTATTTTTGTACCCTTTGGGTAAATACCTCCTAGTACAGTTGCTGGGTCAGTAGGGTAGTTCTATTTTTTTTTTTTTTAAGATTTTATTTATTCATTTGACAGAGAGCAAGCAAGCACAGGCAGACAGAGTGGCAGGCAGAGGCAGAGGGAGAAGCAGGCTTCCTGCTGAGCAAGGAGCCCGATGTGGGACTCGATCCCAGGACGCTGGGATCATGACCTGAGCCGAAGGCAGCCGCTTAACCAACTGAGCCACCCAGGCGTCCCGGTAGTTCTATTTTTAACCTGAGAAACCTCCATACTATTTTCCCCAGTGGCCGCCTTGCATTCCCACCATCAGTGTAAAAGGGTTCCCTTCTCTCCACATCCTCACCAACATCTTTCGTTTCCTGACTTGTTAGTTTTAGCCATTCCGACTGGTGTGAGGTGGTATCTCACTGTGGTTTTGATTTTTATTTCCCTGATGCTGACTCATGTGGAGCATCTTTTCATAGGTCTTCTAGCGCTCTGGATATCTTCTTTACCAAAATGTCTACAAAATGTCTATTCATGTCTGCTACCCATTTTTTTTTTTTTAAAGATTTTTTTATTTATTTATTTGTCAGAGAGAGAGAGAGAGAGAGCGTGAACGAGCACAGGCAGACAGAGTGGCAGGCAGAGGCAGAGGGAGAAGCAGGCTCCCTGCCGAGCAAGGAGCCCAATGTGGGACTCGATCCCAGGACGCTGGGATCATGACCTGAGCTGAAGGCAGCTGCTTAACCAACTGAGCCACCCAGGCGTCCCTGCTACCCATTTTTTAAGTGGATTGTTTATTTTTGTTTTTTGTTTTTTTAATTTAAAAAAAATTTTTTTTAAGATTTATTTATTTATTTATTTATTAGTTAGAGAGAGAGAGAGAGCGAGCACAGGCAGACAGAGAGGCAGGCAGAGGCAGAGGGAGAAGCAGGTTCCCCGCCGAGCAAGGAGCCCAATGTGGGACTCGATCCCAGGACGCTGGGATCATGACCTGAGCCGAAGGCAGCCGCTTAACTAACTGAGCCACCCAGGCGTCCCTCTTTTTGTTTTTTAAAGACTTATTTATTGGGGTGCCTGGGTGGCTCAGTGGGTTAAAGCCTCTGCCTTCGGCTCGGGTCATGATCCCAGGTCTTGGGATCAAGCCCCGCATCGGGCTCTCTGCTCAGCAGAGAGCCTGCTTCCTCCTCTCTCTCTGCCTGCTTCTCTGCTTACTTGTGATTTCTGTCTGTCAAATAAATAAATCTTAAAAAAAAAGACTTATTTATTGTTTTGAGAGAGAATGTGAGAGAGAGATTGGGGGAGGAGCAGAGGTAGAGAATCCTCAAGCAGACTCCCCACTGAGCCCGGAGCCCAACATGGGACTCAGTCGCAGAACTCTGAGATCATAACCTGAGTCAAAACCAGGAACTAGATATTCAACCAACTGAGCTGTCCAGGCGCCCCTGGATTATTTGTTTCATGGGTATTGAGTTTGATAAGTTCTTTATAGACTTTGGATACTAGCCTTTTATCAGATAGGTCATTTGCAAATATCTTTTCCCATTCCATAGGTTGCCTTTAGTTTTGCTGATTGCTTCCTTCACGGTGCAGAAGCTTTTTATCTTGATGTAGTCCCAATAGTTCATTTTCGTTTTTGTAGTCCCAATAGTTCATTTTCGTTTTTGTTTCCTTGCCTCCTGCAACATGTCTAGTAAGAATTTGCTACAGCTGAGGTCACAGAGGTTGCTGCCTGTGTTCTCCACGAGGATTTTGATGGTTTCCTGCCTAACAATCAGGTCCTTCCTTCATTTTGAATTTATTTTTGTGTATGGCCTATGGAAGTGGTCCGGTTTCATTCCTTTGCATGTTGCTGTCCAGTTTTCCCAGCACCATTTGTAGAGGAGACCGTCTTTTTTCCATTGGATATTCTTTCCTGCTTTGTCAAAGATGAGTGGGCCATACAGTTGTGGGCCCATTTCTGAGTTTTCCGTTCTGCTCCATTGATCTGTATGTCTGTTTCATGCCAGGACCATACTGTCTTGATGACTTCAGCATTGTAATAGAGCTGGAAGTCTGGAATCGTGAAGCTCCCACCTTTGGTTTTCTTTTTCAGGATCACTTTGGCTATTCGGGGTCTTTTATGGTTCCATGCAAATTTTAGGATTATTTGTTCTAGCTCTGTGAAAGATGCTAGTGTTATTTTGATAGGGATTGCATTAAATGTGCAGATTGCTTTGGTAGTACAGACATTTTAATGGTGTTTGTTCTTTTAATCCAGGAACATGGAATGTTTTTCAACTTCTTTGTGTCCTCTTTAATTTCTTTCATAAGTATTCTCTAGTTTTTAAAATACAGGTTTTCACCTCTTTAGTTAGGTTTATTCCTAGGTATCTTACTGTCTTTGATGGAATTGTAAATGGGATGGATTCCTTAATTTCTGTTTCTGCTGCTTCTTCATTGGTGTATAGAAATGCAACAGATTTTTGTACATTGATTTTATATCCTACAACTTTGCTGAATTCATGTCTTTGTTCTAGCAGTTTTTTGGTGGAATCTTTTTTTTTTTTTTTTAAAGTAGGCTCCATGCCCATTGTGGAGCCCAATGTGGGGCTTGAACTCTCAACCCTGAGATCAAGACCTGAGCTGAGATTAGGAGTTGGACACTTAACCGACTGAGCCACCCAGGTGCCCCTGGTGGCACATCTTTTATGATATTTATTATAAGTGATGCCAAGTGACACTGTCAGTGGGAATTGAAAAAGTAAAAGATTGCCCAAGAGGAAGGAAATAACAGCAGAAGTATGTTATAGTTTGTAATAACAACTCAGTTTTAAAACCAGAAGTCAAAAAAAGAAGCCTTGCTATATAAAACTGTCATGTGTAGATTTGTGCCTAGATCTTGAGTTAAATTTGTAGAAAAGAATTAGATTAATCATAATATTTTTTCTTCTAGGTAATTTTGTGAGAAAAATTTTGCAGCCTGCTTTTCATTTAATTGCCAGGGAAGATGACGATAGTACTTCAGAGACCACGGGCCATGGATTTTCCCGTTTTCCTGACACCCCAATGAAACAAGGAATTTCCTGTAGCAAAATGTCCGCAGATACAGACAGAGGAGAGAGCTGGGCCTGGAATTCAAAGGAACCTGAGAGCCCGGGCTCAGCTGAGCTGAGCAGTCCTGACCTATCATTTTTAGTTGTGAAGAATAACGTAGGAGAAAAGCATCTTTTCGTAGACCTCGGTAGGTGAGATTGCCAGCTCTCTGCTGGACTGTCCTTGTGTACCGCCCTGAGCCACCCGTCAGTGCCCATCCTCACTTTGCTGAGGATTCTTGCTGCCACCACCGCTCCATAGCGACCGTGGAATCACTAGCAGAATGTGCCCCATTTGAGCGACGGTGCTGGAACACGAGGCTTCTTTTCTGAGGTCCTAGAGGGGTTCCTGTGGGACAGAGGCCCCAGGATGCCCTGAGTTCCAAAAGAGAATCGTCGGAGCTGGCACTTCCTCCAGAGGATTTGTGTCAGGCGAGTCTTGACAGGGGACAGGTGGACCAGCGCTCTCCATTACTGGTGACAGGTTTAATTAGAACAGATACGGTAGAAAAATGGTCCTTTTATGTGGCAAAACGAGGCCAGTGGTCTCTTCACGGAAGAGCTTTGCAGTGAGTGGCAGGGGTCATCTCGCCGCTCTTTGCCTGTCCTCACACTGGCGGCTGCTTCACTCATGCTCTCTTCGACGCTCCTTGCTTCTGGTCCGCCGACCTGAGGACGTATGAGCACTGGGCAGAATGCAGCCCGGTTAGGTAACACATGGGCCACTCGGGGCCCCTCATTCAACCAGCTCCAGACTGGTCAACTAAACCTCATTCTTTAAGAATTTTGAAGTAGGCTTCACGCCCAGCGCAGGGCCCAGCCTGGGGCTTGAACTCACGACTCTTGAGATCAAGACCTAAGCTGCGATCAGGAGTCGGACGCCCAACTGACAGAGCCACACAGGCGCCCCTAAACCTCATTTTTATACTGTGGCTCTAGCTTGTGGTTTGAAAGCCGTTAAGAGCACGTTTTTGCCACTGAGTGTTGGAGTGTTGGAGCAGCTGAGAGGGTGTCAGTGTCTAGAGGCTGGAGGTTTAACCTACAGGCAGGGTAATCCAGCCAGCCAGGCCAAGAGCAGGGAAGCGTTCCTGCTGCACTCTCTACCAAATAATAGTCACATCGGCGGAGGGCAGTGGTCTGGGTGTCAACAAGCATGGGTTACGAATAGAGGAGCATTCTTCCAAATGACCAGTTTTGTTTTGTTAGGGGAATAGCCTCGAGGTTGTGCTAGCATGCAGTAAACGAGGGAGAATGCCTGATGGGAAGTGATTCAGGGGGAGCAAAATAGCTGATCTCTGTGCTCTGCCTCGACCCCAGTATTGAAGACCCGAAACAGAATACCCCAATTCATGATGGTTAGCCTTAAAAGTTAGTTTAGTGGGGCGCCTGGGTGGCTCAGTGGGTTAAGCCTCTGCCTTCGGCTCAGGTCATGATCTCATGGGTCCTGGGATCGAGCCCCACATCGGGCTCTCTGCTCAGTGGGGAGCCTTTTTCCCCTCCTCTCTCTGCCTGCTGCTCTGCCTCCTTGTGATCTCTCTCCCTCTGTCAAATAAATAAATAAAATCTTTAAAAAAAAAAAAGTTAGTTTACTGCATCAGCAAGGAAATTCCATGATATGCTTGAAAGAAAGAAAGAAAGTATACCCAGAATTATTTATATACTTTATATACTGAAAAGGACATTCCTTAAGGTGTCTTTTGAAAAGGACAGGGATTTAATAGTACACGCTGAAATTTTTTTTTTAAAGACTTTATTTTTTATTTTTTAAAGTTATCTCTATCCCCAGCATGAGGCACGAACCCACAGCCTCGAGATCAAAAGTCTCATGTTCTACTGACTGAGCTAGCCAGCCACCCCCCAGGCCAAAATTTTTTGAGGAAACTTTTTATTGAAGTATAACATTCAAACAGAAACATGGCTAATTTGTGAGCATGCAGGTCAATGAATTATCACAAAATGAACATACCCCTGTCACTACGCCACCCTAGATGAGAAATAGAAGGTTATCAGGATTCCAGAACCTCCTGCCATGTTTCTTCTAGTGGGTACGCCTCCTCCTCCCCACAGGTGACTGCTAATGCATTCTCTAACACCGTTTTTGCCTGTTTTGCCTATTTCTGAACTTTATCTTTGGAATCATATAGTATTTGTGGCTTGCTTTTTCACTCTCTTAATGGTGTCTTTGGTGAATGAAAGTAACTTTTAATAATAGTAGTCTAATTTACCATTTTCCTCTTAGTGTTTCTTGTATCTTGTTAAATCTTTCACTATCCCCAAATTAGGAAGATATTTTCCCATCTATAAGACTTATTTTTTTACCTTTTATATTTAGATCTACAATCCACTTGGAGTGGATTTTTGCCTGTTCTGTGAAGAGGAGTCAAGATTCATTTTTTTTCTGTACATAAATATCCATTTGTCTCAACACTGTTGAAATAACTGTCCTTTTCCTATAAGGACATCTTTGTCATAAGTCAATTGTCTATATATGTTTTGTCTTTTTCTGGATTGTGTTCTGTTCCATTGTTGTATTGATCTGTTTTTATGCCATTACCATTACTGTCTTAACACAGGGTTTTTTTTTAAGTCTTGATGTCCGATAGAATAAGCCCATCAAACTTTGTTCTTTGAAATTTCCTGGCTGTTCTTGACCGCTTGTACTTCCATTTAAATTTTTGAATTAACTTGTCAGGTCACACACACACACACACACACACACACGCAGCTAGAATTTTGATTTAGTTTGCATTGAATCTAGAGATCAACTTGGGAAGAATTGACATTTTTATGATACTTAGTGTTCCAGTTTGTGAATGTGCTTTGTCATTCCACTAACATAGATGTTCTCTAATTTCTCTCAATGTTTTATAATTTTCTAAACAGAGAATTTATACATCTTTTGTTAGATTTATCCGAGGTTTTTGTTTTTTGTTTTGTTTTGTTTTGTTTTTGCTTAAACAACAAACATTCATTTCTCACAGCTGTGGAGGGTTAGGGTGCCAACATGGGTGGGTTTTGGTGAAATCCCTGTCCCGGTTTACAGATCATGGTCTTCTCATTGTATGCTCACATAGTGGGGAGAGAACAATATTTGATTTTTTGATGCCTCCCTTTTGGGATTTTTGACACCAGAAATACTCACTGTCTTGGAAGCTGTTTAATAGTCTCAAACTTTTTTTCCTAAATGATTTGCCCAACTTTCCTATTTATTTACAACAGGAGAGTTACCCCTAAATAATCTTGTCTCGTTTTCTGTTTCTGCAGGTGGCATTCTTCCATACCAACTCGACTTTATCTTAATTTATGTATTGCTTTTCTTCTATTTACAGCTAATAGAAAATAATTATTTTTTTCATCTTTATTTTTGTTTATGTGAACATGAGTTCTTTTTTCCACCTTCATTTTTTTATTGAGGTGTAATTGACATGCCACATTACATTAATTTCAGGCATACAACATAATGGTCTGGTATTTGTATATATTGCAAAATGATCACCACAGTAACTCTATACTTAGTTACGGAATTTTTTTCTTCTGATGACAACTTCTAAGATATACTCTTTTAGCAACTTTCAAATATGCAATACAGTGTTATTAACTGTATTTGCCATGCAGTACATTACATCCCATGACTTATTTATGTTATAACTGAAGTTTGTGTTTTTTGTCTCCCTTTACCCATTGGCCCACCCCTACCTCCCCACCTCCCCACCTCAAGCAACCACCAGGCTGTTCTCTGTATTTATTGGCTTGGGTTGTTTTTTTCTTTAATTTTTAGATTCTCTGTATAAGTGATATGGTATTTGTCTTTCCCTGTCTTATTTCACTTAACATAATGCCCTTAAAGGTCCACCTGCGTTGTCACAAATGGCGGGATTTCTCTCGCTCTTTTTTTTAGTGGTTAAATAATATTCCATTTTGTGGAGATACATATATATTTTTTTCTTGATTGATTTTCTTTATTCATTCATCTGTCCACAGACAGTTTCCATATCTTGGCTATTGTAGGTAGTGCTGCAGAGAACATGGTGATGCCATCTGTCTTTTTGCGTTAGTGTTTTTATTTTATTCAGATGAATACCCAGAAATAGAATTGCTGGATCATGCGGCAGTTCTATTTTTAATTTTTTGAGGAACCTCCATACTGTTTACCCCAGTGGCTGCACCAGTTTGCATTCTCATCAACAGTGCACAACGGTTCCCTTTTCTCCACATCCTCATCAACGATGTTATTTCTTGTCTTTTTGATATATCCACTCTGACAGCTGTGAGGTGAGATGTCATTGTGGTTTTGATCTGTATTTCCCTGATGATTAGGGATACTGAACATCTCTTGGCCATCTGCATGTCTTCTACGGAGGAATGTCTATTCAGATCCTCTGCCAAATTTTTAAATCAGATTTTTTTTCTGTTGAGTTGTATGAGTTCTTTATATATCTTGGCTATTAACATCTTATCAGATACATGATTTGCAAATGTTTTCTCCCACTCAACGTGCAGCCTTTTCATTTTGTTGATGGTTTCTTTTCTCTGTAGAAGCTTTTTACTTTGATGATGTCCTGCTTGTTTATTTTTGCTTTTGTTGCCTCTGCTGTTGGTGTATTTAAAACACCCGTCTCCAAGATCCAGGTTAAGGAGCGTATGACCTGTTTTCTAAGAGTTTTATGGTTTCGGGTCTTTGAAATTAATTTTTATGTATGGTGTGGGAAAATGGTGCAGTTTTATTCTTTGGTTTGTGGCTTTCCAGTTTTCCTGACTCACTTCCCTGAAGAGACTGTACTTTCCCTATTGTATATTCTTGGCTCCTTTGTTGCGGATTAATTGAACATATAGACTTGATTTATTTCTTTGCCATCTCTTCTGTTCCCTTGATCTGAGTCTGTTTTCATTGCCAGTCCCGTACTGTTTCGATTACCATCGCACTGTGATGTAGTTTGAAATCAGGACCCATGTTGCCTCCAGCTTTGTCCTTTTTTGTCGGGATAGCTTCAGCCATTCTGGATCTTTTGTAGTTGGTATAAATTTTAGAATTCTTTGTTCAGCTCTGTAAAAAAATGCCACTGGAATTTTGATGGAGACTGCACTGCATCATAGCTTGCCCTGGGTACTGTGGACGTTTTAACAATATTTTTCCAGCCCATGAGCTCGGCCTGTCTTTCCATTTGTTTGTGTCATCTTCAGTTGCTTTCATCAGTGTTTTGTGTAGTTTCCTGAGTACAGGTCTTTCACCTCCTTGGTTAAGTTTATTCCTAGGTATGTTATTCTTTCCAGTGCATTGTAAGTGGGATTTTTAAAAAATGGGATTATTTCTTAATTTCTTTTTCTGATAGCTTGTTACTGTATAGAAATGTAACGGATTTCTGTATTGTTGATTTTGTATCCTGCAACTTCACTGAATTCATTTATTCTGACAGTTTTTTGGTGGAATCTTTGGGGGTTTCTACATAGAAATTTCTGTACATAAACATCGGCAAGTAGTGACAGTTTCACTTCTTTCTTTCCATTTTGGATGCCTTTTGTTTCTTTTCTTCCCTACTCGCTCTGGCTAGGACATCCAGTACCATGTTGGTAAAAGTGATGAGAGTGGTGTTCTTGTCTTGTTCCTGATCTTAGAGGAAAAGCTTTCAGCTTTCACCATCGAGTATGATGTTGGCTGTGTGTGTGTCACATTCGGGCTTTATTATGTTGAGCTGTTTCCTCTGCGCTCACTCTGTTGAGAGTTTTGATCATGTGTGAATGTTGAATTTGTCTATATATATATATATATATACACACACACACACACACACACACACACACACTCTGTATATGTCATTTCCCTCTGGCTTAATGTGTGGTTTAAGGTTGATGTTTCCGCATTATTGATCTGTCTGGATGATCGATCCACTGGTGTAAGTGGGGGTACTGATGTCCCCTACTGTCATATTTCTATTTCCTGTTAGGTCTTTTAATATTTGAATTATATATTTAGGGGCTCCTATGTTGGTGCTTAAATATTTGTAAGTGCTATATCCTCTTTTTGGACTGACCCCTTTGTCATTATGTAACCTCTTTCTTTGTCTCTTACTGCAGTCTTGGTGTTGAAGTATTTTGTCCGACAAAAGTAGAGCTACCCCAGCTTTCTTCTGGTTTTGATTTGCATGGAACATTTTTTTCCATCCCTTCATTTTCAGTCTGTGTGTGTTGTTATGTCTGAAATGGATCTCTTATTGGGAGCACATAGATGGGTCTTCTTTTGTTTTTACTTTTTCAGTGTCTGTGTCTTTTGGTTGGTGAATTTAATCCATTTATAGTAACTATTGATCAATATGTACTTGTAGCCATTTTGTTCATTATTTTCTGGCTGTTTTTTCATTCTTCTTTTTCTTTCTATTTCTCTTGCTCTCTTCCTTTGTGGTTGATGAATTCTTTAGTGGCATGCTTCCTTTCTCATTATCTCTCTTGTAGCTACTATGGCTTTTTGCTTTGTGGTTACTGTGAGGCTTATGTATAACGACTTACATTCATAGTAGCCTATTTTAGGTTATAACAATTTAAGTGTGAACGCATTCGAAGCTGTACATTTTTACACTTCATCCCTACCCCCACCCCCGTTTTACATTTTGCTGGTTACATTTTAAATCTTTTTGTCTTGTGCGTCCCTTAGCTCATTGTTATAGTTGCAGTTACTTTACTCCTTTTTTGAGATCTTTACACTAGCTTCACACTTGATTCATATCCTCCTTTAATATATAGTTTCCTTTACCAATGAGATTTACGCTTTAATACGTTTTCTTGTTACTAATTAGCAACCCCCGCTTTTGTTTTTTTCCAGCTTAAAGATGTCCCTTTAACATTTCTTGTAAGACCGGTTGAGTGGTAATGAACTTTTTTATCTCTTGCATGTCTGGAAAGCTCTTTATCTGTCCTTCAGTAGTGAATGATAACTTTGCCAAATAGCCTATTCTTAGTTGGAAGTCTTTTTCTTTCAGTACTTTGAATATATCCTGCCACTCTCTGTGGCCTGCAACATTGCTGCTGAAAACATGTGCTCATAGTCCTATGGGGTCTCCTTGTATGTAACAAGTTATTTCTTTTTCTTGCTGCCTTTAAGATATTCTCTCTTTTTTTTTTTTTAACTTATGGCATTTTATTTATATTTATATTTATTTATATTTATAGTTATTTATATTATAATGTGTCTTGGTATGGGCTCCTCTGCTGCATTTATTTCATTTGGAATTCACTGTCCTTCTGGATCTGTGTGTCTTTCCTTCCCCAGGTTATTAAAGTTTTCAGTTATTTGTTCAAATAAGTTTTCTGGCCCTTTCTCCTTCTGGGATTCATATAATGTAAATGTTAGTCTTATCAGTGTTGTCTCAGAAGGCCCTTAAGCTCTCTTCACTTTGTTTCCTTCTTTTCTCTTTCCACTGCTCTGTTGGGGGAGTTCCTCTGTCCTGTCTTTGAGTTCATTGGTCCGGCTTCATCTAGTTTGCTGTTGAACCCTGTAGTGTATCAAGATCAGTTGTTTTTTGTTTTTTTTTAGCTCTGCGATTTCTGTTTGCTACTTCCTTCCATTTTCCATCTTTTTTTTTGAAGTTCTCATTGTGTTCATCCATCCCTCGCCCAAGCTTGGTGAGCATCTTTATGAATCATTACTTTGAACTCTTTTTCAGATAAATTACTTCTCTCCATTCCATTAAGGTCCTTTAAGAGTTTTATCTAATTTGTTTGCAATGCAGTCCTCTGTTCTTCATTTTGCTGGACTCTCTTTCCCTGATGAAAAAGCATTTCCTCCCAGTCTTGAAGGGTCGGCCTTGTGTAGGAGATGAAACTTCTCCTTCAACCCTGTCCTAGCTCTTGGTTGTTTCCTAAACTTTTGTAATTATCCAAGCAACCTGTTTTAGCTTTTATGGTTCCCAGGGCTTCAGAATATGCCAGGCCCAGTTAATGTCCCAAAGGGCAGGGTCTCATTCAGCACCTGGGTTCAGGCTGATTGGAAGCTAGGCCCTCAGGTAGCAGCTTTAAGAGAATGAAAATATGTACAGTCATATGGGTCTGCAGATGTGAGTCCCGCTGACACGCACAGCCGGGGAACATGGAGGCGTCCCGTGGGTGGTAGTTGCAAAACTCAGGACTTGCTGAGCATACAAGCTCATTTCTGAGAGGTCCTGGTGAGCTGTGGTGAGGGAGGAGAGCACAAAGACAGCATCGCCTGGCCCGTGCTCCCCGGGAGCAGCTCTGGTATTTCTAGATGTGTGCCAGACATGAAGATTGCCCCCCAGGCCAAAGCTCTAGGACAAGCAGTTAGGCCTCTTTCCCAGAATGTTCCAGTCTGCTCTCTGTGCAGTGCGCTGGGGGTAGCCGCCATCTAAGAACTCTCTCTGACTGTTGCAGTCTCATGAGCCCCCGGACCCGAAGCTCCCTGGCCACCAGAGCTAGGTGTCTGAGGGTTATCCCCTAGGAGGCAGCCCCAAAATGCAGGGTACCTGATGTCAAAACTGGGGCACGAGATGCTTATACATGTTCCCCTCAGAGAGATGTTGGTGCTTTGAAGCACAGCAGAAGAGAGGATGGAAATACTGCCCACCCTTCAAGGTCTCAGGAAAGGTTTCCAGGTACCTTCCCCAACCGAGTCACCACTTGTGATAGCTAATAGGCTTCTTAGACTCCGCCTGGGAGAGACTGGGCCTGTTGCCTCTTGCTGAGTCCTAGGGATGGTGGCTGTTTAAGAACTCCTTCTCTGTCAGCAACAGTTCTGCAGGCCCTGTGAGCGTCAGTCCAACAGGCCACCAGAGCCAGGTGATGGAGAGGAGTCCCCTGGCAGCAACTGCAAAAATCAGGGCACCAGACAAAGGGCCTAAGCCCCGTTCTGGAAGATCCCAGTGAGCTGGATGGTGTGAAAATTCTGTCCACTGAGCTCCATGCCCCGAGGGCCCTTCTGGAGGCTCCTATAAGTGTGACAGACCAGAAGCCTGCCCCTCCGGCCGGGGCTGCAGCTCAAGCAAGTAGGCCTCTCGCTCAGAAGCTGGGTTGTGTTTCCATGTGTCTCTGTGTGGTGCCTTGGGAGTGGTAGTCTTCGAGCACTGTCCTTCCAGCTGTTACAGTCCTGGGGACCCAGGAACCAAGCCTCCTTGGACTTCAGAGCCGGGTGATCAAGGGATCACCTGAAAAACAGGTCAACACATGTAAAAACTCGGGCACCAGATGGGAATAGGCACTTTCCGCCAGGAGCTACTGGTGCTCTGGAGCACAGCAGAGGGGGAGCCAAAGCCAGCCTCACTCCTCTAGCAGGAGTGAAGCCGAGGGGGTGGGCAAAGATGGCACCCACTAAGAAAAGGGAGGGGGGAAGGAAAAGGGAGAGAAAAAAGGAAAAGAAAAAAGATCGCAGCCACTGGCATAGAGGGGCAGAGAAGATGATGGCACCCACCACCTCCATCTCTGGAGAGTATCCCTCAGTCCAGCACTTTAAAGTTTGGAAATGAGTCCCTTTCATGTGAAGTCTGGGCACCTTCTAAGGGCTGTGTGCACAGTAGGCCTGGGGTGAGCGAGTCTGCAGGCGAGCCCTTAAGAGCCGTTCGTCAGTTAGCCACAGCCCAGTCATCAAAGCCAGATGTTTCTGGGGCTCATCTCTCAGGGGCAGGCCTTGGAAGTTGGAGTACCTAATGTGAGTTATGAATCCTTTGCTTTCAAGGAGAAGCTCTGGGTTTTGAATTCCCTCCCAGTTGTGGGTGTTGCCGTGAGGGTGGGGCTTATGGCGAGATTGACTCTAGGCCTTTCCCACCTGCTTCCATGTGGTTTCCGTCTCATTGGGTGAAGGAGTCAATATGCCGGGTTGTAGGTTTTTTTCAGAGGAAATCGTTCCAAATACAGCTGTAGCTTTGGTGTGTTCCCGTGTGGAGGGGAGTTCAAGCTCTTCGTATATCGCCATCTTGAACCAGAACCGGTTGTTTCTCTAATAATGCTATTCAGAATTAACATTTGCTGACTGTACAAACAAATTCACGGAAAACATGCATTCATAATTGTTTTATTAATTTTTAATAATAGGAGTTTACACAAGAAATAGAAACTTCCGGCTGTATAAGTCATCAAAGATAGGGAAACAGGTGGCTTTGGAGATTGCTGAAGACAACAGATTTTTTCCTGAACAGTCCAAGAATATTTCTGAAGAAAATCAGTATTTCCTGTCTTCTTTGGTCAGCAATGTCAGGTATATAATACCAGAATCACACCGTTGTGCATTCATGAATGTTTATTAAACAGCGAATGACATTGTGTAATACCAAAATGTGAATTGTGTAAATTCATTCTGACTTAAGAATTCTTAAATTCTAGGTTAGTTTTCTTTTTATAAGGAAGAAAACAAAAATTACTTGTATTCCATTTGGAATAGAAGTTACTGTTAATATCTGCTTTCCGTGGATGTACATTGATACATAAAATTTACATATCTCCTTCATTCCAAGAATACTTTCTTAAGATCATTATTTATGTGGTTATGTCAGTTGTTTTATCCACTTAACGTTATATCATGAATATCTGCCAAGTTAATGACTTGCAACAGTTAGTTATAATTAAAACTTGTATTGCCTGTATAATTTTCCATTATACTGATGCACTGTAATTTATTGTCAGTTTTGTTGTTGAACACTTAAGGTGCCACCTTTTGGTCATTTTTAAAAAGTGTGAAAGACCTCTTTCAACAGAAATGTTTGCCTCCATTTCCTATACCTGGGTTGACAAATTTTGTTAGTCCAAACCACATTTAACGATCAGGCTAAACTGCCTTCCTCACTTGACTTGCTCTACTTCTTTCTCCTTTGCCTTCTCTAGATATAGTTCTCAGGAGAAATCCCGTAGAAATGGATGTTAATAAAATACTTAAAATACTTCGCTGGAGGGGAAGTTGTGTCCACATGTCCACTTACCAGCAGTTACTCAGGAGGGTGGGAAGACGGGTGGTTTCTCTTTAAATTATTTCTGGACTTTGAGTTCTTTCATAACATTTTTCAGACGTAACGTCAAAGCCTTAGTTTCCTTACCCTTAAAATGGACATGATGTGACCCCCTCTCTTAGGGAGTTATGAAGATGAAGGGAGTTAAAACTGGACACATAAAAGGACAGCCACTGGGCGCCTGGGTGGCTCAGTGGGCTAAAGCCTCTGCCTTCGGCTCGGGTCATGATCCCAGGGTCCTGGGATCGAGCCCCGCATCGGGCTCTCTGCTCGGCGGGGAGCCTGCTCCCTCCTCTCTCTCTCTGCCTGCTTCTCTGCCTACTTGTGATCTCTGTCTATCAAATAAGTAAATAAAATCTTTAAAAAAATAAAAATAAAAAAAATTAAAAAATAAAATAGAAGGACAGCCATGCCCGGCACATGGTAGCCTCTCAGTAAATGTTAGTTGTTAGCAATAGCAGTCCCGCGATTCTTGAAGCCCCGTAGGGATACTGGAAAAATTGTATGACAGCTGTGGCTCACTGCTGTTGGCCTAAGAGTGGCATCTTACTTTGTCTTGTGTGGGAAAAGCACCAGAGTTTGTAAGACTGCCTAAAGTCATCTCCCTATTACCAAACCCCATTTCCTTTGTAGTTTCAGTATTAATTCCACAGAAGTGGGGAGTTCTTCTACTAAACAGGGTTTCCTTAATTTTCTTTTGTGGTTCCAAGTAAATACTGGGTACATTTCTTCCTGAAATGAAAGCTAAATTCTTTAGGGTTATAAATGTGTCCTTCAGTTAATTTGAATTATTTTTCCTTTGCTCTCATCCCTCCTTCCTTCTTCCCTTCCCCTCCCCACGTTATTCACACTTTTTCAAATCATTGTAACAAAAATTTTAAAGGTGCTGTACATTTGAAGAGTAGAATTACATACTTCATTCCGTGGCTTCAGCAGTCCCAGAGTTTTCTGATTCCCACTGTAGTTGAAAAAAGCATTTTAAATGATCACCAACGTAGTGATGGGATTGGTGTTTTTGTAGGCAAGTGTGACTTCATTGTCCTAGAAAAATTAGCTGTTGATAAAGGATTTTAACGTGGAACTCTGTGAAATTCAATTTCCTTTCTGTAGCCATCTCTCCTTGATTCTGAGATCACCTTACTTTGTTTCTTCCAATATTTTCTTCAGATTCTCAGATACTTTACGAATTCTGACCTGTGACACATCCCAGAATGAACAGAAACGAGTTGAATATTGTAACAGTACCAGCACTAAAGGTAATTTTAAGAAAACAATTTCCTATGAAAATGTAAGGATACAATGTCTGTTTTGCCTTAAAATATTAAATCTTCAATATTCTTCTCTACTGATCCTTTTAAACAACGTAGTTTCTATTCAAAATGGAAAATGAGTAAGGAAAAGATACTTTTTAAAGCTTATTCACTAATTTTCATTTTATGAGGGGGGGGAAAAAAGCCCAGAAGAAAATAAAGTAACTTTGTTTGTAGAAAGAAACCCCTATTAAAAGAAAAACTAACAGTCCTCTTCCCCTCTGTCCACAGTCACAATTGGGTAGCTAGCCACTCTGCATTTCCACTGAACCCAGAGGAGCTTCCCGGTATTCGCTCATTCTCTTAATGGCTGCAGAGTTTTTTCATGAAATGCATATGTTCTTCATTCTTATACCGAAAAACAGGCTTTTTCTATCCATACATTAACTCTCCAGTAAACATTTTTACATGTTTTGGGCCATCATTATTTATAAGAGCAGAAAACTGGAACCAATCTAGATGTACAAAATGGGGCTGGTGATGTTACTATAACATACTCTGTAGCCATTTAATTTAAATTTAACTTGGAATTTAAATTTAAAGCCAATATAAAAATTTTTTTTAAAATTTAAAGCCAGTATAAAATGGAAAATTTCCATTTATGATGTTAAGAGAAAAAAGTAGACTCCAACATTATTTCAGAGGTGTGATCCCAGGTTCATTAAAAATGTGGATGACATTTTTGGAGGTTTATTTTCTTCTGGTTGTTTAACAGTCATTTCTAGACGTTGCCTCGGACTTTATTTCTCTCATTTCTGCTTCAATATATTTTCCATAGTTTCTCCAACTATGTATATTACTTTTGTAAGTAAAATATAGGTTTTATTTTAAGAAAAGTAGATAATTCGTTGTATAAAAATTAAATGACATTTTCTTTTTTTTTTTTAAAGATTTTATTTATTTATTTGACAGAGAGAGATCACAAGCAGGCAGAGAGGCAGGCAGAGAGAGAGGAAGGGAAGCAGGCTCCCTGCTGAGCAGAGAGCCTGATTCGGGGCTTGATCCCAGGACCCCGAGATCATGACCCAAGCAGAAGGCAGAGGCTTTAACCCGCTGAGCCACCCAGGTGCCCCTAAATGACATTTTCAATAAGTTATCGTAAATTATTCCAGTAGACTCTTAGATACAAAATATAAGTGATCCTACAGCTGAGGATCATGGGAGAACACACCTATCACTAACAAGTGGAGTTTGGTCTTGGCTTCAGTGTGGAGAGCTCGAACGATGAGCAACTGGGGCATCTCAGGAAAATGAGATCTCAGGGGCATTAGAAAAGATTTATTACAGGATGCAGGCTTGAGTTAGGTGCTTTTGAGAAGTGTCTAAGAAGGCATGGATTTGTTTCAAATTGGGTACCGTCAAAGACGATTGGATGACTAACTGTCTTCATAAATTCTATTTAGAAGGAAGGCAGATTACAATGGGTATAAAGCTATAATCGGTTAAGAAGGAGCAATTACTTGTATCGGGTAAGGTGGGAGGTGTTGGTCATTTTTGCAGTTTGGAAAATGTTTATGTTTTGTCTGCTTTCAGACACAGTGACGGAGTGAGTGCTCTTGTTTTTTTCATGAATCATCTTGGCCACAGAGCGGCCTTATCTGATGTTGAAATTCTGTGAGATAATTCCCGATCAGCAGGAAAGCACCCACCGTTGCTGAGCTGTGGGGGACCAGCCTGGTGTGTCGCAGCATCAAGGCGGAGCTGATAGCAGTAGGCTGGCTCTGGGGTACAAGGGGTTGCTTTTCTCTTTATCAAAATGAAGAAAGCAGTTGAAATGATTACAGGTGCTTCTAGGAAGAGTAGTTAACATTTGACTTAACTGGGAGGTTTGACTTTTCCCTGCTTGCTTGTAGGGCAAGCAAGAACCCATGACTGCCTGAAACCATGGAAACAAAAAAGTTGCAGGGGCTCCATAACCTATAATTGTCCTAAAGAACAACTTTTAACATTTAACTCTTCGACTCTTAGCCGCTCTAACTATAATTAATTTTTCTCTCTGTTGCAGCAGGAAACATTGAAGGTTTTCATTGTTCGCCCTACCCTGAAATTGATCAGTTTGTTCTTTCTTTGGTGAATAAAAATGGCATTAAAGGAGGTAAAAATAATCCTTTTCTTTTTTCACTGCAATCTGACAGAGTTTTAATACCTTTAGAAACATTATTTGTATTTTAGGAATTCGACACTGGAGCTACTTTTTCCCAGAGGAATTACTGGTTTATGATATTTGTAAATATCGCTGGTGCAAAAACATCGGAAGAGCCCACAAGAGCAATAATATCATGTAAGTAATGTTGTTTACTAACGAGTTCTGTGGATTTAACCAATATTATTTTAAATGTTCATAGTTTATACGGTTGAACATAAAAATGACTTTGGTTTCTACAATAAATTTAGTTGTATCAAATATCGTATTTGGGTTCTGTTTTATAATATTGAATTTGACTGTGTTAATTATCACCTCGCTTTATAGGACATGTCATCTTTATTTGTACTTTATTTGGTAATATAATCCCTTAGATAGGATAATTTTGAGAAGAGAAAGACAGCCCTGCGCAGGGCTAGGAAGAAATTAAAGGCAACAGACAGGTGAGAGAACAGGGACAAGGAAGTATCTCTCTCTTGTCCTTGACATTTATGGAGTATAAATTGAAATTGAACAAGTTTGGGTGAAAAGGAAATTATTCAGTGTTAAGAGTCGGAGTTAACGTGGTCAAAACAAAGAACGGTATTGGTGCGCCTCAGTGGCCCAGTTAGTTAAGCATCTGCCTTCGGCTCAAGTCATGATCCCAACGTCCTGGAATGGAGCTCCTTGAGTCAGGCTCTCTGCTCAGCGGGGAGTCTGCTGCTCTCTCTGTGCTCTCCGTGCCTCTCTCTCAAATAAATAAAATCTTGTGAAAAAGAAAAACAGAGAATCATATCGAAGGGAACGAATATTTATTGAATGCTTGCTGTATATACCAGGCCCTGTGTTAGGAGTTTTCTTTAAACCCCCCCTGGTGGGGCACCTGGGTGGCTCAGGGGATTAAAGCCTCTGCCTTCAGCTGGGGTCATGATCCCAGGTTCCTGGGATCGAGCCCCGCATTGGGCTCTCTGCTCAGCAGGGAGCCTGCTTCCCTTCCTCTCTCTCTGCTTGCCTCTCTGCCTACTTGTGATCTCTCTCTGTCAAATAAACAAATAAAAATAAAAATTTAAAATCCCCCTGGCAAAAGGAGAGGAAGTGAAGGATGAAATAGAATTTTAGATAATACAAGGATATGGTGAGAATAAGAATAAGACAGAAACCCAGTAGTTACCAGTTATGATATGGGAAATTTTGCTGTTTTGTATTTAATATCAAAACTGAGACTTCTGTATATCAAGTGTATACAGCACGTGTGCCAGAAGTGAGGAAAGATCGTGAAGCTTTTGCTAGAAAGCTGGAAACATCACGGGAGGCACCTTTCAGTGCTATACGTCTGCATGTAGATTAGCTTAGTTTAAAAAAAGAAATCAAGCACTATATGCTTTATATGTTTAAATTAAAAAAATAAATTAAAAAAAATCTTAAAAAAAATAAAACAAAACAAAAAAACACTATATGCTCAATACACAAAAGCTATCACTTAGGATAACACAAAGGAAAAGCTCCCCCATAGACCCTGGAAAATTACCTGCTTCTACTATGTATCTGTAACCTCTTCTTTTTCTTAACTATGAAATCACCGTAAGTATAAAAGCACGTATTCTCACGTGCGGGTACGCCTCAAAGGTCCTGTCTGCCTCCCACCGTGAGAAGTGGAGCTTGACCAAACCTCGGAAGCGCTCTGTGGGGCCAACCCCAGCTTCCTCCTTTCCTCTGACCGCCTGAGATAATAATAACTCTTGTCCTGGGTTTTGTGTTCATCTTTCCCTTGCTTTCTTTAAATGTTTTTTTTTTCCCCATACATATTTATATTTCCAAGCAATAGATTGTTTTGTTTTCCGTGTTTCTGAATCTTGTGTAAACTGCATCCTCAGAATTGCTTTTTGGCCAACGTTGAATTCGTGGGGTTCATCCATACTGCAACATGCGGCCGTTGCTTATGTCTTCCACTGTTGCGCAGCATGCCATCATGTAAGTACGAACGTGCGAGTCTGTTTCCCTCCTCTGGACATCGGGCGTGCTGGCCCAAGCGACGCCGCTGCAGGGGCCCGGGTACATCCTGCCTGTGGCACGTATGCCAGAGTTTCTCAAAGTCCGTGCCTGACAGCAGAATTGATGTGCGATAGAGTATGCCCAGACTTCACGTGACTACGTAGGTAGTTATTTTCCCAAATGGCCAGCTAATGTATTCTCCCGCCAGCAGTGTTTTCAGATATTTTCTGCTGTTCCATAATCTCACCAAGATATGTTTTAAAATCTCTGGCTGATCTGGCTGTATAAGAGGACACTGTGGTTTTCATCTGAATTTACTGATCCCTAATGGATATGACGTTGGATGATCAAGCCACACTCACACGAAACAGCCGAAACAGCCGTCTGACCCGAGGTCGGGGCTGACGAATACGTTCTCAGATTCAGGGAATCCAGACGCAGTCCAGTGCTATTAGCTATGGATCATCACCATCACATCCCCATGACTTATTCATAACTGAGGGTTTGTAAATAAGGTTTGCGTCTTTGAACTCATTCTTACATAAAAATACTTATCAGTGGGGTGTGTGTCCTTCTGAGCATTGTGTGATTTCTCAAATCTTGGAATTAGTGGACGCTGCCACCCCACAGCTCTCTCTTATTCCACATTGACAGTTATGGCCCTTAGTTTTTTGTTTCCTTAAAGCCCTGTGAGGTTTTTTTCTTTTTCTTTTTTTTAAGATTTTATTTTTATTTATTTGAGAGCAAGAGAGGGAGAGAATAAGCACGGGGGGAGGGACAGAGGGAGAAGCCGACTCTGCCCCAAGCAGGGAGCCTGATGGGGGGCTCGATCCCAGGACCCTGGGATCATGACCAGAGGCAAAGGCAGACGCTTAACTGACTGAGCCACCCAGGCATCCCGATTATGGTCCTTGTTATTAGTCACCACCAAAAACCTCAGCTCGACAAAGACAGGCCGTCACTGAAAGGAATGGAAGCTGGAAACACCAAGCAAGTGGTATGCGGGGTGCCTGACAGATGTCCAGTATCGCTGTGTTTCCCTAGAAGGATGCAGATATTCTTCATGGCCTTGGGACAGTCTGGTGTACAGCCGGGGGACTGCAGCCCTGGGGTTTTTATGAGGATGGTCCAGGTTTTCTGAAACTTTTTAGGTGTGCTCAGTTTGGTATCTTTTTACCTAGTACTTTGTTTTACCAAAATTTTTAACGTTACTGGCAGAAATTGTTCTTAATGTTCTTAAATTTTTAATATTTTGTGATTTGTAGTTACATCTGCACTTAGTTTCTTTTTTATTTTTTTTTTTAAGATTTTATTTATTTGTTAGAGAGAGAAAGAGAGCGAGCACAGGCAGACAGAGTGGCAGACAGAGGCAGAGGGAGGAGCAGGCTCCCTGCCGAGCAAGGAGCCCAATGTGGGACTCGATCCCAGGACGCTGGGATCATGACCTGAGCCGAAGGCAGCCGCTTAACCAACTGAGCCACCCAGGCGTCCCTGCACTTAGTTTCTGATAACATTTGTGTCTAGCTACTCTAATTTTGATCAATCTTGGCAAGAATTGTATTAGTTTTCACATTTTGGCCTTGTTGACTCTTAAAATCTTGCTGCTTATTACTTCCTGCCTTTTATTTTATTAGAGTTTATTCTATTTTTCATTTCCCAAGTTAGTTACTTATTGGCCTTTAGCCATTCTTTTTTGTGAATAATGCTTTTAGGATTCTAAATTTCTCTCCAAATCTCATTTTAGCTGTTTCCCATATTTTACTATGTGTTTTCAATTCCATTCAGTTCCAAACATTTTCCAATTTCCATCATGATTTTTGAGTAATTGGATATTTAGACATGTTTCAGTTTCCAAGTTATGGGTTTCTATTAGCTATTTTTGTTACTTTTTTTTAAAGATTTTATTTATTTGAGAGAAGGAGATGGTGAGTGCACGAGGGGGGTGCACGAGAGTGTGAGGAAGTGGCAGAGAGCAACAAGCCAACTATGGGGAGTGGAGCCTGATGCGGGGCTTGATCCCAGGACCCTGAGATCATGATCCAAGCCAATACCAAGAGCCTGATACTTAGCTGATTGAGCCAGCCAGGTGCCCCTCTGCTACTTATTCCTAAATAATTTGCTTTGTGGTCAGAGATGTGTGTGAATACTTTTAAATTTAATGAGACTGACCTGGTACCCTAGCACACTCAGTTTTTATAATTGTTTTATATGTGATTGTAAAGAACTTCTAATGATCCGAGGCAGTGTTCCTATCAGCCTATTATAGCAAACGTGTTAATTGCTTCTAATTTTATTAAAAAATGCTTTTTAGGTCATTCACATTTTCTGTACCCTCACTGAATTTTTTGTGATTATTTGTATCAATTACTAAAAGAATGTTTTTTAAAATCTTGATTTATGGTACACAATTGGTTTATCCTTGGAGTCCTGTCAGTTTTGCTCACTCATTTTGAAGCTGTCATATTTGGTGGGAACAGGTCAGGAACTAGGTCTTCTTGGGAAGAACTTTTGTCGATGTGGCTTATTTTGCCCTAAAGTCCTTTTGGGGTGTTATTTTTGACAACCGGAGTTTTCTTTGAGTTGGAGTATATTTATTTCCATCCTTTTACTTCTTACCTTGTCTCCACCTTGAAGTCTTAGGCACGTCTCTGGTAAGCGGCATGTAGATGAATTTTGTTATCCATCCGGTCTGGGGATTAAGTAATAACTTTTTCCTTTTTTTTTTTTTTTTCAATGTAAAGGATTTTGGTTGATCTGAAAAATGAAGTTTGGTTTCAGAAATGTCATGACCCTGTATGTAAAGCAGAAAACTTCAGATCAGACTGTGAGTTACTCATTTTTACATGTGTACCTACAAGTGAAAAGTGGACAGCTACATAGAAGAATGAAACTGTTTTCTTGTCCAGGTTTTCCATTACCTGCTGAAGTGAGTCTCCTGTTTCTTCTCAAAGAGGTGAGCGTAGGTTTGAGTTTCTCTCTCATTCCTAATCCATTCTCGGTATGACGGTATAACGGAGCTGTGCGTCCTGTCCTCAGAGCGTGTTGTCACCGTCTGCACGCGCCCACTCGTGCACGCCCGTGGGCTTCCTCTGCTGCGCTGGGAGTGCAGCCCCACCTGTTGGACCGCGCCCGGCCAGGGACAGTCTGTCACTCTTGGCTTTACGACGAAGATCAAAATACTAATCTTTGTGTTTATTTCAACAACTCTGTCTGTAGGTAGAATTCCTAGAAGTAAAATTATGTCAAAGGGTGTGTGCATTTTAAATTTTGGTAGAAATTACCAGATGGCCAAATTGACCTTGTCCTTTTAAAAACTTTTATTTACCCAAATCCTTCACATTCATTGTGAGAGAAAAATTAGAAGATATGAAAAGCCAACAGGGATAAACTCCTCCTTGTCTAGAATTTGACCAGTCAGGGATAACTGCTTTGGCAGATATCTTCCAGAATTTCTGCTGATGTATGCCCACATAAGTATTTTCATAGTCACACTATGCATCCTTCTTTATAGGCCTTTTTTCCTAATTTGTTTTCATGAGTACATATTACCAGCTGGTATCCATAAAAATGGTAGGACATAAGGCTTCACAATTTAAGGGAGTACCTTTTGCCAACATAGTTTATTTTTATCTTTTAGTTTTTACCACGCTGTTTGGCCAAAAGTGGTATTTTAGTCGTTTCAGTTTATATTTCATAATGTATTGAGGAAATAGAACTTCTTTCAGATTTCCTGTTTGTATTTCTATTATCCATTGTCGGTAACTGTCCTCTATCCACTTTTCTCTGACGTCTTGTTGATAATTAATGAGAACTTTTTTTTTTTTAAGATGTATTTATTTATTTATTTATTTATTTGACAGATCACAAGTAGGCAGAGAGAGAGAGGAGGAAGCAGGCTCCCTGCTGAGCAGAGAGTCCCGATTCGGGGCTCGATCCCAGGACCCTGAGATCATGACCTGGGCCGAAGGCAGAGGCATTAACCCACTGAGCCACCCAGGCACCCCTAATGAGAACTTTTTATCAACTCTTTGGTCATGTTATTTTCTAGACTGAACATTTTAGTGTTTTTTTTTTCCCCATATCTATCAGCCTTTTCCTTTCTGGTGTTCTGGTTAGAATAAAAGTTAGCTGCTACACGCAGATTAAGTGAGTTCAGTTGACGTTTTAGGTGATGGTCTGCTGCCTATTCAATTTGACTAAAAAATGTCTCCAGAACAGATTCATACATCTAACTTAGACATGGTAGGAGCAGGACCTGATAGCCAGATTCCCTGATAAACTATTAGGTTAAAAAATGTTCTTGGGACGCCTGGGTGGCTCAGTTGGTTAAGCGGCTGCCTTCGGCTCAGGTCATGATCCCAGCGTCCTGGGATCGAGTCCCGCATCGGGCTCCTTGCTCGGCAGGGAGCCTGCTTCTCCCTCTGCCTCTGCCTGCCTCTCTGTCTGCCTGTGCTCTCTCTCTCTCTAACAAATAAATAAATAAAATCTTAAAAAAAAAAAAGCAAACCCCTATATTTAAAAAAAAAAAAATGTTCTTGAAATAACCGAGAGAAAATTAATTTGTAAAAATAAGCTTTGCCTCTAAGAGGCATATGTCATCCTTATATGTTTGGAGACTTATTTTGAGGCATGTTTGTGGTTTCAGTGGATTTTTAAAAATTACTTTTCTGCTTATCCAGTAATACCTCAAAGATGCCAAGTTGAGAGGAGTTTTGGTACATTGTTATTACCACTGCTTGGACAGAATTTTTTAAATTTGTATTTGAAATAGAAAGTTAATAAACGATAGAACAGCTTACTGAATACCCATGTACCTATCACATCACTTTAATGGTTTATATTCTGTCCTTTCCGCTTCCCCTGGCTTTTTTGCTTTTATTTTAAAATGAATTACCAGCCAGTGTTAGTTACCTGCTTTCTGTTGCATTCATCCTCTTGGTTTTTTAAGCATTTCTGTTTTTTTTTTCCCCTGTAGAAATGTTGCCCAACGGCAGGGAGCTCTCCCTTCACCTAGATTTGCCGTCGCTAACACTTGGCCACGTTTGTGTTCTCCCTCTGCTGTTCGGGCGCACGTTGTTATTTTGGAGGACTTTTTGTCTTAGGCCATTCAGGCTGCTGTAACACAGCGCCGCAGGTGGGACGGCTTGTACACCAAGAAGGTGCTTTCTCACAGTTCTGGAGGCTGGAAGTCTGAGCTGAGGGTACGGGCCGATTTGGCATCTGGCCGGCTCGCAGGGTCATAGCCGCCTTCTTGCCAGGCCCTCCCTGTCGTAGGGATGAAGGAGCGCTCTGGGGTCCCTTTTATAAGGTTACCAATCCCAGTCATGAGGGCTGCATCCTCAAGACCTAATCAGCTCCCAAAGGCCTCCCTCCTAATACCATGACGTTGGGGGTTAGTATTTCAATTTAGGAATTTAGGGTAACACGTTCGGTCCATACCAAATCTCTTGAGAGGAATTTGCAGCCATCAGAACCCTACATCTCTTCATATTTAAGCTTGTAACTAGAGATATTTAGCTTAAGGTTATTCTTAAATGAGTATGGTAAAATTCCTAAATTCGGGAAATTCAGGTTGATACACTACTGTTATCTAATATACACATCCATACTCCTGTCTTGACACTTGTCTCAACTGTTTTTAAGTTTTTTAAGTTCATGTTAATTCTTTTTTATTTATTTATTTATTTATTTATTTATTTATTTATTTATTTAACAGAAATCACAAGTAGGCAGAGAGGCAGGCAGAGAGAGAGAGTGTGGAGGATGCAGGCTCCCTGGCTGAGCAGAGAGCCCAATGTGGGGCTCGATCCCAGGACCCTGAGATCATGACCTGAGCCGAAGGCAGAGGCTTTAACCCACTGAGCCACCCAGGTGCCCCTAAGTTCATGTTAATTCTTAAAATACTTTATAAATAGGAAAATCAGTCTAAGATAGCAGATAGATTTTCCAGTTCGCCTTTAGCTGGACTGTCTGCTTTTTAAAAAATTCAGTCTACCGTCTCTCTAGCCCCATCTGTGTATATTGAAAAGAATGCACCAGAGGAACCAGGCTGGGGAGGGCAGGGGGCAGTTCCAAATTTAGAGTTTTGAGTGTCTGAGCTACAGTGGCAGCAATATTTGAATCACTCATTCCCATGGCGACTGTATTGGAGACACTGTCATCCAGCTTATTTATTTTAGTGTCTGTTCAAGAACTGGTCTTCTACCTGATACCCTAGCTTAACCCAGACTGACTGTAGAGAGCATCGCATGGTCTCCTTGACTGACCTGTATCCTCTCTTTCCCACTCTCCACTACCTTCCCTTTTCAAACTAAAGGAAGAAGAGTTCACAGCAGCTGAAACAATGAACAGTGACACCAGAAGTGCCCAGAAGCCACCGTCAGGCCCGTTGTCAGAAGGTGCCGTTTCCGACGCCGACTGGGACGATGGCCTCGACGAGACTGACTTTGTGGAAGCTACTGAAGATGCTGAACTAGCCGAAGCCGCGGAGAGCGGGCTCCTCGGTTACTACGGTGGAGAGGAGGACATTCCCGACGAACTCATCATGCAGGTATTACGAGAGTAGCTCATTAACCGTGGGCTCATAGGTAACTGGCTGTGGTTGGGCCTGACGACGGTTTAGTGACCTCAGTATGTTAAGTTACAGTAACTTCTTATTAAACCTGTTAATAAAAACCAAGTTTTATCACTTTGCTTCTCAATTCCTGTTTTTTACTGAAGTAAGCCAGTTGTATTCAAAATTAGAAATCTTACTAATTGACCAGAGTTGGTCTATGTTCATATCAGCTTAATTTTGCATGTCTGTTGATGGGTTAAAACTCTTAATCTTATTTAAAAATTTTAAAACTGAAGTGTAATTGACATACAGTATCCTATTCACGTGTATATTCTGATTCGGTATCTTTATATATCACAAAATGATTCCAGTAACTCTAGTTACCATCTGTCATCACATAAAGTTACTACATACTACTGACTATATGTTCCCTTTGCCGTATATTACATCCTCATGACTTAATTTGTAACTGGAATTTTGTACCTCTAACTCATCTTTACCTATTTTAGCCCCCTGAACCACTCCTCCCTCTGGCAACTAATAATTTCTTATATCTAGGAGTCTGTCTCTGTTTGGGTTTTTAGATTCTACCTAGAAGTGCAATCATATGGAATTTGTCTTTATCTCACTCAGCATAATATACTCTAGTTCCATCCATGTGGTTACAAATGCCAGGTTTGTATTCTTTTTTTTACAGCTGAGTAATATTCCTGTGTGTTTGTATAATACTCGTCATTTTCTTTATTCATGATCAGTGGACACTTAGGTTGCTTCCATATCTTGGCTGCTTCAAGGAACAATAATGCTTCAATAAACATAGGTATGATACATTCCTTTGAATTACTGTGTTCATTTTCTTCAGATGAGTACCCAGGGAAGTGGAGTTACTGGATCATATGGTGTTACTAAGTTTTTGAGGAACCTCCATACTGTTTTCCATGGTGGCCGCACCAACTTACAGAGCACGAGGTTGCCTTCTCTCTCTCTCCTCACCAACACTGGTTATTTCTTACCTTTCTGATAATAGCAATCTGATGGCTGTGAGGTGTGATACTCACTTTTTTTTTTTTTAAGATTTTATTTATTTGAAAGAGAGAAAAGAGGGAGAGCATGCACATGAGTGGGGTGGAGGGCCAGAGGGAGAGGGAGAAACAGACTCCCTGCTGAGCAGGGCTCGATACCCAGGACCCTGGGATCATGACCTGAGCCAGAGGCAGACACATAACCAACTGAGCCACCCAGGTGTCCCTTCATTATGGTTTTGATTGGCATTTCTCTGGTGACTAGTGGTACTGAGCCATCTTTTCATATGTCTGTTGTCGGTGTTTAATTTTTTTATATTGTGTAAGTTCTTTATATATTGTTGATATTAACCTCTTATTGAATGTATGATTTACAGATATCTTTTCCCTTTCCATGGATTGCCTTTTCATTTTGTTGTTTCCTTTGCTGTGCAGAAGCATTTTGAGTTTGATATAATCTCATTTGTTTATTTCAGCTTTTATTGCCCTTGCCTAAAGACACTGGTCCTCTAAAAAACAAAAAACAACACATATATATAGACGGTGGGGGGTAAGGGCTGAGGGAGAGGGAGAGAGAATCTTAAGCAGGCTCCATGCCCAGCACAAAGCTCAACATGGGGCTCACTCTCACGGCCCTGTAATTTTGTGATGTCTATGTCTTTGGTGTTGGTTGTTGGTTTGCTGGTCTTGTAAAATGAATTTGGAAGCATTCTTTCCTCTTCAGTTTTTCGGAATAATTCGAGAATAGATACTACCTCTTCTTTAAATTGTTTGGTGCAATTTACCTGTGAAACCACCTGCTCTTGGACTTTTGTTTTTTTAGTTGTTAAATGACTGATTCCATTTTATTACTCATAATTAGTCTATTCAGATTTTCTATTTCTTAGTGATTCAGTTTTAGGTTGTATATTGTTAGGAATTTATCCATTACTTCTAGGTTGACCATTTTGTTGGTGTATAATTGTTCACAGTAATCTCATGATTGTTCGAATTTCTGTGGTGTCAGCCATTTCTCTTTTTCTTAATGAATCTGGCTAGAGATTTACCAATTTTATCTTTTCAAAGAACCAGCTTTTAGTTTCACGATATTTTCTATTCCTTTTTTTTAGTTTCACGATATTTTCTATTCTTTTTGTTGTTGTTGTTTTCCATTTATTTACCCTCTGATGTTTATTAGTTCCTTCCTTCTGCTAACTTTGGGCTTTGTTCGATCTTCTTTTCTTAGCTCCTCTAGGTATAGAGATTTTTTTATTTGGGATTTTTCTTGCTTTTTGAGGTAAGCCTGTATCCCTATGAACTTCCCTCTGAGAACTGTTGTTGCTGTGTCCCCTAGATTCTGGAAAGTTGTTTCCATTTTCTTTGTCTCACAGTATTTTTCAGTTTCCTCTTTGGTTTCTTCATTGACCCATTGGTTGTTCAATAGCATGATGCTGCTTTTCCATGTTTGTATGTATTTTTTCCAGTTTGTCTGAATTTGAGACATGTGCTCTTTCTTGGAGAATACTCCATGTGCCCTTGAAATGAATGTGTATTCTATAGTTTGGGGATGGAATGGTCTATATATGTGAAGTCCCTCTGGTTTAATGTGTTGTTTAAGGTCAAGGTTCCCTTACTGATTTTCTGTCTGGATGACACGGATTTAGTGGGGGTATTAAAGTCCCATATTATTATTGTATTGTTAATTTCTCCCCTTATGTCTGTTAGTATCTGCTTTGTGCGTAGGTGTCCCTGTGTTGGGTACATAGATATTTACTAATGTTCTGTCCTCTTCTTGTATTGACCCCTGACCATAATGTAATGCCGTTCTCTGTCCTTTGTTAGTCTTTGTTTTAACGTCTAAGTATGGCTACTCCAGCTTTTTTTTCCATTCCATCTGCATGGAGTATCTCTTTTCCCCTTCCTTCAGTGTGTCTAGGTCTGAAGTCTGTCTATGTTGTAGGCAGCATATAGATGCGTCAGTTTTTAAATCCATTTAGCTACACTGTGTCTTCTGATTGGAGCATATCAAAATGCCATTTAACCATTTTCTGGTTGCTTTTGTTGTTCTCTGTACCTTTCTTCTCTTGGTCTCTTCCCTTATGGTTTGACGGTTTTCTTTAGTGTTTGGGTTCCTTTCACTTTGTCTATTTTAGGGTTTTGGTTATCACAAGGTTCATATGTACTGACCTATGTAACAGTCTATTTTAAAATGATAGTCACTTCTAGTCTTTGGTGGGATAGCTGGGGCTAGCCTGGGCCCCAGTAGTCCCAGGGTCCTCTCTGCCAGAGATGGGGTGCCGGGGATGGCTGCAGGGGGCCCAGGCCAGAGGGTCCTGGTGTGCTCGGCCCTAATACCACTCTGTGGCATGGCTGGAGCTGGGGTGCACACGGGTTGGGGGGGACAGCTGGGCCTCTCTTGCCCTGCAGCTGCCACAGCCTAGGGGCCCAGGGCTCAAGGGGCCAGGCCTAGAGGAGTGGTTAGGAGGCCCAGACCCTGCTCCAGCCAGGCTCTCAGGCAGAGGGGTAAATAAACGGTGTTCCTCAGCCTTTTGAGCCCCAGAGGGTTCCAGCAGCATGGTGGATGTCCTAAGGTTAGTGCTTGGGTTTCCTTCAGTTACAAGTCTCTCTGTCCCTTCAAACTGATGTTTTGTTTTGGGGGGGTTTTTGCTGTGCCCCAGGGCCAGGGTTCCCACCGTCACCCCATGTCCACCTCTCTCTCCTTTCTCTCTCCACGGGGCCGGGTCAGGCTCCTGGCGTCAGTGAGCAGCGGTTCGTCAGGCCTCGGTATCCTTCAGGAGGAACTGCTCCGTGGGCATCTGGAGATGTGGTGAGTTCGGGGTCCTTTCGCCCCGTCTCGGAACTCCTCCCTCTGCCACTTCTGGTTAGTTTAGAGCTCTTCTGGGTCAGGGTCTGATTGGCTGGTGTCTGGAATCTGGCCTCTAAAACCACTCATACACTCAAACTTGCCACTTAACAAGGTCATTCAAACCAAATGACTATGAACAAAGTAATCCTAAATTTTGGTGACAAGCCTGAACAAGTAGACAAGTTTCACTTCTCAAAGAATTTTTATTTACAAAAGTGTAGAATCAGACGGGAACAGGCAAGCGCAGGGGACTAGTCTTTATATAGTCACATTTCAGTAGACTGGTCACCTTTCTGGTTAAGGAGCTTCTCTAATTGATGGTTGATATTTTGTAGGTGGTTTTCAGCTCCCAGAAGGGTTCTCGCTTTGACTAACAGAGCTGGAAGACTGGATGAATCATACTGTTGAAGGAAAATTTTATTTTGATTAACATGCCTAAAAAACTTCTTTAACCCTACCTGTTATATAGCTCAATGCTAAATAGAGCTTTTCATAAACTTTCATTTTTTAAATTAGGATCATTTTTAAAAATTGGTTTAATCCTTTTCCTTAGGGCACAATTATTAAGGTTACAAGGAAACTGCTCTAGAAAGCTTAGGCTGATCTCCTCCTGGATGACCAGTTGGTTCCAAGAACTGTGGCATTTAAATTATTTAAAACAAAATCATTCCTCAGACAGATTGAGACTTGGCTTGGGCAAGTCTGTCGACCTCATGCCTATTTTAAACCCAGAAAACTCTAAGGCAGATTAACTTTTACTGGAAGAACTGATAGATGGGCCTGGTATTCGCCTTCCAAGTTCATGAAGAAAAATGTATGGGGAAGACTAAAGACAAAATTAGAATACAAACCCAACATAAAATAGAAATCAAAACCCAACTCATGATTTTGAAATAACAAAGCCAAGCTTCGTGTCGTAAACTAGATCGAGGGATGACGGGCTATATTCCCCCTACAGAATTTGCTCATACTTAGGATAACTGTTTAATTTCATTTTTTCAAGGTGTTTTCCTTAGTAATGAAAAGAACAGCTTTGCGTGGAAAAGCTGTGCAACTATGACTTCCGTCCACATAATTAATTCTTTCTAGACTATACCCTGCCCTGGGACTGTGGACTGAAGTCCAACAGATATTTGAGAGCCCACTGTATTCAAGCTGCCATGGGACACACACTCTCAGGGAGGCAGGAGAGGTAGGACTAACATTTGGGGTTAGAGTTCTGGTTTAGGAAAGACGACAGATTCCCAAAGGGATCTTTCCTTCCACAAAGGAAGAGAGACACTACAAGAGAGCACAGAAGGCCTGCGGGCATGCAAAGGACATGTTAGAAAGACTAGTGTATTCTGAGCAAAGTCAAGTCCTCAAGTGTCTGTTTCCACCAGAGTATGTTCACATTCAAGCAGTGCTATGATCATCCCCAAGTGATGAGTAACCAAATCCCCAACTCAAGCATGCTGTAGACTAGTCGGGTACCGTCACAGAAAACATTAAAAGCATTCTACTTTCAGATCTGACATACAGGGGGTATAGCTCAGTGGTAGAGCATTTGACTGCAGATCTAAGATACAAACGGAAGGCTTTTCAATCAGTATAAAAACTTAAAATTGAACCTAGAAGTAAAGAATACAAGTATGATAAGATATGTATTTACATTTTATATAAAATTCAGATTTTTCCCCCTGTAATTTAAATTTCTGTTGATCTGACCTGGTTATTGTAACAGCAGCAACATCTGCAGCAAAAACCCAGAAGCAACAAGTTTTATAAAAATAACATATGCCTTTCCCTACTCTATGTCCCTCTCATGTTTCCCGACTTCTAAAATTAGACCTACCATGCATGGGGGATGATGGCTTATGTTCAGCCATTTCTCTTTAATAAGATCAGCATTTCTAGATTGTTCTCTATTCCTCTAGCCTGAAGTAGCCAAAGAGGTGATGATCACAGTGACGCTGTTTGGGTGACTGTAATGCTGCCCCCCAAGCTCCTGTAGAAGTGCTCCACTGTGCGGGTGCCCTGGTCTTCTGAATCACCGGGAAAAGTAAAACACTGACGTTACCGTTTCTTTTACATGAGGTTCTTCTTCTCGAATATCTGAGTAATCTTGATGAAGCTGTCTTAGGTTAGATAAGAAACAGGCTGCATTCCTCAGGGAAGATTTTCTCTCTTTAAGTTCGTCATATTTGATTTGTAGTTGTTTTAGCTGTGGTTCTAACCTGCAACGACGACAAAACCGTTTCCCCCAAATGAACACCTACAGTCAAGTGGAACAGCCAAGGGGGTAGGAGGCTGAGTGCCCAGGTCCACTAAGGCAGGACCACGCAGGGGAGGGGGACTAGGTCTTTATGTATGACAGGGTCTAGATTTCAATTTAAAATATAGACAAAACCCTGAAATACAATACACAGTGAGTAACTGGAAATGAAGCCCACAGAAGATGCCTTGCACATCCCACAACCCATCCGGTCACTTTGAGGGAGCTGTGGTTTACTCCTCCCAGCCTCGGCCAGGGGCTCACATGCTACAGAGCAACATCGAAAGCTTAGACAAAAGGCTTTCCCTCTGCCCATCTGCCAAGGTCCAGTACAACCCGTGGAAAAATTATCCGAGGGCCTGGATGAAAAATGCATGGGTAAACTACTTTCTCTCTGTGTCTTAGTTTCCTACCTGTAGAATAAAAAGGTATAGCTTGAATTTTATGGACAAAAAAGGGGACAGGCTGCCAATTTTTTTTTTTTTTAAGATTTTATTCATTCATTTGGCAGAGAGGCAGGCAGAGAGAGAGGAAGTGAAGCAGGCTCCCCGCCACGCAGAGAGCCCGATGCAGGGCTCGATCCCAGGACCCTGGGATCATGACCTGAGCCGAAGGCAGAGGCTTTAACCCACTGAGCCACCCAGGTGCCCCAGGCTGCCAATTTTTTATTCTCTTAAAGACAAAAAGCAACTGTCCTCTAATATAATTTTAGAAGAGTCCTTTTAACAGTTGTGTCTTTGAACAAATGCAGCATTATGGAAAGACAAGGGCTGTGGCCAGGGGCGCAGGGCTGGCATTCAGTCCGCGACAAGAGATCCTAGCCCCCACTGCCTCGGGCAGGACTGTGGGTAAGTACCTCTCCCCCAGGCCAGAGCCTTTCCACCTGTCAAGTCAGAATAACCAGAGGGACGCCTGGGTGGCTCAGTTGGTTAAGCGGCTGCCTTCAGCTCAGGTCATGATCCCAGCATCCTAGGATCGAGTCCCGCATCGGGCTCCTTGCTTGGCAGGGAGCCTGCTTCTCCCTCTGCCTCTGCCTGCCACTCTGTCTGCCTGTGCTCACTCTCTCTAACAAATAAATAAATAAAATCTTAAAAAAAAAAAGAATAACCAGATACGTTTTTCTTTCTAGGCCTTTTCAAGATGTACTTTTCAATGTCTAGAATTATATCTAAAAAAGGAACCAAGAGGCTGGTCTTTAACTAAAATGCCTGTTTCTTATTAAACAGGCATCAGGGGCACCTGGGTGGCTCAGTGTGTTAAAGCCTCTGCCTTCAGCTCAGGTTATGATCTCAGGGACCTGGGATTCAGCCCTGCATTGGGCTCTCTGCTCAGCGGGGAGCCTGCTTCCCCTTCTCTCTGCCTACTTGTGATCTCTGTCAAATAAATAAAATCTGGAAAAAAAAGAAAAAAACAGGCATCATAACCCATCTCCCAGGATTATGAGGATAACAAGCAACTATGTGAAGCCTGTAGGCCAGTGCCCAGCGCACCCAGGAAGCTTGTTCAAGTGAGGTTTTCTTTAGGCCTGAGCCCCTGGAAGCTTTTCCCCAGGCCGGCACCGGGCCCAGGGGGGACAGGGGAGCCAACACGCTGGACCCTCTCCCAAACCTCTCTGGCATTCTCTTGTCTCAGACTCGGCACTGGAATTACAGGCGGTCTTTTCTGATCATGCCACTTTCTCGCCCTGTTTTGCAACACTCTTCAGAGCACAGAGTCGACCTGACTGCTGCTCCTTGTGCTGCTCTAGGACCCCGTTAGCCAGTCGTCCTGGCTGCATGGAAGGCCTCCTGAGCCCTGCGTGCGGGCGACCCCACCGCGGGGACGTCCCAGGCCCCACACTTGGGGGCGTGTTCACAGCACACGAGCGCCACGCCAAGATCACATTAAGGAGAACCGGGAACACACACAGTCACCGAGAAGCATGTTTAGTCATTTAATCCTCCCAGCGCCCCGGGAGGGGTGGGTATCGCGCTCCTTTACTGAAGAGGAACTGAGGCCCTGGGCAGGTCAGCAGCCCGCCCCGAGGGGGCACTGCCGGTAAGTGGCCGAACCTGGGTTCGAACCTGGGTATCCAGTCCGAGTCTGCACGCTAAATCTCTACTTGGGCTGCCTCGTGGGCCGGGGTCAGATCTGACGGCAGAGAGATCCCTGCCGAACTCTCTTTTGCCAAAAGCTGCAGCTCAGCAGCACGACCGCCTTCACTGAGCTTCCAGACACCAAGAACACCTGGCACGGCAGGACAACAGAGACCTCAGCGGCCCCGCCACTGTCCTGTAATCACATCCCTTCAGGTAAGTTCTTAGAGGAGCTTAGATAAGACATTATCTTACCGAAGCAGTTCATCCTGGAGTTCAAGCAAACGCTGCCTTTTCTTTTCAATATCCGAAATAATCTAAAGCAAGACAATAATTTGTTAAAATAACTCCTTAAATGTTCCAGCACTGCTAGCGGCGCCGCACCAGGTGTTAGAGATGGAGAGGGAAAGAGACCGCAGGGCATTTACTCCAGGACAGCTCTGAAAAGGAAGCAGGGGCCAGACCTTCCAGACCCCACGAGCCATCCAGTAAGGACCTGGGATTTTATGTAGATACACCAGGAAAACGCTGATGCAGGAGACTACCCTAATCCAGTCTGTGTTTCAAAGAGACTATATGTTACAAATTATTATTCCAGCCATCCCTTTTAGGGACTGTTCCACGGCTGGACACTCGGACTGTTCCCTTCCAACCAATGCAGAGCTGACCAGCAGGACAATGAAACTGAAGGAGAAAAACTCAGCAAAGATCTGTAAATCATGGAAACTAAAATATATGCATTTCAACTCATTTCTATTATCAATGTGGAGGGGGAGCCACTCTTCCATTCCTGGATTCGTGCAAGCATGGAGCTCAGAGGTCATCTGGTCCACACATACACCGATGGGCAAGTAAGGCCCGGGGTTCCCTGACTTGTTTCTCCTCACATATCCTCGTGGTACAGAGTTTCTAGGAAGGTGGGACAACATTGAAGTAAAAGAACCAGGACAAGAAATGAGGTCACCGAACACTTAACACAGTATTCTTCCCAGGCTGTCCCTTGACTTGAGACTGGAACAGTTCTTTATGCTAAAAGGTTTTACTCTTTGACAGCCACAAAAGCAATAAATATATATTACTTAATAATTAATACCATGGAAGTGGTTATTTGGGCCTTGATAGCCGCCTTAGGCTGGTCGGGATCCCCATCCCTTAGCATGCATTAACTTAATAGTACACAACCACAAGACCAACCAAATAAAAGCCTGACAGTAAAAAAAAAACAAACTTCGACAAAGCAAAGGTCCAGAAAGCCAGAGTCAGGGCGTTACTTAGCTCTGCATGGCTCAGGAGCCCACGTGACTCTGCGTCTAATCATACACGTGACTTACCTTCGTGTTCTTCCTTTTCAGAGTTTTTGACATCTGGACTTCTTTAAGCTGCACAAAAGAAAAAAGTATTTGTGTGCATTTTCCAAAATTAAAATGTTTATTAACTTACAATATATTGCATTTAATTTAAAAACAACCTGTGAAACAGGAACAGTCCTAATGAGCTCTTTACCACGTCATCAGCAAATGCGATCTTTTCTAGGATACACGTCCGCTGCGGCAGCATGAGCATACAAACGGAGCCCGACGGATTTGTCAATGAGCTTACCGTTTTGATGAGTTCTTCTTTCATATTAGAATGAAATTTTTTGATGGCTTCCTTAAAAATTTTAGATTCTACTTTTTGTCTATAGCAGGAGAAAAAAAGATCAGACTAGGTATTATATAAAGAACTTTGAAAGGTGGGTTTCATTTGCTTAGCACATCAACAAACCACGCTTTGGCATATACCATTTTGGAGATCTAAGATGGGAGGGTGAGAGATATTTCTCAGGCTTAAAAAAAAACTAAAGGCGTACCGGGTGGCTCAGTTTAAGTGTCTGCCTTAGGCTCAGGTCATGACCCTGAGGTGTTTGGATCGAGCCCAGTGGTGGCAGCATGGAGTCTACTACCCCTCTTCCTCTGCCTCTTCTACCCCCACCTTCCCAGCTCAGGCTGTCTCTCTCAAATAAATAAAATCTTAAAAACAAACAAAAAAAACAAAACACTGCAAAAAGTGTCAACAAAATAGAAGGAACAGGAAATATTTTTCCCTAAGCCTTCGGGTATGTGCTTAGCTTCACTCCCTGACACTGGCTACATCCACAGGTGAAGGCAAGTGACGTAATAAGGCGTACAGCCAGTCCCCGTCCTTTCCTGGCCCTGGACCCGATGAGCGGCAGACTTCAGCCCCTCCCTGCCTGCCAACAACTGGAGGAATAATTGTGTGGCACATCTGGACTGCCCAAAAAGTAAGTAGGGAGAAGCCAGTGGGACTGACATGGCTGAACGTCCAGTTCTTCAAAACCTTGCAGAGCTAACCCTAACAAACTGGTTCTGGTCCCCATCATCAGAGGAGGGCCCAAGGCTCCCAGTTTGGCGTGCTCACGGCTGCATGACAGATCCCCAGTGTGCAGCAGTGGCAGCCATCTTCCAGGACAGCAGCGAACCCCCTACTCTGCCTCAGCCCCGTAGGGTACTAGAAAGGGTTCTTTGAATCGAAAGTAATAAATATTCTGTATAAATGACAGGTAATTAGAAAATGGTTTCTCCCTTGGGGGAGATCCATGAGAAAGAAAAGATACTCAGGAGAAAGGGGCTGAGCTAAGCATGACACAAGAGAAGGCCTGTACTTTTGAATACAGATCTTTGTAAAAGGTCTCATTAAAAAAGAGTGTTAGAAGTGTGTTTCTAGTGACTTCAGCAATATAGTGGAATAGAAAGCCCCAGGCCAGATTCCCCGCACAGGGATACCAATTTAACAACTATACACAACCCAAGAAGCCTTGTGAGAATCCCAGAAACCAATCAAGTTGCAGGCAAGTTCAAAGTCAGGAACAATCCTACTGAAACAGATAAGAAAAGTGGCTTCATATCAACTTGGACAGCCCCTCTCCCAAGCCAGCACAGCTTGGTTCAATCAAGAAGTTCCATGCATGGTAAAGAAAGAATGGAATGTAGGTCCAAGTTTCTGGCTTTTCAGGGGGCTGCCCAAGGCCTCCCTTCCATCATTCCCGATCCAGAATGCTAACGGGAGCAGCGCACTTAGGATGCCTGGCTGCCATGGAGAAGAGAGCTCAGCAGCTGCTGTAGTAAAAGCAGCAGCAATGCCACTCACAGGATAGCAGGACAAATGGCCCAGCTCACAACTTCTCCCTTGGCAGGGAAAGAGAAGAAGGTTATCCAACATCTGGAATGGTTTGTGTCACTTGAAGTAGAGCAGTGGTGGGAACTGAAATAGTTTGGATGCCTTTGGTCAGAGAAACCACAAAGGAGCTCAGCACCTTGTTGCAGCAGGAGAGAACCTACAATACCACAGAGAAACACCAGAGGGAGCTCTAGTCTCGAGACTACAAATCCCTATAAAAGAAAGAAGCAAACCTCTCTAGTTGGAAAACTGCATGCACAAGCCCAAAGAAGATACATCCCCAGAAAGGACTGAGGGACCACCCAGGCTGACTGGCAAAGGCCTTCCCCTGTACAAATCCAGTATGTAAAGACGGGGAAGGGTGGCTGCCTTTTATATGTACAAAACACTGCAAAAAATAACAAGGCACTAGAAGAAACAAAACATAACCCTATGAAGTGGAGAAAAAATCCTGAGAAATAGACTTTAAATAAAGAAATGGAAACCTATGAATTAGCAAATTCATAACAAATACATAACATTCATAAGCAAATTCATAACTCAAAAATAATCTTAATGAAGCTCAACGTGCCACAAGAAAACATATGAGTAAAATATATCAGGAAAATGATGAATGAACAAAATGAGAATATCAACAAAGAGAACTTATAAAAGGAATCAAAATCTGGAGCTGAATAATACAATGACAACTGAAAAATTCACTAGATGGGTTCACAGCAGATTTGATCAAGCAGAGGAAAGAACTGGCAAACTCTAGAATGAGTCACTTGAAACTATCAAGGTGGAAGAACAAAAAGAATGAAGTGGAGAACATTTGGGACTTATGGGAACCATTCAATATACCATTATGTGTGTTACGAGTAACTCCAAAAAGGAGGAAAAGAAAGGAGCAGAGAACATGTTTGAAGAAATGCCCAAAACTTCCCAAATCTGAGGATGGAAATGGACACCCAAATTCAGAAAGCTCAAAAGACCTCAGCTAAAAAGGAACCCAAAGAGGCCCACACTGACACACATGATACTCAAATTGTCAAAATTCAAAGGCAAAAATAGAATCCTGAAGGTAGCAAGAGAAAAGCAACTTGTCATGTACAAAGGAACTGCCATAACACTGTCATTGGATTTCTCAGCAGAGACATTATAGGACAGAGGATGGGATGATCTATACAAAGCACTGAAAGAAAAAAGTGCCATCCAAGAATACTATACCTACCCAAGGTATTATCCTTCAGAAATCAAGGAGAAATAGACTTTCCCAGATAAGCAAAGGCTGGGTTCATCATCACTAGACCTGCCTTATAAGAATTACTAAACGGAGTCCTTCAAGTTGGAAAAAAAAAAAAGGACAATAGACAACACAAAAGTATATGAAAATATAAAGGTCTCTGGTAAAGGTAAATATACAGATGGATACAGACTCCATAAAACTGTGTTAGTGATGCACAGATCACTTTTAATACTGATATAGAATTTAAAATATAAAAGCATAAAAAACTATGAAACTGTGTCTAATGATAAAAATATAATAAGGTGAAATCTGTGCTATTGATAACAAAGTGTTATTTATCCCCCTATAGTGAGGGAGGGAGACATAAAGGAGTAGAGCTTTTGTAGGTGATTGAGGTTAAGCTATCATTTTGAAGCAGACTGCTGTTGAGATCATTTATGTCACCCCAATGTAAGCACACACATTTACACACAAAATCTACAGAAGCACAAAAGAATAGAAAATCAAGACATGTCACTACAAAAAAAAAAAAAAATATATATATATATATATATATATATCCGTGTGTGTGTGTGTGTGTGTGTGTGTATGGATATATATATCAATGAAACACAAAGGAAGGTGAGGAGAGAGGAAAAGAAGAAACAAATAACTGTAAGACTTAGAGAAAACAATAGAATTCAGTAGTAAGTCTGTCAGTATCAGGAATTCCCCAATCAAAAGAAATCAAGTGGCTGACTAGATTTAAAAAAAAAACAAAAACAAAGCTCCAACTGCATGCTGCCTACAAGAGACTCAACTTTTTAGTTAGGTATAAGGAAATAAACAGGCTGCAGGCAAAAAAGATACTCCATCAAATGGTAACCAAAAGACAGCAGTGGTGACCATACCTACATCAGACAAAATAGACGAAGTCAAAAATAGTCACAAAAGAAGGATATTATGTAATGATAAATGGGTCAGTTCACCAGGAAAATATAAAAGTTATATGTGCACCCAACACGAGCAATTCAACAATTCTGAATAATTAACAGAACTGAAGAGGGGAACAGGTAGTAACACAGAAATAGTAGGTGATTTCAATACTTCACTTTCAACAATACATCAACCAGACAGAAGATCAATAAACAGGAGATTTGAACAAACTATAAACCAAATGGATCTAATACACCTACACAGAACATTCTCCAAGACAGATCACATGTTAGGTGACAAAATAAGTCTTAACCAATTTAATATGACTGAAATCATACTGAGTCTTGTGAGACTATAGTGGAACAAAACTAGAAATCAACAGCAAAAGGAAACCTGGAACACTCACAAATATGTGGAAATTAAGCAATACATTCTTGAACTACTAACTGTTCAAACAATAACAAAGGAAATTGAAAATATCTTGGAACAAATGAGAACAACAATGTACCAACACTTATGGGATGCAGCAAAAGCAGTACTAAGAAGCTGATACCATAAACACCTACATTAAAAAAAAGAAATACTTCAAATCAACAATCTAACTTTACACCTCAAGGAACTAGAAAAAGATCAAACTCAGCACTAGCATAAAGAAGGAACAGTACAAATTACAGCAGAAATAAATGAAATGAAAAACAGGAAAAAGAATTAACCTAATAGTTTTTTTGAAGAGGTCAACAGAAAGGACCAATCCTTAGATAGACTAAGAAAAAAAGAAGACTCAGAAAATGAAAGAGCAGGCATTACAACTGATGCCACAGAAGTAAAGAGACTGCTGTGAACAATTACAAGCCCACAAACTGGGTAACCTTGAAGAAATGCAGAAATTCTAAGAACACAGAACCTGCTAAGATTCAATCAGGAAGGAAAAAAAAATGTTCAAACCTATAGCTTGTAAAGGAGACTGGATCACTAATCAAAAACCTCCTATCTAAGACCCCCCAAACCAGGTGGCTTCACTGGAGAATTCTACCAAATATTTCAAGAAGAATTAACAATCCCTCTCAAACTCTTTCTTCTTAAAAGAATTTTTATTTTAAAGAAATTTTTATTTTATTTTAAAGAAATTTTAAACTTCCTAAAAGAAATTTAAGTGGGGAGGGAAACACTTCCAAAATTGTTTTATGAGCCTGACATTACCCTGATACCAAAATCAGACAAAGATACTAGAAGAAAAAACGAAAGACCAATATCCTTATTAATGCAAAACTCCCCAACAAAATAATTGTGAAAGGAATTCAACAACACATTTAAATGGTTATACATCATGAAGTGGATTTCTGGAATGCAAGGACAGCTCAACATAAGAAATATAATCAATGCAACACACAATAAGAGAATGAAGGACAAAAGCCATATGAGCATCTCAACTGATACAGAAAAAACACTTGACAAAATCCAACACCCTTTCATAATAAAAACTCTCAACAAACTATCAATAGAAGGAAATTACATCAATATAAAAGCCATACATGAAAAGGCTACAGCTAACATCATACTCAGTGGTGAAAGTTAAAAGCTATTGCCCTCAGACCAGGAACAAAGTGGGGATGCCTCACTTGCCATTACTATTCAACACAGTACTGGGAATACTAGCCAAAGCAATTAGGTAAGAAAAAGAACTAAATGGTATCCAATTGGAAAGGAAGAAGTAAAATTACCTCTGCCACAGAGGACATGATTTTATATGTAGAAAATCCTGAAGATCCCACACACATACACAAAAACTGTTAGAATAAAAAAATTCAGCAAGATTGCAGGATACAAAAATGAACATACAGAGAACAGTTGCATTTCTATGTACTAACAATGAACAATCCAAAAATGTAATTAAGAAAACAATCCCATTTACAATAGCATCAAAAAGAGCAAAATACTTAGAAATAAATTTAACCAAGGAGGTAAAATATTTATACACTGAAAACTATAAAAACATTGTTGAAAGAAATTGGGGATACAAATAAAGGGAAAAACATCCCATGTTCATGGACTGGAAGCCTTAATACTATTAAAATGGCCATACTACCCAAAGCAATCTATAGATTCAATACTATAACTACTAAATTTCCAATGGCTTTTTTGCAGAAATAGGAAAAAAAAAAATCCTAAACTTTATATGGAATCTGAAAGGACACCAAATAGTCAAAACAATCTTGAGAAAGCAAAACAAGTACTTAACACTACTGAATTGTATACTTAAAAATGGTTAAGATGGTAAATTTTATGGTATATAAATGCTCATTTAAATAAAAAATTTTAAAAATAAAAATTCACAATTAAAAAGATAAGCTCTACTTTTAAAAAAGGTATTTCTAACATAAATATGAAATCATGACTTTAAGACATTAAAAACATAAAAATTAGGAAAACTGGTTAGATCTTTCTGCATACGGCTTACAATGATGATAAATTTAGTAGACTATACCAACTGAAATGGTGGTAGTCTACATACAATAGCCAGACACAACTTTTTCAAATTCTAGTACCTTAAAAATCTGGTCACTTCCCTCCAAATAACTAATTGAATCAGTTATAAAATAGTCTATGTTTGTACTGTCTGTATTTCATGGCATATTTCCCTAATTATATATACACTGGTAAATTGCCTACAATCTGTAAGCTTAGCAAATTATCCAGGTGTGAGTTCCAGATATAGGGTATTAAAAATAGTACACCCTCAAATATTTAACTTGATTTTGAATAAAACTTTTCATGTGGTTGAGAATACTTTATGTTAAGAAAATAAAACCCCAAAATTCTACTAGAATCACAGGGTATTACAAAAACACAAGGGTATGTGTATAAGACTGATGAATCATGGACTTGTACCCCTGAAACAAATAATGTATTATATGTTAATCAAAAAATTTTTTAAAAGTGCATGAAGCGCCTGGCTGGCTCTGTTGCTAGTGCATTTGACTTGATCTCAGGGTCCTGAGTTCAAGTCCCACACTGGGCATGGGACCTATTTAAAAAAAAAAAAAAAAGGCTAACAAAAATACTACAGCTCTTCTTAATCATTTCTTACATCAAGAACACTATGCCTTGGGGCGCCTGGGTAGCTCAGTGGGTTAAGCCTGTGCCTTCGGCAAAGGTCATGATCTCAGGGTCCTGGGATCGAACCCCGCATCGGGCTCTCTGCTCAGCAGGGAGCCTGCTTCCCCCTCTCTCTCTGCCTGCTCCTCTGCCTACTTGTGATCTCTCTCTCTGTCAAATAAATAAATAAAATCTTAAAAAAAAAAAACACTATGCCAAAGGCAAGATATTGCCATTTCGCTAAAACATCAGAAATCTATAAATCTTTTCTTCCTTTGAAGAGATTTACGAGTGGGAAAAGAGTAGCACAGTCAAGAGATGGTCTATAGTAAGAGACCTTCTGTACCAATGTTAACCGCACACTGGCTTTAGAGCAGACAGTACCGAAGAGAACATACATTACGGAAGAATAAAACAGTTCCCACAAAGATGATAAGTTAGCATGACAGGCTGGCTCCTTTCCCCAAGATCAACCCCAGAAAAACCAAAGAAGGAAAACTCCCTTAAAATGGGGAAAGCTGTGAAAAACCCTGAGGTGAGAGGAAGAGGTATTCAGAATGGGTGAACCAGTGAGAGGGACAGGGGCTGAGGCCCAGGACCAGAAGGGAGATGTCGAGGTTGGCCTCTGCTTCTTCCCCAGCGTGATTCTCACAAGCTGTGCCGAAAGCCACAGCCAATGTCTGTCTCTGTCCCTGTGCCTTTGAGAGTAAAGCCCGGGCTGTGCATACAGGGCCTGGAAGGCAACATGGAGACTACCCGTGGGCGGTTGTCTCCTCCCGCTTCGCTTGCCAAACTCCCAGGGCTGGAGAATGATAATCTAAGGAGTGTAGCAGCTCTGAACGCTACTTATCTCTGGAGGGCCAAGGTTAAGCCCTGACCTGACAGCTTATCAGGTGGTGGTAAGTCCCCAGGCCTTACCCAGCTTCCTCCCTGGCACTCCTGGGAATGGACAGGAATCATGGTTGGTCTTCCCTGATATACACTATCTGTGTGACAGAAAAGCTGACAGACTGGGTGCACATAAGCTCACCGGCTGGAGTAACAAGAGAGGAACACAACTATATTAAAGAGAAATTATTAATCAGAAATTCTAAGAGCAGCAGGTTTTTCAAAATAGATGACCCAGTACTCTGAAATTAGCCCAATAAATATTCTACAGAGGATAGTAGCAACATAAACCATGTCATAAAGGGAACCAAATAGAAATGTTGGACAAAAAGTCATATGGTAGGACGCCTGGGTGGCTCAGTTGGTTAGGCGGCTGCCTTCGGCTCAGGTCATGATCCCAGCATCCTGGGATCAAGTCCCGCATCAGGCTCCTTGCTCAGCAGGGAGCCTGCTTCTGCCTCTGCCTGCCTCTCTGTCTGCCTGTGCCCGCTCCTGCGGCTCTCTGACAAAAAAAAAAAAAAAAAAAGTCATATGGCTACATTACAGGACTCAGTAGATGGGATAAATGGCATTTTGGAAATATCAGAGAAACAGCAAGTTAGTAAACTTCTTGTTTCTAGACTGAGGAAATATAGAAAAAAGCAGAGGACAGGATATAACATTAGGACAAAAGTATTTTTAATTTTGGAATAAAACCAACCACCTTAGACTGGAAAAGTGAGACCCAACAGACTGAAATTAAAGAATATCACAGACAAAATATTCTAAAAGCTTAGAAATAGTAGATCCCATATAAACAAGACTTTGACACCAAATTTTCCAAATCAACACTAGATGGAAAAGAAGACAAAGGAATAGTGACTCCAAAGTATTTAAGGAAATGGTTTGGAACCTAGAATACTATATTCAGCTAAACTGTCCTTCAAATTCAATGTCATGACCAAAATAATCCAAAGGATTTAGAAATTTTACAGCACAAAGAGCCACACTCAAAAGTGTTGGGATAAACACTTAAATAAGAAAAGAGACATTACCAAAGGTTGTCATAAAAAATGTATGAAATAAAGGTGATCAAATAAATACCTTAATAAGGTTTGCTGCTGTCTTAAAAAGAGAGAAGAGAAAACAATGTATTTTACCCCAGAATTAAAAATCGTTGGGATAGGGGAATGGGAGAGGTGACCAAGAGTTAAGAGAGCTTGCCAGAGTTCTAATCTTACCAGTGGAGAGTTACAAATTCTATTTTTTAAAAGAAATTCTACCTAAAAACATCAAAGGAGAACCAAAAAAACTAAAGTAAAAACAATATTATCAACACATTCTTCCAAATATATTGATAATTATAATATATGTAAATGGATTGAAGTCAAGAAAGATGGACACATTGGATTTAAACTTTACTATTTTTTTTTAAGATTTTATTTATCAGAGAGAGAGTGCACGCAAGTGCACGTGTGAAAGAGAGCAGGAGCAGTGGGAAAGGGACAGAGGGAGAGAAGCAGGCTCCCCACTGAGCAGGGAGCCCAATGCAGGGGTGGACTCCAGGAGCCTGAGATCATGACCTGAGCCAAAAGCAGACACAACTGACTGAGCCACCCAGGTACCCCTAAACTTTACTATTTCTTATAAAAAAATTTTTTTTAAGGTCAGACAAAGGCTGGAAATAAAAGGAAGTAAAAAGAATGTAAGTTCTAGCAAATCTTAGCAAAAGAAATCTAGTGACACAATACTGGTATCAGAGAAAACAGATTTTAAGAACAAAAAAAAAAGCATTTTTAGGAATGGAGAGGGTACTACAGAAGGATAAAATGTTCAGACTGCAAGACAGAGCTATTTTAAACATGATGTCCTAACAGAATAGTCTCTAAATATACAGCATAAACTGATAAAAGAATCAGGAAAAACAATACCGATTCAACATAGATCCAATAATTAGATTCCCCACAGATTATGGGCTAGGCCATAAAGAAAACCTCAAAATTACAAAAAATATCACCAGTCTCTCAAATTTGATCACAACATATCTTAAGACACAAGGTTAATATAAAATATAAATTAAGAAGCCACATATTTGGACATACCAAAACATACTACTAAATAATTCACAGGATTAAAGAAAAAATTATAACGGAAATGTAAAAATTCATCAATGAGGTGATGAAAACACATCAGAAGCCATGGGATGAGCAAAGTGATGCTTCAAGGAATATTCACTGGGCACATATATCACATCGGAAGACTTACTCGTACTCTAGGATGGTCTTCTCAAAGGCAGACAAAACAACATCTAACTCCATGATGTCACTGGCTTTCTTTCCTTTCAGACACCAAATAGGTTCAGAGTCAGAACGATCTGGAATATTAAGAGAAGTCCATTTAACATACTCAACATTTTTGGCTCTAGGACAGGGCTCTGAAAGCCTACAACAGAAACTGGTCCATCAAATTGCCAAAAAGAGCTATGGTTGGAGAGGCACGTGGGAGGAGACGTGACTCACTTCTCCCTAAGCCACAAATCGCCAGTCTCAGCGGTCACTAACTGCCTCTCCTTGGTTCTCCCATTTCCACCAAAAGAGCCTAACGCCCTGCTGACTCAGAACTCCCTGCTCTACCTTTACCTGGTCCGCTGCCACCCAACACCACTGGTCACAGAGCTCTTCTTTGTTCATTACAGTTTCGTAATTTTAATCTACCTAATAGATCACTTCTGGAACACACGGAGATTCCTCAGTGCGCTGATCTTGTTTTAGTAATGTGGGTGAAAGATCAAGCATCCAGTAAAATTGGGCTGTACAATACTTAATGATAAGGATATGATCCCATCTGGGGTGGGATCAGTTGCCGTAAAAGGACTGAAGAGTATACACCAAAAAGCAGGGGGGCTCTTTTTGGATGATGGGATTGTAGGTGATTTGATCTTCCTTTCTATATTTTCCAAATTTTCTAAACATATATGGCTTATCTTTTAGAAGAAATGAAAGAAAATGCTTTATTTTCCTCCCATTTTTCAATGAATTTTTACTTGTATCAATAAAAATGCAGAACAATGCAGATGAATCTGAAAGAAGTTGCGCCAAGTGAAAAAAAGAACCTTATGCAGAAGGGTGAAACCACGTTATGTGTTCAACACGGTTTCAACACTGTGATGAAAAATTAAGGTGATAAAGCAGGTGTAACAGTAAAATCTAACACTATAAATACATATTGTAAGAGTCCTTCAACTTTGTTGTAGGTTAAAAATTTTCATGACAGATGTTGGAAAGAATCAGTTACTACAAGTACACATATTTTTAGCTTTTTAAAGTAGCAATTTTACATACTTACAATTGACTACTTTAACAAAAACAGTTTTTAAAATAAAATTCTTGAATGCTTGACAAAGTAGAAAACACTATTCTGTACCTGAGTCTATGGCTTCAATTCTTGATTTCTTCCTTCTGCCACAAAACACCTTTTTCTGAGTTTTCTACAAAAAAAAAAAAAATTGCAAAGATGTTTATTTAAGAAACATTTTCCTTCTCTTAAAATGTAAGTATTCTGAGCACAGTATTATCAAACACTCTTAATTCTGGCTGTTACTCTCATTTAGTTCTAAATTATTTTTTTATTAACATATAATGTATTACTTGCCCCAGGGTACAGGTCTGTGCATCATCAATCTTACCCACTTCACAGCACTCACCATAGCACATGCCCTCCCCAGTGTCCATCACCCCGCCACACCATCCCTCCCATGCCCCCCCAGCAACCCTCATTTAGTTCTAAATTATTATGTATACAATCTAATGTAAAGAGACACTGAAAAATTAAACAGTCTCAAAAAGTAAATAAAACTTCCAGTTGGCTTTTAACAATGGTTGCCTTGGGGGCGCCTGGGGTGGCTCAGCTGGCTAGGCGTCTGCCTTGGGCTCAGGTCATGATCCTGGGGTCCTGGGATCCAGTCCTGCATCAGGCTCCCTGCTCAGCGAGGAGTCTGCTTCTCCCTCTGCCTCTCCCCTACCCTCTGGCTTGTGCTCTCTCTCTCAAACAAATATTTTAAAAAAATAAACTAAAAAGGCTTCTTGGGCAGCACTGTAATTCAACCGGATTGAGAAACACTACCCTGAGTAAGGCCTACCCTAGACCCACCCTAACAAACCCTAAAACCAATCTCAGACCAGATTTGCTAGAAAGACAGAGACTGGAGGTTGTAAACAGAATTCAACGATGACCCCCCAGGGATTTGTAGAACTCCCTCCCCCTTGCGTGTGGGTGGCTGCTGGGAATGAGACAGGATGCTCGTTCCTTCTCTTAGGTCACCGTATGGAAGACTCCGCTGTAGCTGACTGAAGAGATTCTTTGGCTTTGAAGATGTGAGCAGCCATGTTATGACAGGGCCACGTGACCAAGACCTAACAGTGACCCTCAGCTTCAACCAGAGGGAACACAAGGACCTCAGGCCTGCAAAGGCAACCAACCAAATTCTACCAACAATCTGAATGATCTGACATGAGGACCAGGAGTCTCAGATGAGATTTCTGCCCTACCCAGAACCTTGATTTCAGACTCGTAGGACCCTGAGTGGAGAATCTGGCTAAGGTGGCCTGGACTTGTGACCTACAAAAATTGTGAGACATAAATGTGTGTTGTTTTAAGTCACAAAGTTTGTGGTAATTTATCATGAAACAATTATAGCAGAGGTTGTGTTGCAGAGAGTTTGAGCTGCTTGGAAAATACATTAGGCTTCCCACAAATTGACCCGACCAAAAGATAAAACCAAGCTCGTAGAAGTTAAGATGATCAGCCAATAAACGGGCTACCAATTGGAATAAAAAGTCAACATTCCTAAGAAGATGACAGAATTCAGAGTCTCAACAACCTGTCAACAATATCCAATACACAATCCAAAAGAACTAAATTAAAAATGTTATACAAAAAAAGGTGACCCATAGTCAAAACAAAAATACTCAAGAGAAATGAACCCCAAGTCAGCCCAGAACAAAGATTTTAAAGCAGATGTCACAGATCTGTCCCAAAGTAAAAGGAAATGGTGGTCTAAATGACTACAAAAACCCAGGACACCTTAGCAGAGAAACTATATTTAGAAAACAAAACTAAATGGAAATTCTAGAACCAAATAGCACAGAACTGAGAAGTCACTGGGTCGTGTTTCGGTTTCCCGTGGCTGCTATAGTTACCACAACTTGAGGGCTAGAAACAGAAATTCTCCAACAGTTCTGGGGGGCAGAAGTCTGAAATCAATGGGCCAAAATACAGGCGTTGGCAAGACACGGTTCCCTCCAGGGACTTAGGTCCCTGGGCATATGGTGCAGGATCCCACAGCTCCCACACAGACACAGTTCTCTGTGGCTCGATGCCCCACTGTCATTGCTTGTGGGGAGGGGACACCAAGGCCATCTCACTCAGCCATGACGCTCTTGCTTCTGTCTTTAAAACATGTCTCTTGCAGAGCAGCCTATAGTTAGCCAGTCTCTGCACTGTAGTTGGAATGTTTAGCTCACTTCCTTTTGATGTAACTGTTACTGTGGTTGGGTTTAAGTCGGCCATATTGATCTTCGTTTTCCATTCACCTATTTCATCCCATTCTTGCACTCTCCAGAAGCCCATTTGCTTTTGAAGTAATTTTAAATATCATTAGGTTCAAGTCTACCATCCTCCTTACTTACATCCTCCTTACCTCCTTCCACCAGCCTTTTGGTTTTTTCCTGCTGTTGCTAATTTTGGATTAACTGAACATATTTTGGTTTTCCATTTTCCTTGCTTGATTGGCTTCTCAGCTACGCCTCTGAGTTTTTTAAGAATGGTTGCTTCTGGGTTAAAAATGTGCATCCTTCAGTTAACAAAGGCTACTTAGGATCAGTATGTGAGCATGTCATACAACCTGCTTCTTGAGAGCCAACTACTTCCCACTGCATGAATCTCATGACATAACCGCATTATTCCCTTTATCCGTCACCCTCTGTGCTGCTCTGGTCACAGGTTTTACTTCTACATTTGTTGTAACCCAACCTTACAGTGTTGTCATTTTTGCTTGAAACAACGGTTTCTTACGGAAATTACGAGAAGAAAAAAAAATAGGTAGTTTTTGTTACCCACTCATTTTTAAAAATTTAGTCTCTTTAAGTAGGCTCCGAGCCCAACATGGGCTCGAACTCACGATCCTGAGGTCAAGGCTCATGCTCTGCCAACTGAACCAGCAGGCACCCCAAACACCCCACTTTGTAATCCTTTTTTTGACTGATTTTTCTTTTCCAGTTGCCTTTTTCTCCTTCCTACAGACCTGCATTTCCTGATACCTTTTTTCTTCAGCCTAAAGAATATCCTGTAGCATCCTTTTAATAAAGGTTGGCTGGCAACAAATTCTCTCCAATTTTCTTTATCTGAAAGTGTGTTTATTCACCCTTTTTTTAAAGGATATATTCACTGATATAGAAGTCTGGGTTGACTTTTTTCCCCTCAGCTCTTTAAGGGTGTCTTCTGTTGTTTTCTGGTCTGTTGTTTCTGTGAGCTGGCTGTGAGACTTGTCATTGCACCCCGTATATTTATTCTGTCCCTTTTCTCTGGCTGCTGTCAAGATTTTCTGCTTATCTTTGTTTTTGGGGGTTTTTTTTGGCATTTTAACTGTGATATGCTTACGTCTGGCTTTATCTTAAGGGTTTACTGAGATTCTTGGATCTGTAAGTTGGAAAATACCAGTCATATTTTTCTTAAATTTTAATTTTTTCTACCCCATTCTGACTTTTTTTTTTTTAATATTTTATTTATTTGTCAGACAGAGATCACAAGCAGGCAGAGAGGCAGGCAGAGAGAGAGGAGGAGTTGGCTCCCTGCTGAGCAGAGAGCCAGACACAGGGCTCGATCCCAGGACCCTGGGATCATGACCTGAGCTGAAGGCAGAGGCTTTAACCCACTGAGCCACCCAGGTGCCCCCCATTCTGACTCTTCTTTCAGTACTCTTATTATATATATTTTAGATCCTTTGGTATTGTCACACAGGTCCCTGTGACTCTGATTCCCCCCCCCAAACTTTTTCTCTCTGATTTGCAAATTGGATAAACTTTTATTGTTTTGTTCAGTTTCACTGACCAATTTGCCATTTCAAATGTGCAGAGAAGGCGGGGTGGGGGGGGCGGTGCCTGGTGGCTCCACAGGTTAAGTGTCCAACTCTTGATTTTGGCTCAGGTCACAGTACCAGGGCTGTGGGATGCAGCCCTGTGTCAGGCTCCCTGCTGGGCGTGGAGCGTGGTTGGGATTCTCTCTCTCCCTCTGCACCAGCCCCCATAAATAGAGAGAAAGGGAAGGGAGGAAAAGGGAAGGGGAAAAGGGAGGGGAAAAGTGAAGGAGGCAGGAAGGAGGGGAGAAGGAAGGAAGAAATCGAGGGTCAATCATTTAGTGAAGCTCGTATGCAGTGAATGGTGCCCCTTAAGACATGTCCATGCCCGTGAGTGTCATCACAAGTCCCCTTTGAGAGGCAGAGGGAAATGAGACACAAAGGAGAGGATGATGTGAAGACAGATACTGAGGTGATGTGACCACGAGCTGAGGAATGCCAGAGCCACCAAAACTGGAAGAAAGAGAAAACAGAACACGATGCACTGACTGAGCCACCCAGGTGCCCTAAAGTCCTGGTTCTACTCACTGTGCCTTGATAATGTAAAAAGTCGGAGTCAGGGCATCTGGGTGGCTCAGTTGTTGAGCCTCTGCCTTTGGCTCAGGTCATGATCCCGGGGTCCCGGGATCCAGCTCTGCACTGGGCTCCCTGCTCAAGTAGGGAGTCTGCTTCTCTCTCTCTCTCCCTCTGCCCCTTTCTACTGCTAATTCTCTGTCTCTCACATAAATAAGTAAATAAAATCTTCTAAAAAATTAATTTTTACAAAAAGTAAAAATTAGATGAAGCTGGGTAAAAAACACGTGGGAAATTCCTGCACTATTTCTGTAACTTTTAACTCTAAAATTAAGAAAACAAAGCTACAAAATTCATGATGCAAAACTCTGGAGAATTAAAGAGAATCCACAAAACTGGGATATTAAAAACCACCTGCGTGGCTCAGTGGTTAAGCGTGACATTTAGTATCTTTTGGTCAAGTTCTCAATATGGTGGTTAATGCCTTCAGCTCAGGTCCTGATCCCAGGGTCTTGCTCAGTGGGGAGCTTGCTTCCCCCTCTCCCTTCATCCCTCCCCCCGCACATTCTCTCTCAAATAAAATCTTAAAAACAACTTTTAATCTTAGAAAAATCTTAAATCTTAAAAAAACCTTTTTACTTTGTAAAAAGTAGACTGTTCTCCCACCATTAAAGGCCTAAAAGGAGACATAATATCTGAACGTAGGTCAGTCACCTTGACCTGAGAGCACATTCCCAGAAAACCTCAAACTACTGCAAATTCAAGTTTATATGGGATGTTAACCAAGACAGACCAATCAGAGGCAGAACAGCATGGAAGATATGCTTCTACTTGTGTAGAAAGGGGAAACTGAAAGAAAATACATCCGTATTTGTTTATATGGGCGGGAGGGAGCTCTGAAAGAACACGTAAGAACCTGTATAGAATGTCACCTGCGTCTATATTTCCTGGGTGAGGAAGACGGTAAGCGGACCATGACGCAGCAGGAACACATTAAACTTAACATTTTTTTTGAACAAGAGGATGAATTATTCAAAACATTAAAGCGAATGAATAAAAGGACATATTGAGAACTTGACCAAAAGATACTAAATGTCAAGAACTTAAAACAGAGTGATTATGACCCAGGCATCTTATCTTAGCCACTGTTTTCCTAAGGAAACGATGGAGGGTATATACCAAGATTTAGCTAGAAAGGAAATTCACGAGAACACTCAAAATGTTTTTTGAATTGCAACCATTCATTAATAAGAGATCAACTACACTACGGCACACTCGTGACCGACACGGCGTGCGCTAAGACGGCGGCCTAGAACACGGGAGCCCGGGCTGGTCCCCCGGGGGGAGGAAAGCGCAGGAAAGGCGCTGAGGAGCCTAGACCAAGGAGCAGGGTGGCTCTTTTCAGGACATGGGACAGTAGGTGATTTTATCCTTTCCATACCTTCTGAATGTTCTCAAACATTTTTTATAACAAAAACATAAAACTTATCTTTTTAAAGAAACAAAGGAAAGAGAGGAAATGCTCTGTTTTCCTCCTAAAATTTTTCCGTCAACTCTCTCCTTCCCTCCAGGGGGATGGCAGACACTCTTACCGAATGACGTGGTTCTGTCTCGGGCTCTTTGTCAACAGTGGACTTGGCGCCAAGGGGTCTGATGTTTTTAGGAGTGACGGACGCAGCCGGTTTCTCTGGAAGCTCCGAGGACGTATATGGTGTATCTGGCTGTGTCCTTGTTTTCTCTGCTGGTTGAACTTTTCTTCTTATGTCCTCTTCTTCGGTGCTTTCAGAGTCATTGCTAATGGGCCTGACTTTTCTTCCTGGCTATGGTGAGAAAGCAGCATTACTGGCTAAAAAATGCAAATGCTTTATCATCCGTACTGCAACAGTGGACAGCCCGAGTCAAGTCTACATTCCTCATTCGCCACCTTCCAGCTCGAACATAACAGGAAGGTGGCAACGAGATTACCGGGTAGGCTGCCGGGGGGCCGAGGGGGGAGGTTGCGGGGGGGAAGGACGACCCAGACCCAAGGGTCCAAATAAACACTCCCCACAATTCACACGGCCTTTGTGGATCGTGATCTAAACAGCTGACGTGAACGCTATGAAAACCGCCTAGGGACAGAAACATTCAAGACCTCTATAAATAAAAGCACCTAAGCCATGAAAATAAGTTCCCTTTTTACAGTAAAAGTATCTTCTGAAATGTAACATTCTGCATGTAAAATGTGGTCATAGCACATTTTCTCTGTTTGCGTCCCACCGAAATAGGAAATCTGCTGCAAGATAAGAGAACACTCCTACATACCTTTTTTGCCCTCATCTCTGTGGACATGTTTTCACCTGCTTCAATTTCATAAGTATCTGACCTGTACCAAAGAACAAACCATCAGCAGTATCTTACACTTCTTTTTTTCTTCACGTCTTGTAGAAGTTGCCCGTCCAATATGAAAACAAGCTCAGTTCCATGAGGAGATTTCCGCTTGCCCTGGGCAGGTCTACCCCCTTCCAGATCTATGGGTCATCTCCCATCCCAGGCCCAGGCCCACCAGTTTATTCTTGGTGGGAAAGTAAGTGCACCACCTTGTGGTCATGCCCCAGAACTGCACTTTCCCCATGTTCCCACTCCCGGGTGTCTATATGGGCCATCATTTGATGAACCCAAAGCTAGTCCACAGACACCAGGCCCATTGTAGGGGATATAAAAGGGAATTTCCCTTTGAAAAGTAAAACAAAACAAAACAAGACCCTAAATTTCCGAAGAGAGATGAGAGTTCATTCTGTCACTCAATTCAACATTCATTTAATGCCAACTTCTATGCCATGCACACAGAACATGGCGGGGGGGGTGCCCTGGAGCCGGCAGGCATACCAGGGAGAGAAGACTGGCAGTTCAGAAAGACGGCATGAAGCTGTGGGGTGGGCTGGGCTGGAGGGGAGAGAGCAGTTCTGGAGACAAGGGACAGCAGGCAGGGGACGCTGGTGAGAGGAGCCAAGTGCCTAGGCCATGGCAGGTATGGAGAGAACAAATAAGACTGGTCAGAGAACAGAGGCTGCCAGGAATGACCCTCAGGTGACAGTAGGACCATTAATCTACAGAATGTCAAAGGAGCTTGCTGACACTGGGTGAGAGAGAAAAGGACTGAGCTTGGTTTTGCCTTAGTTGAATCCGAGGTGCCTGTGGGCATCTAGGGACATATGGCCAATCTGCAGGACATGGCAGGCCCCAGAGAAAGGCTGGGCAAGACAGACAGACAGACAAGGAGCACAGTGGCATGTGTAGCTAAAACCAGGAGAGTAACACTGGGGTGAGTGGAGAGGAGAGAGCAGAGAGCAACATCACCTGTGCACATGAAGAGGTGAGAGAAGATCAAGGAACAAAGACCCAAACATCCCCGGTGAGGATCTGGGGCCTAGAGGTTGATGCCTCCATTGTGTCCCGGGAAATGCCACTCTCTCGCCAATGTGTCCCTGTTGCCCTGACTCCCCTTCGTGTCCATATAAATGAATGAAAGACCTGTGAGATCTGAAACCATAAAAAGCCTAGAGGAGAACACAGGAGGTAACCACTTCGACACTGGCAGGAGCGACTTCTTACTAGCTATCTCTCCTGAGGCAAGGGAAACAAAAGCAAAAATGAACTACTGGGACTTCATTAAGACAAAAAGCTTCTGCACAGCAAAGGAATCAACCAACCAAACTAAAAGATAACCTACTGAATGGGAGAAGATATTTGCAAATGATAAAGGGTTAGTATCCTAAATACATTAAGAACTTGCAAGGGGCGCCTGGGGGACTCAGTGGGTTAAGCATCTGCCTTCAGCTCGGGTCATGATCCTGGGGTCCTGGGACTGAGCCCCACATGCTTAGCAGGGAGCCTCTCCTCCTTCTCTCCTTCCCCCACCCACTCACTTCCTCTCTCTCTCTCTCTCTCTCTCTCACGCCCTCTCTCAAATATTTAAAAACTTTAATTTCTTGGGGCGACTGGGTGGCTCAGTGGGTTAAAGCCTCTGCCTTCAGCTCAGGTCATGATCTCAGGGTCCTGCTCAGCAGGGAGCCTGCTTCCTCCTATCTCTTTGCCTGATTGTCTGCCTACTTGTGATCTCCATCTGTCAAATAAATAAAATCTTAAAAAAAAAAAACAACTTTAATTTCTTTTTTTTTTTTAAAGATTTTATTTATTTCACAGTCAGAGATCACAAGTAGGCAGAGAGGCAGGCAGAGAGAGAGGAGAGAAGCAGGCTCCCCGCTGAGCAGAGAGCCCGATGCGGGGCTCGATCCCAGGACCCTGGGATCATGACCTGAGCCGAAGGCAGAGGCCTTAACCCACTGAGCCACCCAGGTGCCCCAAAACTTTAATTTCTTTAAAAAAAAATGACAAAACTCAACACCCAAAAAGCACATAGTACAATTAAAAAATGGGCAGAAGACTTGAACATTTCTCCAAAGAAGACATCCAGATGGCCAAGAGACGCATGAAGACGTGCTCATCTTCACTCACCATCAGGGTCATGCAAATCAAAACCCAATGAGCTATCCTGACACCTAGGGTCAGAAAAGCTAAAATTGAGGCTGTAACAAACAACAGGTATTGGCGAGGCTCTGGAGAAAGGGCCTCATGCCCTGTTGGTGGGAATACAGGTGCAGCCACTGTGCAGAACAGTATGGAGGTTCCCCCCAAAATTAAGCAGCAAACTGCACTACTGGGTATTGACCCCCAAAACACAAAAACACTGATTCAAAGGGATACAAAGCAGCGTTATTTACAATAGGCAAACTGTGGAAACAGCCCAAGGGTCCCTGGACTGGTGAATGGATAAAGCGGGATGCACATACAGCGTACGTTACTCAGCCATCAGAAAACCCAAATCTTGCCATTTGCAGTGACGTGGATGGAGCTGGAGAGTATTGTGCTGAGTGAAGTCAGTCAGAGAAAGACGAACACCATCTGATTTCGCCCATATGCGGAATTTAAGAAACAGAGGAGCGGAGGGGAAAAAAAGAGAGTGGGAGGCAAACCAAGAAACAGACTCTTAACTACAGAGAACAAACTGATGGTGACCAGAGGGGAGGAGGGTGCCAGGATGGGTGAAATGGGTGATGGGATTAGCAGTGCCCCGCCTGTGAGGAGAACTTGGCGACTGGAACTAAAATAAAAACTTAGAAGAACAAAAAATAAAAAATGAAAAAAGCTTCTCCCTCCCTCCTTGTTTTACCTCAAAGCTAAAAGCCTCTTCACAAGCATGTTCTATAAGACAGTCAGTGTCCATTATGATTACTTTGGGGCTCTTTAGATTTAATTCGACTTTTAAAATTGAGGTACCGTTGACATATTAGCTTCAGGTGTACAACAGTGATTTGCTACTTGTACACACAGCAACATGACCTCCTCAGTACCTCTAGTTCACATCTGTCACCACAGAGAGCTACAACATTTGTTTTTCTTGTGACGAGAACCGCTAAGATCTACTCTCCCGGCAACTTGCAAATGTACAACAAGGTATGAGCTGTAGTCCCGCTGCTGTAACTACATCCCCAGGCCTGTTTCCTGTGAGAGGAAATACGTACCTACAATTAGTTATTACAAGTCACGCTAATTTCTGAGAACAAGTTTTCGTGCACTGGTTCTCTTGAGGAAAAACCCAAGTTGGCTCCAGAGATCTTCAAAAAGCTTTAGTTGTGGGGCGCTTGGGTGGCTCAGTGGGTTAAGCCTCTGCCTTCAGCGAAGGTCATGATCTCAGGGTCCTGGGATCGAGTCCCGCATCGGGCTCTCTGCTCGGCAGGGAGCCTGCTTCCTTCTCTCTCCCTCTCTCTGCCTGCCTCTCTGCCTACTTGTGATCTCTGTCAAATAAATAAATAAAATCTTAAAAAAAAAGCTTTAGTTGTGTATGCGCCTGTCTCAGAGAGTTTCTCAGGGAGATCCCACTGACCACAGCTCGACGAGCACTTGAAACAGAACCCTACCTTTCCTCCACCTCTTTTCCTTGAGGAGTCGAGGGGATGGAGGACCCGCAGTGCTTGGAGAATTCGTCTTCATCAGCATATATCGCGGTGCTGTGTAGAGGAGGGTCTACAAGAGATTTTTTTTTTTTTAAAGCACAACTTTAAAAGTCTGGCAGCTTGAGCAGTGTTTCTCATTGTTCCAAATCTCAGTGTGAACGGTTCGCCACCGCACAGGCAACTTACTCCCCAAGGGTCTTTGACCTTGCACCTCAACGCTAAGCAATTTAAACCCTTTCACTAGTAAACACATGGACGTTTATCAGTGTTCACCTGTGTTACTGTATTGACACACTCTGTGGGTGTTTCTCAATGAGCTGAAAGAAATGAGTGGGAAGCCTGGTATCCTCTGTCCTCACAGGAGCATCAGGGCTCTACCTGAGACCCCACGCAGGGAAAGGCACAGAAAATGGCTCAGAGTAAAGGAGGACACTCTTCCCTGCTCAGGCAGGGGGAGCTTGGGGGAGGGAGGGAGGCAGCCAGGGGTTGTAGGGTGCCTGGTAAGAGCCAAGCGACCACTGCTTCATGCTCAAATCTTAGCTCACGGTGTAGACTTTAGACAGCTGTTGCACTAAACAGCTGCTTAAGCAAGCAACACTATCAATGCATGATTTTAAAGGTAGGGATAGGCTCTGCACTGCCCTCAGCCAGGCAAAGGGATTTGCTGATGCTGCAAATAACAAAGAATAAAAAAGAAAGAACCCAATTCTGAACCAGTCATCCATGCTGGACTCTCACATACAGAGAAAAGAGAACCCAATTTTAATAAGATAAATAATCCAGTTTAAAAATGGATAAATGGGGGCGCCTGGGTGGCTCAGTGGGTTAAGCCTCTGCCTTCGGCTCAGGTCATGATCTCAGGGTCCTGGGATCGAGCCCCACATCGGGCTCTCTGCTCAGTGGGGAGCCTGCTTCCCCCCCCCCCCGCCTACTTGTGATCTCTGTCAAATAAATAAAATCTTTGGAAAATGCATTAAAAAAAAAAAAAAGAAATTCAGACCCGTGCTACAAAACGTGTGGGCCTTGAAGACATACTGTTAAATGGAGGGAAAAAAAAAAAGGAATGAAAGGAAAAATCCTCTCATATGAAGTATCTAGAGTAGTCAAATTTCTAGAAACGACAAGTCGGGCTGGGAGGCGTGGACAGTGAGGAGCTGCTGGTGCAGCGGGCACGGACTCTCGGGGGGGAAGTGGGAAGGTTCTGGAGGTAGACGGTGAGGGCAGCGCAGGTGCCACAGTACCATACTCTTAAAAACGGTGAAAACCGTCGGTTTTCCGGTCTGCACAGGTTACCGCACAAACACCGTGAGACAGCACTGGACGGTCATGGCCAGAATCGGAAAGTCGGGCGATAACAAGGGCTGACGAGGCCGTGGGGAAATGGGGGCCTCGCGCATTGCTGGGTGGGGGGCAGCCGCTCGGTAAAGCAGCTCCTCGAAACCGTGAAGGGGCAGGACCATAGGACTTGGCAGGCCCCCCGCAGGCGCGGCCCCGAAAGAAAGGAAAACACGGGTCCACGCCCGAGCTTGTGCGTGGATGTCCACGGCAGGATAACTCAGTGGCCCCACAGGGGAAACAAACCAGGTGCACAGCGACCACCAACGAATGGAGAACGAAGTGAGGAGTATTCAAGCAGTGGATTATTGAATGAAAATGTTCTTAAAGGAAATAAAGTATTGACTATTGCTACAGGACATATGGACCCTGAAAATACTAGGCAGAAAAAGAAGCCGGTCACAAATGAACAGGGCATGACCCCGTTTACATGAGGAGGCCCACCCACAGCCAGGAAGGAGGTGGAGGGTTGCCAGGGGCTGGGGGGAGGGAGGGCTAGGGAGGGACTGCGAATGGGTACAGTGTCCTGCTGGGGTGGTTACAAGGTTCTGGAATACACAGTGGCAACGGTTGTACAATTCTGTAACTACACCAAAGTCCTACTGAATTGTACTTGAAAATGGGGAATTTTGGTAAGTGAATTACATCTCAATTAAAAAAATTATGTGAGGGCGCCCCAGGGAGCTTAGTCGGTTAAGCATCGGGCTTGTGATTTTTGCTCAGGTCAAGATCTCACGGTGGGGAGATCAAGTTCCGTGCTGGGCTGGAGCCTGCTTACGATTCTCTCTCTGTCCTCCCTTTGCCCCTCGCCCACATCCCCCTCTCTAAAAAATAATAAAAATGAAAAATAAAAAAATGATGTGGTTTCTTTCGGATTCAGATCTTTTACATTTCAATTTCCTTAATTAAAACACTTTAATCAAGCCATAACAAAAGATGTATTCTGACAATGCTTATAAAACGTACACTATTCTTTTATTAACAAAGGATCAGACTAGAAGATATTAGAGACCAAATGAAAAATATCTCAGAGAGTACAGGTTTTCAAAGTGCCCTTAAGGGCACCTGGGTGGCTCAGTGGGTTAAAGCCTCTGCCTTTGTCGAAGGTCATGATCTCAGGGTCCTTGGGATCGAGCCCCGCATCGGGCTCTCTGCTCAGCAGGGAGCCTGCTTCCTTCTCTCTCTCAGCCTGCCTCTCTGCCTACTTGTGATCTCTCTGTTAAATCAAGAAATAAAAAATCTTTTTAAAAAAATGCGCTTAAGATTTATTCCAGCAACAATGTCTGATCGCTGCAGATCTCAGTGTGGGGGCGCCTGGCACTTTCTGCCATGTTTTGGCCTGTGGAGTGGCCACGGAGGGTACAGCCAGAAGCATCCCAGCTGGACAACTCCCGTACTCCTGGTCAACCCGGGACCAGCCCTGTTCTCCTCACACTCCAGGAAACACAGGCGCAGCTCTCCCCTGGCTCTCCTCAAGGAAACTTCTGTCTTGGTGTATTAAGGAAAAGGGAAAATTACCCCTCTTCTCCTCCCTAAATTCAGGCCCCTTACTGGCTCTGTTGGTGGCACGGAGTAAGAAACCCAGTTCACATTCTTCTTGTTACGGACTGCTACGACGGGGGTCCCGATAGGTATGGCTTGGCGAATGCTACTAGAAGAGTTGCATCGTGACAAATGTTTAACAGAGTTCGTAGTCCCAACGTACCGAGAAGTGAGGAAAACTATCTCAAAGTATCAAGTACTCCCCCCAACACCACGGTCATATGCAGACAACATGTGCAGACATATGCAGATTTTTATATTTGAAGATTATTTCCATATTTTTAATCAGTAACTGGCCCAAAGGTTTGAGGATAAACTCCTTTTAAAAAATTTTAGGATAAAGACTTAAGATACTGACCAAAGATTTCGTACGGTTCTTCATCTTTCTCATTTTCACCCAGCCTGCCGATGCTGGAAATTACAGAGTTATCGGGGAAATCAAACACATCAGTGGGCTTCTGCTTTGGGCTGGCTTTCTAAAAGTAGACAAAGGCAAAGTCATTGGATGGGCTCTAACAGGACCATCATGAGCTGATTCATCTAGTGAGGATAATTCTGCTACCGCGCTGCCGAATGAAGTGATCCTTAACACTTGCTGTGGGGAGAGACACAGACCCCTTTGACAGCGGGGCAGGGGCTGGCAAACTTTTCCGTAAGGGACCAGACAGTAAATGTTAGGCTTTGCACCTGCTACAACTGCTGCGGTCTGAAAGACGGCGACAGCGCAGAGAGTAAACATGGCTGTGCTGCAGTAACTTTATTTACGAATACGGAAGTTTAAATTTCAAGTCATTTTCCCCTATCATGAGATGTTCTTCTGATTTTATTTCAACTATTTAAAAATATAAAAATCATTCTCAGCTCACAGGGCTGTCCAAGAAACAGGGAGCAGGCAAGATTTGGCCCATGGGCCATAGTTTGCCGACTTTGGATCTCAGCAGAGCTCTGGGCCCCCTCTCCAGAAATATGCCCATATACCTGAGAGTTCACAAGGACCCACAGGGCTGGAAACTGTCAACCAAAGGAGAGAGACAAGGGCTTATGGTTCAATATACTAACAAGCGCCACAAAGTTTGCTATCCCAAATCCTCATGAATGGATCAAAACATACAGGAAACAAGAAAAACTTCCATCTCAACTCTGGAAAATGTGGAAGGGTGCCATTAACAGATGAGAAAGCACAGGAAAATTCTGGAAGACAGAAAGGAGATGGAATAAACTGACCAAAAAACAATAACAGAAAAAACACACAACATTCCCACTTACAGACCCTCCATCCTCTCTGCAGCCTCCGGCACACAGCTGCCTTTGAGGGAAGAAAGAGGTCAGGAAAGCTGAGAAATCCTCCTTAGGCCCTCTGGACTTCCGGCTAAGACAGGCTGGGAGCAGGGCTGAAGAACTTGGAGAAACCCATGCCAGGTACACAGGACGCTGGCCACTGAGGGCAGAGAGCTGAGAGAAATCCACCCACAGAACAAGCAAGTTAAGGCAGGTGTGGGAGCCCAGGGATGAGTGCAACCTTGCAGAGGTGTCCCAGGCCTTCCCCAGGGACAAGAGCCACCCTGAAGGCTGGGGCTAGGGCAGCAGGTGGAGAGAGAGCTCAAAAGACAGGGGCGCCTGGGTGGCTCAGTGGGTTAAAGCCTCTGCCTTCAGCTCAGGTCATGATCCCAGGGTCCTGGGATCGAGCCCCACATCGGGCTCAGCGGGGAGCCTGCTTCCCCCTCTCTCTCTGCCTGCTTCTCTGCCTACTTGTGATCTCTCTCTCTCTCTCTGTCAAATAAATAAATAAAATCTTAAAAAGAAAACATAGGAGGGGCGCCTGGGTGGCTCAGTGGGTTAAAGCCTCTGCCTTCGGCTCAGGTCATGATCTCAGGGTCCTGGGATCGATCCCCGCATCGGGCTCTCTGCTCAGCAGGGAGCCTGCTTCTCTCTCTCTCTCTCTCTCTCTCTCTGCCTGCCTCTCTGCCTGCTTGTGATCTCTCTCTCTGTCAAATAAATAAATAAAATCTTTAAAATAAAAAAAAAAAATAAAAGAAAACATAGGAGAGCAGGGCAGAGAGCAGACAAGCCCCCGACTCCCTGCGCCCTGAAAGCAGCCACTCCCAATGTCACTGATGTGGGTTTCCACTGCCAAGTGGACGAGTCATTGGAAAATAATAGGAAATGAGCTATGCAGAGTGCTGAAGAAATGTACCCGCTTTAAACATACATTTATTTTAAGACCCTAAAGAGAAATTATAATATGGACTAAATCAACAGCATGAAATCACAAACAATTGTGGGAAACAAATGGAGAAGTGATTAAGTGAGAAAAGCAAAATACAGACAGTTGTACACAAAATAGGAGATTAATTATCCAAACTGGAAAAAAACAAAAACAAAAACGAAAAAAAGGCTTAGAAAAAAAGATTCAAAATGTTAACAGTGGTTGTTATTTCTTCCAATATACTGGTAAAGGTGGGAGGAAAAGGAATATGCTTTTCATCACAATAAAACTGAGTTTACCCAGTGAAATCTCTAAGATTCAAAGCTTCCCTCGAAACACGTTATTTCATATCATCAATTACAAGAGAATCGCATTAAAATACGAAGATAACTTACATCTTTTGCAGAATGCGTTCTTCCTATAGTGTTCTTTGAAGATCTCACACTATTAAACAGCAAAAACACACATAGGAGGAAATATTTAAAATAACTGGGAAGCACTCTAACTTGAACCCCTTTTTCAGCATTTTTTCTCCCCAAATTACATTCCTTGTTAGTTGCATGAATAGTGCGTACCCAGTGAAAGTCAGGTTATGGCCAAATCCTTCCAGAAAACAGAACCCGTATCTCACATGTATTTTTAACAGGTCAAAACCTACCACTGGTGTAGAAAGTCGCACACCTGTCTGCCTCAGGGACACAGACATTCTCCATCTTGCTGCTATCCTTGCCCCTGGGGACAAGTTAACAGCGGCAATTGACCACTCTGGAGAACTACAAAGGGAGGTCCACGGCATTTACGAAGCACCAGACACCCGCTCCACCCCGCCTCTGGCTCTTGGGCGTATATTTTCTCATTTGGCTCTTACAATCCTATAAAGCAGAAGTGAATCCCATATTGCAGATGTAGATTCGCCCAAAGCAGCACAGGGCCAAGGAGGAGAAGCCTGCGTTAAAACGTGCATCAGGTTCAAATCCAGCTTCCCTCTTTCCACAACCTCATGCCCCTCCACTGGGCCTTAGCATAAAAGGATAAAGCTGCGGATCTTCAAGCTTAAAGTACACAAGATGGAAAAACGGACTAAAATACGAACTGGAAATAAGAGTCATGGGAAATACCGCCGCCAGTGAATGGGTATCGAGTATCCGTTGCACACCAGGCACTGTAATAGGGCACCGGGGATGCTCTGGAAAATTCCATACCCAGTCTCTTACTTTACAACATGCCATGCAGACACCTGTGGGTACGAAAATCAGCTTAGTGCGTCTGAATCCATATTTGAGTACTGTTGTATGTGATATAATTTCAAACTTACAGAAAAATCACAAGTATAAGAACATTCCTATCCTTCACCCAGGTTCACCAATGGTTTACATTGTCTCCCATGCTTTCTGTGTGTGTATATGTAAACTAGAGACACCATGCACCTTTACCCCCAAATAATTCAGTGTGTCTCTAAGAAAGAGCATTCTACTGCATCCTCACAATACAATATCCAAGTTAATAAACACAGATATGATTATATAATCTACAGTCTATATCCAAATTTCATCCATTGCCCCATCATGTCCTTCAAAAATTTTTTCTGCGTTTTCAAAAAATATAAAATATAAGATTGCCATTGGGGATATTTTCATAAACTCTTTGTTGTTCTGCATGTGTGGAGAGCATATTTATGTACAGTGATGTAAAATATCATTACTGTGAATCACAAACGAAAGGGCTGAACTCCTTTGAGCTCGGCTCTCAAACTTCCCAGCATCAGAATCACTTGGAGGGCTTCAAACAGACTGCTTGGCCCCACCCCCAGAGTTTCTGATTCCCCAAGCGCAGGATGGGATCTGAGAGTTTGCACTTCTAACAAATGCAAGGAACCACACCGTAAGAACCTCTACTTTACTGGATTCTCAGCTCCCAAGGAGAAGGTAGAACAGGTATTCATTTTATGGCCTCTATGATTCTAGGATTCAGAAAAGTGACTTATCAATGCTCATACAGACAAGTAACAGAAATAGGACTAAAACCCAGATTGCCTAACTTCTTATCCTCCTCTCCACTGGCTCCTGCCTCCTCGGTGCTTCAGGAAAAATCAGGTTTCCTCCTTACCTTAGGGTAGGAGCAAGCTGAGGTTTCCCAAAGACAGAAACTTCTGTGATACAACATGTAAGATTTTTGATAGATTTCAGGAGTCTCAAAAGCATGAATGTTTTATGTACATACACACACAGGGAGAGAAATGGGGAAGGGGAAGTGGGGGGAGAAAAACAAAAACTACCTGGCCTATGAGTTTAACTTTCACCAGGTGATGTTAAGGCCCATATTCTTTCCCGATCCTCCCCTCTGCTGGGAGTCTTCCGTTTTTCCCCAGCTGCAGGAGTTTAGTCCCAGTTTATGCCACCTGCCTGCTGTCCTGCTCCAGCCTTTCCCCCTATACTCCGCTCGGCTCACCTTCCAGTCAGCTGCCGTCTACAAACACCACCTTCTCCAGGCAGTCGCCCTCAACACCCAGGAGCTCCTGCATGTATGGATGACCCTGCGTGCCCACTGCAGCGAGCCGAGACCCCTTTGGCCACTCCCGGCCTTTGGATGCGCTCAAGACACAGCCAGCGGGATAGCTGTCAATGAATCCATTAAAAATAATATTGGGGGGATGCCTGGGTGGCTCAGTTGGTTAAGCCACTGCCTTCGGCTCAGGTCATGATCCTGGAGTTCCAGGATCGAGTCCCACAGCAGGCTCCCAGCTCTATGGGGAGTCTGCTTCGCTCTCTGACCTTCTCCCCTCTAGTGCTCTCTCTAATAAATAAAATCTTAAAAAAAAAAATGCTATTTTGGAGAGCGGTTTGGCAGCCTATATTTAAACGCATGCCCTTTTTGAGAAACAAAACCCAACTGTTTGGCCCCCTTTGCAGTGCCCTTTTAAAAATAACAAGCAGCTGGGGCGCCTGGGTGGCTCAGTGGGTTAAAGCCTCTGCCTTCACCTCAGGTCATGATCCCAGGGTCCTGGGATCGAGCCCGGAATCAGGCTCTCTGCTCAGCAGGGAGCCTGCTCCCCGCTGTCTCTCTGCCTGCTGCTCTGCCTACTTGTGATCTCTCTCTCTGTAAAAACAAACAAAAGTAACAGGGGAAGCGATGTAAATAATACAACACCATGTTCAAGTATATGAATGGCCCTTTCCCCTGAGAGTCTAAAGCAAATACAAAAATAAATAAACAAAAATTAAAATAAAATAACAAGCAGCAGCTTGGTCCCCCAGCTGGAGATGAGGTTCAGCTTTTAAAGTCTCTTATAAAACCACCAGGATCTTGAAAATAAGACGCTACCAGCCACAGTGCAAACGTTTCTAGAAGTTAAAGTCTGGCAAGCAGTAAGCACTCCGTGAGCTATTGTTGGGTATTTTGTTTCAAAACATTTTGAGTCTCCTTTAGACTACACCCACCCACGCAAAGCTAACATCAGCAAACGTTCTTTTGCACCCTCCAGGCACAGCGTTCAGCGGTTAACTCCTCTGTCTTGCAGCAACCCTGCGTAGTCGGGATTATCATTCCCATTTCACAGGTGGAAACCGAGGCCCTGAGCGAGTGCCGCGGTGGCAGAGCCGGCGAGCCTCGCGAAGCAGCACGAACAGCTCCGAGGGGCACAAACGCCGCAGTAGAGGAAAGAGATAAAGCCTGTCCCGGGTCCGGGTCGTCACGAGCCGCACAACTCACCCGCCCCGCCCCGGGTACCGCATCCTCCGCGACGGGGCCATCGGAGTCTACCGAGCTTCCCGCAGACGCAGCCCATAAAGCTCCCGCCAAACCCCGCGCCGCTCCGAGCAGCCAATCGCAGCCGAGCACGCTCGCCCGCCCCCACGCCCCGCCTCAGGCCCCGTACAGGAGCGGGCCCCGGGGCTCCTCCCCGTCCTGGAGCGCGAGGGAAAACCCGGTCTGGAATTCTGGGAAAGCTGGAGTCTTTGCCTTACAACCCATTGTTGATGGTCTCTGAGACGTCACCAGTTTGCCGGGCTTTTCCTCCCACCCGTGCGCCGCGCCAGTTTTCCAAAGCTCCGCAGTTCCTGAGCTTCGTGGGCCCGCCCCTGGGGCGGGGAAGGGGAGGAGCCGGAGCTGAAAAGAAGTGGTGCGCGCGCCCTGGGTACTGGATCCAAATTGCGGAAGGAGGTCCTGGCTCTTAGGACCCTGGGCAGTTAGAGCGAAGCAGTGCGTAAAAGGCAGGATTTGACCCCGCTGCTGCCCTCAACCAGCTGTATGCGCTCCGCGTGTTATTTTACTTCTTTTTCAGTTTCCTCAGTGCAAATGGGAAGGGCCCCTTCTGGAGCTAATATTCTCTTCTATTCTTCGTTTAAAAATGTATTATCTTGCAAAAGAACGTTGGGCCCTTACCACACAGTAAATAAAAATGAACTTAAAATGGATCAAGGACCTAAACTTGAAAACTGTGCACCTCTTAGAAGAAAGCACAGCAAAAACTTCATGACATAGAACTGGGCGATGATCTCTCGTATGCGTGCCAAAAACACAGCTGGGATGACAGCAGGTTCTGGAGACGGAGAGTGGCCGTTGGTTGCCTAACCTGAATGTACTTAACGAGCGCTAAAGTGTGGAGGTAAAAAGGATTAAAATGCTGAGTTTCATGTTTTGTATATTTTATCACAATAAAAAGTTATAGCATATTTCATGCACACAAAATAATAAGTATACATAGTGTAAGGCTAAAAAAGAACACCCATAGGGCGCCTGGGTGGCTTAGTTTGGTTAAACATCCGCTGGTGATTTCAGGCTCTGGTCATGATCTCAGGGTCATGAGATCTATCCTCCCCACTCCCCCACTTCTGTGCTGGGCCTGGAGTCCTCTCTCTCTCAGATGCCTGGGTGGGTCAGTTGGTTGGGTGTCTGCCTTTGACTGGGGTGGTGATCCCAGAGTCTTGGGATAGAGTCCCACGTGGAGCTCCCTGCTTGGTGTGGGGCTTAGTGGGAAGTCTGCTTCTCTCTCTGCCCTTCCCTCTGCTCATGCTATTGTGCTCTTTCTCTCAAATAAATAAATAATCTTAAAAAAAAAAAAAGATTCTCTCTGTCCCTCCCTCCCTACTCTCAAAAACAAAAACAAAACCACCCATGTACTCAGGGCTGGATTAGAAAATAAACTATTATTTCCCCCACCCCAACGATAGCCATTCTTCTGACTTGTGTCAGACCCACAAGCACAAGACTTACAATGCTTTTCCCAGAAAGTGGAGCTACCTCGATAAATCCCTAAATGTATGAATTACTGTATGGTTCTAAACTTTATGTAAATGATATTTTGTATGTATTCTGCAAGTGCTCTTAATCAAAGCTGTGATTTTTAGATTTAACCACATCAATGCATGCAGCTGTAATTCATTCTTTTTGTCTTCATAATGCTTTAAGTAAATATTCCACATTTTATTTCTCCATTCCCCATGTGTATGGATACAACAGTTATTTTCAGTCTTTTTGCTCTTACCAACAATGCAGTACTAAATATTCTTGTGTCTCACATGACATATGTCTGAGAGTCTAAGGATAGACTCAATAGTAATATTCTCATCTCACAGGATAAGGATGTTTTCAGCTCTCCATGATAATGTCAATTTGTATACCTTGTTTGGTAGACTATAATTTAAAATCCCACGTCAGCAGTATATAAAAGTCCCCTTGGCTCCATAAATTTTTCAGCACTTAGAGCTTTTGAGACGTTTACATTTTTACCTAACTAGTGAACTGAAAGGCAATCCTATTTTGTTTTTGATTTGCATTTTCCTTAAGTCCCTCATCTTTCCATTGTTATGGGCCCTGCCTGACTCCTCCTTAGTGAAATCACCCCACCCAGGAATTATTTGTGCAATTGCCACTGGAGAGTAAATCACCTCTGAGGAATTGAAGGTACCTCCCTGCTGATGGGTAGAAACAGCGTTCCTGGAGCCACAGAAATCTCAGGATTTCCTATCACCTTTACGAGAGTGGATAGGTAGCTCCATTTTCTGGGAAAAGGGTTGTGGGTCTTGTGCTTGTGGGTCTGAAACAAAACAAAACTGCCCAATCGTCAAGATAGGAAGATGTTGTGCACTCTGCATAAAATAAAAACTCAACCCAAGTAGGTTTAAAAAATAAAAGGAATTTGTGAGCTTGTGTCCAGAGGTAGGATGGCTGTCAAGCTCAGTTTGACCTGGAGATCTGACAAGCCATTGGGGCTCTGAATCCATTTTCTCACCCTTGTTGTACATCAACTTTTTCTTTTGTTTGGGTATATCCTCATCACCCTCATCACCACCATCACCATCATCATCATCACCACCATCACCATCATCATCATCATCATCACCACCATCACCATCATCACCATCACCACCATCACCATCACCACCATCACCATCATCACCACCACCATCATCATCACCACCATCACCATCATCACCATCACCACCATCACCATCATCATCACCATCATCACCATCATCATCACCACCATCATCATCATCATCACCACCATCACCATCATCACCACCACCATCATCATCATCATCATCGCCTGGACTTACTGAGCATTTACTATGATCCAGGCATTGTTCTAAGTGTTTAGTACTTATTAAACCATTTAAACCTCTCAATAACCCTATTTGGTAAATACTATAATCCCATCTTACATATGAGGAAACAAAGGAGCAGCCCCACAGGTGGTAAGTGGTGGTGCCTGCATTAGATCTTGGTATTAGGGTCCAGAGCCGGCACATAGCAGCTGTTCCAAGTCCACCATTCAAAGAAAGAGAGTGGCTATATCCAGCATTCCCAGAAAAAGGCCTCAGCTTTACTCTAATTGGTCCAGCTTTGGTGACATACCTACCTGGGTGAGTCAGAGTTCTCCAGGGAAACAGAACCAATAGGAGGTACACACACACACACACACACACATCTCCTATAAATGTGTGTATGTATATTTATACAGATAAAATAAGTCTCTCTTTCATGTGTATGTATATAAAAAAGAAAATACCCAACTGTTAAGACAGGAAGAAGTTCAGCACTCTGGATGGTATATTTATCTACATCTACACAACAGAGAGATTTATTTTAAGGAATTATCTCACACATTCAATTGTAGAGGCTGGCGAGTCTGCAATGAGAAGGGAGGCCAGCGGCCTAGAAATTCAGGTTTAGAGTTGAGGTTGCGGCCTTAAGTCTGAATTTTGCAGGGCAGTAGGCCGGAAACTCAGGCAGAATTTCTAGGCTGCAATCTTGAGGCAGAATATTTTTTTATAATGGACAAAATCCCAGTCTTTGCTCTTTTTTTTTTTTTTAAAGATTTTATTTATTTGTTTATTTATTTTATTTTATTTGTCAGAGAGAAAGGGAGAGAGAGCGAATGAGCATAGGCAGACAGAGTGGCAGGCAGAGGCAGAGGGAGAAGCAGGCTCCCTGCTGAGCCAGGAGCCCGATGTGGGACTCGGTCCTAGGACACTGGGATCATGACCTGAGCCGAAGGCAGCCGCTTAACCAACTGAGCCACCCAGGCGTCCCCCAGTCTTTGCTCTTAAGGCCTTCAACTGATTGGGCAAGGCCCGCCCCCACTCTGCTCTACTCAAAGCAGAATGGCGAATAATTTGCCCTACTCAAAGTCTACTAACTTAAAGATTAATTACATCTAAAAAATGCCTTCACAGAAACATCTAGACTGTTGTTTGGCCAAACACATGACCCCTGAACCAATTCCTGCAGCCAAAGAACTGGAATACACTCACTAGCGTCCAGGAAGCACATGGATTCCTGCTAGCACAGCGGTGGTTGACAGGGGTTGGAAATTGAGAACGTGGAGAATGGATGGTGTGGACACAGACAACTGAAATCCTCTGCAGAAACCTGCCCAGGCCGACAGAGTTAGTCACAGGGAAGGCAGGAGTCCAACCTGGCCGTTCTAACGCCAAACTCACATGCTGCCTTCTCAGTTATACTATTAGCTTAGAGCAGTGATTCTCGAAGTGCATGAGGGAAGGAGAGAGGAAAGGGGGCAGTTCCCGGATCTCCAGGGCGTGTGTAGAATGATAAAGCAGTAATACTGTAACATGACGAAGACTCTCAGTTGGGGCACCTGGGTGGCTCAGTGAGTTAAAGCCTCTGCCTTCGGCTCAGGTCATGATCTCAGGGTCCTGGGATCCAGCCCCGAATCAGGCTCTCTGCTCAGCAGGGAGCCTGCTTCCCTTCCTCTCTCTCTCTCTGCCTGCCTCTCTGCCTACTTGTGATCTCTGTCTGTCAAATAAATAAAATCTTAAAAAAAAAAAAGACGACTCTCAGTTGTTCTGGTCAAAGGGTGGGTGGGAGGGACGCCAGGGTGGCTCAGTCGGTGAAGCGTCTGCCGTCCGCTCAGGTCACTGTCTCAGGGTCCTGGAATCAAATCTTCGAGCTCCCTGCTCAGTGGGGAGCCTGCTTCTCCCTCTGCCTGCCACTCTCCCTGCTTGTGTGCATACGCTCTCTCTGACAAATAAATAAATAAAATCTAAAAAAAAAAAAAAAAAGGAGGGTGGGTGGGAGCCGTGCCTAAGAATTCAGTGTCCAGTGACAATTTCAAAGCCTCTCTGGTTATTTGTACTGCTGGGGCAAAGATCAGAACTTGCACGAGTGTCTGAACATAGAAAGCCAAATGCAGAGCCCAGTCTGGGTGGGAGGAGGCAAACACCGAGGCTCATCATAAGAAAGAAAGTGAAACATGGGGGCGGGGGCTGGAGGCTGGCAGCTGGAGAAGGGAGAAGGCTCAGTCCAGAGAAGAGGAGAAGCCCAGCAGATCAGAGAAGCTGCAGCCAAAGACAGATCCGGTCCCTGGGAAACTCTCTGAGAAGACAATGACAGATTACTTTTCAACGAAGCCGTGGCCCATATTTTCTATTTTCAGATGGTCCCTGATGGATGCTCTCCCCCAGCACCGTTAACCTTTTGTGCATGTTTGTTAAACTCAACAACCTTGTCTCCGTGTACCTAGGGAGGTTGTGAAGGATTAGGGCCAGGGGCCAAGATGGGGTGAGTCGGAAAGGGGCTGAACACGCAGGAGTGGAGGGAGCAGGGCCCTCACCCCTGCAGGTAGCCTGGGGCAATGTGAGCAACCAGAGGAGGAAGGGATGGTGGAGAAGCTGGAGGACATCTTCATGGGTGGGTGGGCAGGTGGGCAGGGCCCTTGGTTATAGAACATACTTTCATGTTTGGAAAATGAAAAAAAAACCCCACAAGTATTGCTTTTATAATACACACGCAGAAAATGAAGACGTATAAAACATCTTGGACCTTGGGATGAATGGAGTGGTTGGGCATGAACACTCCTCTGTGGAAATTAATATATCTTCCCTGAGGGTTTGGGTGACACATAATAGCTTATGTTTTAGGATATATTAGTTTAATGTTTTAGGATTATTAGTTTGGTTTCTAATTAAGAATATAAATGGGAATATTATTATTTATCTTACAGGTTTATCATAAAGACAACAGGTAAAGAATACAGTAAAGAATAAATAAAGGCTGTATATATATACATACATATATACATATATGTATGTATATATATAAAATAGCCATTTGTAATGGATTTTGTAATTTGTTTTGTAAGAATACAAATTTTCGCCAGGAGTTTTAGGAATTGCTCCAACGTTGCTTTGGTTCTTTGTTTTTGTTTTTTAATTTAAATTCACATTAATATATAGCAATTGCATTAGTAGGTATTTATCCAAAGGAAATAAAATACTGATTGAAGGGGTCCATGTACCCCAATGTTTATAACAGTAATATCCACGATATGAAAAGAGCCCAGATGTCCATCAACAGATGAATGGATAAAGATGATGTAGTATATAGTACAATGGAATATTACTCAGCCATCAAAAGGAATGAAATCTTGCCATTTGCAATGACGTGGATGGAACTAGAGTGTATTATACTAAGTGAAATAAGTCAGAGAAAGACAAGTACCATATGATTTCACTCACATGTAGAATTTAAGACAAAACAGATGAACATAGGGGAAGGGAAGAAAAAATAAGACAAATTCAGAGAGGGAGACAAACCATAAGAGACTCTTAATCTCAGGAAACAAACTGAGGGCTGCTGGAGGGGAGGGGGGTCGGGGATGGGGAATGGGGTATCTGGGCAATGAGGAGGGCACTTGATGGAACCAGCACTGGGTGTTGTATGCAACTGACAAATCATCGAAATCTACCAGGAACCTAATAATGTTCCAGGTAGATTTCTAGGAATGTTTCCAGGTATGGTAACTAAGCTGAATTTAAATTAAAAAAAAAACAAAAAACAAAGCAATGTTGGAGCAATTCCTAAAACTTCTGGCAAAAATTTGTATTCTTACAAAACAAATTACAATGGATATTCCACTTCTGGAATAAAAAACAAAAACAAACAAACAAAAACCCAATTTACCTTTCTTATAGGGCCTCTGTTTTGTTTTGTTTTTTTCAAGTTAGCTTTTCTGTTGAACTTCATGTACAGAGATGTGGCCACCGGAGGGCAGACAAAAACTGGTCCTGGAGGTTTGAAAATGTAAGTAGAGACCAGAGCTCGCGTATTCAGATATTGTAACAAACAAAACAGATTAAAAAAAAGAAGAAAGAAAGAAACAAACAAAACAGATAAATACAGGGGATGGAAGGAAAAATAGAATAAGATAAAAACAGAGAGACAAACTATAAGAGATTTTTTTTTTTTTAAAGATTTTATTTATTTATCTGACACAGAGAGAGACAGTGAGAGAGGGAACACAAGCAGGGGGAGTGGGAGGGGGAGAAGCAGACTTCCCGCAGAGTAAGGAGCCTGATGCTGGGCTCTATTCCAGGATCCTAAGATCATGCAGGATCATGACCTGAGCCAAAGGCAGTCATTAACAACTGAGCCACCCAAGTGCCCCAATGAAAGAGACTCTAGGGAACAAACTGAGAGTTGCTGGAGGGGAGGTGGGGGATGGGATAACTGGATGATGGGCATTAAGGAGGGCATATGATGGAATGAGCATTGGATGTTATATGCAACTGATGAATCACTAAATTCTATCCCTGAAACTAATAATACACTGTATTTTTAACTAAATTGAATTTAAATTTAAAAAATTTTAAAAATTAAATATAAGTGTTCAAGATTAGTGAGAAGACTACATATCTTTTTTCTTCCTTTTTTTCTCTTTCTTTCTTTCTTTTGTTTTCTTTTAGACAGAGAAAGTGAGCAAGCATGAGTTTGGGAGAGGGGTAGAGGGATTCGACCCCAGGACCCTGGGATCATGACCTGAGCCAATGACAGACGCTCAACCAGCTGAGCCACCCAGGCACCCCAAGACTCAGCTCATTTTTTCTTGCCCCACTGTCACCCCTGTAAGTTTCCCTGGAAGCAAAGGGTATGATTTTCTATTATGGAAAAGAAAACAGAGAAAATAATTTCTTTCTCAAATTTTCCTTCTGTGTTTTTTAACTTCCTGCAGCACCTATGAATTACTGGGTGCACAGATTAACCCACTAAACTTGGCCGTTCTCTTCAGGAAGAAACTCAAGTCATTATCTGTTTTAAACAGACCAACTGCCCCACATCTGTGACTATGATGCTGGGAAACTAACCGAAAACGTCCCAGGAGGGCAAGGCCGGGGCAAGGAAGGAGGAGACCTCTACTTAGATATTCCCTTTCAGAAAAAGAAGAAATAAAACTCAGAGAGGAAGTTTAATTCAGTGTATTTTAAAGTTGGAAGGCAGAAAGATTTTCCGTTGTGGCAATCTGCAATGACGTTAGATCCCTCTGTGTGTCACAAGCTCTCTGGCATTTCCCTGGCTCCGATCCCATTGCTGAAGTTACTTGCTCTGCCACCAACGTCCTACTTTTTCCAGACCTGACTGGCACTGCTCCTAGCCCAGCTGAGATCACATGGCTAGTAGGTCTGACCCCTGCATCAGGACCTGCTGCATCACATGTTTCAGATTCCATTCCCGGCTCCCTGCAGGCTTGGGTCTGGGGCAGGAGCATTCTGGCAAAATCCAGGGTTTCTCCAGCCCAGCAATCACTGATTCTGACCTGCAGAGGAATTCATTTTATAACTCAGACTTGCAAGAGGGACCCATGAGCACCTAAGCAGAGAAAGAGAAACAAAAGAACACCCCCCAGGAAGAGATTTTTGTAAGAAAATGAGACATAAAATTTCTGCAGTAGAAATTTGTCTCAGTGATTCGCTCTCAAGCTGTGCCCCTCCCCGCCAAAAAAATTTTTCTAAAAACTGTTTTCATGCTTGTAATGACCTTGCTTACTCTGCCACGACTTTTGGGCGGCCTGACAGAGCTCAGAGTTGTGTAGCTGACTTTGTCCCTGAAGGTCAAGGAGGCAGCTGGTGCCCTTACCTCAGGGATCCTTTTCTGCTCAGCTGAGAACAAAATAGCAAAAGAATCAAGGTGCCATCAGCCAGACCACCTCAGGTCAGGCTGACAGGCTTCCCTCTCAAACCCCCAGGTGACACAAAAACCTTCTTTTTGGAATCTTCTGTAGGAGTAAACAGCTCCCCCCACAACACACTCCCTCTGGCTGCCGCCCTATGTCTCACAAGCCAACTTACTCACCTCTTTATTTAACCTTGTCACTTAGCATAAAGAAAATCATTACCAGCTGCCCTACCTCTCCACCTCACACCACTGCCAGGACACAGACATGCCTGACTCTTTATTTCCTGGGCTTGGAGAATAGGAGAAGACTTCCTAGAGGAAGCGGCATTGACAGTCTAATTGGAATAAAGGTATAGGAGTCCATGAGGCCAGGGTAAGAGAGTGCTCTAGGGAGAGGGCATGTGCAAAGGCCCAGTGGTCAATAAGAGTGGGATGCATTCTGGGAGTTAGAAGATGTTCAGTGTGGCTGGAAGAGCTGGGGAGGTGGCAAAAGATGAGGCTAGAGATCCAAGCAGGGGTCCCCCAGTTCTTTGCTCTTTAAGGTGTCATGCACAGACCAACAGCATTGGCATCCCCCAAGAAACCTATTCAAACTGTACAATTTCAGGTCCAATGCCAAATGTATTAAATCCAAATAGATATTTTAAGCTTCCCGGGAGATCTGATGCACAACTGAGAAGCGCTACTCTAAGCATAGGAAGCTGTGCAGACTTGGGAGCAAGTGGAGCTTTCTGAAGGTTAACACAGGGGAACCATGTGATGGGCTGGAGGTTTAGAAACTTCATCCTGGCTGCAAAGTGGAGGAAGAGAGGGTGAGTCTGTAGAGACCCATAGAGAGATAAGGAGGCCAGTTCAGAGGCTGGTGCCAGTTGTCCCAGCGGGAGACGGCTGCCACCCTGATCCGGCAGGAGGGATGGGGGTGGGGGGGTGCACGCCACTGAGAGGCAATGGAAGAACACAACCACAAGACGGCAGTGGTGGGCGGAATTCCCGCCTGGTGCAGGGCCCACTGCTGCCCGCCCGGCTGGGTGTGGCCCCGGAGCTGGCGGGAGCTCAGCAGGGTGGGGCCCCCCGTATCAGTGGGTGTGGGAAAGCACAGGGCTCTTGAGGGAGAGTCCCTCTGCATCTGCCCCTGTTGCTTAATGAAGAATGTGAGCAAACCAGTTTCACACATGCTTCACACGTGTCCCATTCGGTGCCTGGTGCTTAGATCCCCCTGTGGCAGGCGCCCACCCCCGCCCCCCCTGCCAGCTATCACTCTCACGACTCACTCTCCCATTTTAACATGCAAAGCAGGAAGAGTCTGCCTAGAGTTCCTGGCGGGGCTGGGGGGGCGCGGGAATCCAGTAGCTTCAGTATTTAGCAAGGACAATTTCTGTAAGGGAAATCTGACAGTCAAAACCATTCCTCGTCACCTCATTAAAAATCTCAGCAAAAGTGAGTGGCTAAGAACTTGCATTCAGCACGTGTTTGTGAAAAATCCCTGCTTCTGGCTAAGATCAGTCCATCTCTGTGCCTTTGGAAACAGGTAGAATTCATCCAGCAAGACTTCTACCATTTGAGCAAGTCAACAGGGCAAAGGAATTAGAAGTCAAAAAGGAAAAATGTGGCTTTCTTTTTATGCCAAAAAGATGGGATCCTCGGTAAGGTGGGTCGATTTCCTGATGTTTCCTGCTGAGTGAAGAAGCACATTCAGCTTTGGGGGTCCTGGAGAGCCCCCTTGGAGGGGCCACGCGGGGGACCTCACCCCTGCAGGCTCGCACCTTCTGATCTCCAGGCACTGAGGTTACTCCTGCCGAGAAGGAGGAATGGCCTCTGTCAGATGGACTGTGGCCACTGCCGCTTTCCAGGAGAGATGTGGAGGGGGCTGGAGGTGGGGGAAATGAGAGGGAGGCTGGCCAGCTTCTCTTCCGCTTCTGCTGCTGTGAAAAGAAACCATTGCCAGAAATATAGCTAAAAATTCCGGAGTCCACGGCATTTACCCACCCCCACCTTGTGACATGACATAGCTGCGAACAGGTGCATTTACAGTGGAGAGACTGGGCGCACCTGGGGACTGGCTAATGAAGGAAACTTGACACGGTGACGGGCATCACACTGTGGAGGGGAAGGGACAACAAAAAAGGTGACCCAGGCACCAGAAGTCGTGCAGCGGCAAAATTCAGGACTAGTTCCATCATCTTCCTGACTTCCCCGGAGCCCATGCCCACTCGCTACCAATGGGCTTCTGTCCTCTCTGCTCTGCTGGAACACTTCTGTCCAGGGTTGTCACCATGGCAGAATCCTGTCCTCTGTCCCCACCATACTCCACCTTTCAACAGCATGTGACGTAACTGATCCCTCCCCGGAACTTTCCTCTCTTGGCTTTCGGGACACCACGTGCTTGGTTTCCCACCTTCCTCCGTGGCAGGTAATTCCCAGTCCCCATGGCTGGCTCCTTAATGCCCTTTCAGATATGCAAGGCTGGTTCTGTCTTGGGAACTCCTCTATTTCCCATCCAGATTTTCTGGTTCCCCGGGGTTACCTGGCGAAGTCTCTGTGACCTTCTGCATGCTGCTGACTTGCCAATGTGTTATCTTCATCCCGATGGTCTTCTGAGTCCACGACACCCATCCGTCTTCATGGGCTTGTCTTGTAGGCACCTCAGTAGAAACTGTCCATATTCAACCTCCGGATTCCCTCCCCCAAAGCCCATCGAGTCTTCCCAGCTCAGTGAGTGCAGATGCCCGTCTCCCCAGATAGCTGTGCTCACACCCCGACATTCTGCCCCTTTCCTATCTCCGTGACCACCCACCTGGCTCAAGCAGCCATCATGCCCCACGCCATCCTTGGGTGGTCTTCGTGCTTCTTCTCTGATCCCTCTGCGGCAGCCAGGAGCAGCCTTTGAAAAGGGTAATTCAGGGAATGTTACTCCTTGCCTTGAAACCCCTCAGTGGTCTCCTCCTGAACCCAGAGTCACGTCCAGATTCCTTTCTGGTAACCTGGCCCTCCTTCTGTAACTCGTCCCAATGCTGCACTTGCCCTCACTTATGATGCTCTGGCCTCACTCACTTTCTTTCAGATCCTAGAATACACCCCATGCTTTCTTACGTTTGCATTCACGAGTCTGCTTTGGGAGCTCTTTCCCCAAACCCTGCAAGGGCAGTTCCCCTTCCTCATTCTTCGAGTCGTCACCATAAGTGTCACCTCCTCAAAGAGACCTTCTTTGACCCCAACACTTAAACCAGGCCCTGTGGTCCCCTCCCCAATACACTCTCAGTTGTTCTTCTCCGAGCGCCAATCACAATCTGAACGCATTTCGATTGCTTTTTTGTGGATGGTCCATCCCTCTCTCTGTGTTACAAGGTGAGCCTGTTCCGGGCAAGGATCTAGTCTGCTGCTCTAGCTGCCGTGATCCCACTGCACAGAGCCATGCCTGGCGCGCAGCTGATGGTAATTGTGGACTCACCCCTAACGGGTCCCTAGAGGCCTGAATGGGGACATAAAGTTAGGAATGAACACAGCATCATACAGGAGTGTAGCACACAGTACTTCCTAATACAGCCCGCAGCTGCTATGACCCCATCAGGGAGGATTTCTAGAACTTCTGAGAGATCTCATGAGCCAGCTGTATGCCTGCGACACACATTCTCCTCTAAACAGAGGAGCTGTTTAAATTCTCCTCTAAAATTCTCCTCTAAAACAGAGCGGCTGGTTCTACCAGACTTTGAGTCTTGACGGATCTGGGGTTACCAGTGGCGCAGAGAGCAACCAGGTTTAATTTTGGATTAGCCATAAAACCAGAACAAAACTCCGGGGAGTGGTATCAGGCCCTGCTATGACAAGGAGCAATGGCAGGATAGGAATCAAAGCCATTTGTACGGACACCTGGATGCAGAATGGGTGGGGCCAAGAAATGACCCACCGACGTGTTTGGTCAGAAGTTCACGGCCAAAGGTGGACAAGAAGAAACATCCACAGCGTGAGGTTGGAAGCTCAGCTCCAGCTTCCGCTCTGCTCAGTGTGTGACACTGATCACGTCCCCTGTGTGTTTAGAATTCCCTGTTGTAAAACAGGGACAACAGCAGCATTTGGCTCCGAGGGTTGTAACGTAAAGTGGGTCATCTGGGTAAAATGCTAAGAATAGTGCCTGGCATGTGGCAACATCGGATGTATTTTAGTTTTTTCTTTTTCCAAGGAATCGAAAAAATGGGAGGCAAAAATATTTACCAAATGCCAAATACACTTGACAACAAACTGCCTTTCTGAGTGTAGATCTAGAATGGGGGTGTGTCACCGGGGTGGGGTCGGGGGCTGCAGGGAGGGGCAGGAGGCACTCTGAGGGCAGACAGACCCCTGGGGTTTTAGCGCTACCCTGCTCACGCCTCCTCGTCCCTTGTCAGTGGGGAGACACCTGTTCCCTGGCTGTCCCTGAGACAAGCTTAACACACAGAAGTCTGGACAGAAGAGAAGACTGTCGAATTCCGAGGCAGCCATCGTCTTCTGTTCCAGCTGGCTTTGAGACACAGATCACTGGGCTCTGATTAGTGGGAAGAGTGCCACTGGTTATCTATTGCTGTTGAACAGGGCTTGGACCCCAAATAGTGCACCACGGAAGTTAAGAATTGAAAGACAGTGTTTAGGGATTAGTATCCAGAATATATAAGGAACTCCTAGAGCTCCATAAAATGCACAATCAACCCAATTTGTAAAAATAGGCAAAGGGCTTGAAGAGACACTTCTCTAAAGAAGATATACAGATGACTAGTAAGCCCAGGAAAGGATGTTCGCCCTTACTAATCATTGCAGAAATGCCAAGCAAAACCACCCTGAGATAACACTTCATGCCATTAGGATTTGTATTATCACAAACACAAAAACCAACCAGAGAGGACGTTTATAGACAGAATGTGGAGGAATCAGAACTCTGGTACTATGCTTGTGAGGATGTCAAATGGTGCAGCCACTGGGGCCAACAGGATGGCAATTCCTCAACAAATAAAGCATAGAATTACCATATATATGACCCAGCAATTTCACTTCCAGGTACATACCCAAAAGACTTGAAAACAGGGACTAAAACAGGTATCTGTACGCCCATGCTCAGTTATTCTCAATAGCTATTATTAATCTCAATAGCATTAACAGTATTACTATTAATAGTAATCACTATTAATTAGTATTTATTGGTATTATTAGTAATTAGTATTTATTAGTATTAGTAATTAGTCCTTATTAGTAATTAGTAATTACTATTACCATTAGTGATTACTATTAATTCCTACTAGATTATTAATAGTAATTGCTATTAATTAATTACTATTAATAGTAATTACTAGTATTAGTAATTAGTGATTACTATTAATAGTATTAACAGTAATACTATTAATAGTATTAATCTCAGTAGTATCGTTCTCAATAGCTAAAGGGTATGAACCACTCGAATGCCCATCACCAAAGGAACGGATAAAGAGAATGCAGGCTGTGCCTACCACGGACTACTATTGAGCCATAAGAAGGAAGGAAATCGGGTGATGGGCATGACAGAGGGCATGTGTTGTGATGAGCACTGGGTGTTACATGCAATTAATGAATCGTTGGACACTACCTCAAAAACTAACGATGTACTGCATAGTGGCTAGCTGAACATAATAAAAAAAGATCAAAAGGAATTAGTAAGAGTGTAACAAAGAGTATCTACGGTCCTTCAAAAAGGCCAGAGGTTACTCCTTTGAATTTGTCATGAAGGAAATATGCTCTTGGCACAATAAATTGGCCTGGCACGAAATAAAATTTACTATCATAATAAAAAATAAATAAAAATGAAATAAGAAGGAAGGAAATCCTGACCCATGCTAAACCATGGATGGACACAGACGATAGTATGTAACCAGATAGATACTGGTAACTAACACAGAGGATAGCATGTAACCAGATAGATACTTGGGACTGGTAGATAACCAGTCCCAAAGACAGACATGCTGTAGGATTTACCTGCAGGGGAATGCACAGAGACAGTGAGGACAATGGTGGCTGCCAGGGGCTGGTGGGGTAGGGAATGGAAGTTAGTGTTTAATGAGCAGAGTTGCCCATTCACAGGATAAAGTGTTCTGTGGACAGGAGGGGCTGATGGTTGGACATCAACATGCATGCACTTAATGCCTCCATACTGGGTTCTTAAAAAATAATTAAGATGAGGGGCACCTGGGTGGCTCCGTCAATTAAGCATCTGCCTTTGGCTCGGGTCATGATCTCAGGGTCCCGAGATCGAGTCCCGTGTCGGGCTCCCTGCTCAGTGGGAAGTCTGCTCCTTTCTCTCTGTCTGCCCTCTGCCCCTCACTCATGCGCTCTCTCTCAAATCAACACAAAAATCTTTATAAAAGTAATTAAGATGATACATGTGTTTTACCACCTCTTTTTTCAAAAAAGGATAAAACCCAGCATGAAACTCAACCTCATCTCAGGAGAAGCTTTGTGCAAAATTGCAAGCATTTGTTCACATGAGATTAAATGAGCGCCTACTGGTTTGCAGGCCGTGTTGGGCGCTAAGGGAGGGAAAAGGAAGGTCGTGCCCAGTGGGAAGACATCACACTTCCCTCGGCTCAGGGGAAGAGGGAGAGAAAGGGGAGACGACTATTAACTCAAATGAAAGGCAGAATGGCTCACCAGAGATATGTGAACAGGCCTTAAGTTTCAGAGGAAAAAAACCGAACATCTCCACACCAAACATGAGATTTAAGGGAGGGAGGCGGATTTCAACACCGCAGACTACCTAGGGAACTGGGGCTGACTGGCGAACACCTACAGAAGAGGAAATCTTTACCATGACAGCGTAGCGTGGAGACCAGAGGAAAAGGAAAGAGAACAGGTTGGCTGCTGCAAATGAGACGTCTTCTAAAACAGTGCTTAGCAAGAGAACTACTAAAATACACGGAATTAAATCCGCCACAGAACCACCAACTACAGCCAATGTCTCCGGAAACAGAGCTTCCCAGCAAAGAATTTGCATTTCCAAGAATATCCGTATTATGCACACCGTGGTTTTCTTCTGTGCAACGTAGCAGGGCAGTTGCCAGAGAACCTGAGGTCCCAGGTCACCCTATGGGAGTGTCAGGGGTGTCAGGGAAGCTGCGAGAGGACAGGTCTGTGGCCCAGGGTCCTTTCTGCTCGGTGCCTGCGTGCACCCAAGCCCGAGCCCTGACAGGAAAAGAGAAGCTTTCACTCGCTTGAAATGCAGAAATATTTATTTTGGTTTCCTTCATTGTTTTTTGGAAATTCTGTTTTGGTTTATAAAACATAGAAATAGCCAACACTTAAAGCAAACATTCAAGACCCCAAGGTGACAAATTATTGACTTTTTGTGCAATTAAGAACACACGGATGAAGTTAGGCTACCCAATAGTGTTACTACGGTGACAGTCCTTCAGTGTCAATCCTGTCGTGCTTGGGTAATACACAGACTCTCACAAACCCCAAACCAGCTGCTTTCAGTGTGTACGTGACCACTTCATTCGGTCACACGTGGCAAAGATTTGCAGTAAAGTGAAATGCAGCTAACTTCCCAAGTTAACTTTAAAAAGAACAAAACAAAACAAAAAAATCCCTTGAGAAGTGAATCCCAGAAAATGAGTTTTCCCGATTTCTACACCCTAGAATTTTGGCTTGTCGAACACATTTCATAAAAATCAGGTAGCATTGTAAGAGCATTTGTTCTCACTGTCCATTTTAAGTGTCCAAGTGTACCTACTCCCTTAATAGGCTTAAAGGCATGACCTGCCTGAGAATTGATTTGGGGGTGGGAAAAAGCCACTTAATCACAACACAATCTTTTGATATGAAAACCACATTAAAAATCCGTCGCCACCACAAAGAATGACTGGTTCGGCGGAGATAACGGGGGACAGTTCACTAGGCGTCACAGTTGAGCATGGTCGGTCCAGGTAATTATTTCCTCCTTGAAATGCTTGTCTTCACTGCAGAGTCTAAGGCAGATTTTTTAATAACCCCTGGGAAGGGATTGGCGGGGTGTGTGTGGGGGGATCGGGTCTGGAGAAGAGGGTCTGAGAACATTCTGCTCTGTGGGCACGGGAAGCCATTCGCTCAGGTGAGCAGCCGTTCATCTGAGACCCGGCGTCTGTGCTGGGCTGAGTGGGATCTGTTCCCTCCTTCGCCGGGAACCTTCTGCTCCTCCGGGACAAGAGGGACCGTGGAGAAGCATGGCCGCCCTGAGACCCGGTTGGAGTGCCGGTGAGGCGAGGTAGGGGAGGAGGCAGGGATTAAGAAAGAATCTCTGGTCCGCTTGTGACGTCCTCCAGCTGGGACAGTCCTTGCTTTTAAGGGACAGCTTCCCTCCAGTGCACTGTACTTCGCAGAGCAGAACACCTGTAGGGCTTGCAGCAAGTAGCAGACATCTCGGAACTAGCAAAGTCCTAACCCCTTGGTTAGAAAAACAGGGAGACAGACGTTTTCACCCATCTTTTTTTTTTTTTTAATACCGAGGAAGTCTCAAATAACTTAGCCCATGGATAGTTTCCCCTTGACAATTTTAAGGCTCATTTAGGAAGTTGTGTATCACCATAAACACAGTCTGCAACAGGAGGTGACTGTAAGGCAGTGTTCCGCTTCCTCTAATGTTCCTATGACGAGAACCCCGAATGCACAAGTCAAACATGGGCGCTCCCTTTCCTACGCGTGCTCTAGTCAAGATTACCGCCGTGAAGGCCAGCAGCAGGAGACTGCGGAGGTGGGCGGCTTCGTCCCCGCATTAAACTTTGATGGTGGAATACAGTTCATCTATCTGTGACCTAAAATAATTCCGAAGCTCGGGCCGTTTCGCCTTCATCGTTGGGGTCAGAAGGCCGTTGTCGATGGAAAATAATTCAGGGTGAAGACTAATGCCTTTGACCTGCAAATAAATGAGGCCATTAAAGCAAAACCTAGGGCCAATGGAACCCGGACCTTAAAGCACATTGTTTGGAAGGGACGGAGACCCTGTGGCCGTCCAGTCTTTCCTGGGCCTCAGGCCAGTGGCTCACTCAACACAGGGCAGGGGCTGCTCCCAGGACAGGCCCCGGGCTTGGATCCCGACCTCTAGGGAAAGAGCATGCCTGCCCTTGGTTATAGAAATCCCTCCCCCCCGCCAAAGCTCGCCCTTTGTCATTCCTCGTGGGTTTCTTTAGGTTCTCTTGTGCTCCATACCTATTCATACAAAATCCTTAAGTCAGGGTTTTGTAAGGGGTGCAGGCTCAGTGACGCCAATCTTACCTGTTCAAATGGTTTCAGGCCAGAATCCTTCCCAAGCCTCACCATGTCCTCCAGGATGGCTTTTTTGACGTCCTAGGAAGGTAAGAAAACGACAGGCCTGCTGTGTTGGCGGTCTCTGAAGGCACGCCGCATGCCAAGCCAAGGTCCAAGGAGGCTGACCACACACTCCCGAACCTTACCTTGTTCCTGCACAGTTCTTCAAAGGAACCTTCGAATCCTTTCTTTTGGGCCCAGGGATGTAATGTCTCAACATCTGGTACCACAATTGCTATGAGAAATGCCTTCAACACAGACAAGTGAGTTATTAGGTGGCTTGATCTGGATGTTCTGGAATAGCGATTCTTTGTCATTTACATGATGGACCTAGGAGAATCTGACAGAAGTTACAGACCCTCTCTTCAGAACATATTATCAGCCCCAGGAGTCCACTGCGCCCAGGTTAAGAGCTCCCAGCTCTAAAATACAGATGGCATCAAGAATTTTTCAATTAAATATCTTAAAAAGGACCCCTGGGAATCAAAATCTAATGAAAGCCTAATTTTTTACTTCTGCGCGTGTGCACGTGTGTGTGTATGTGTGTATACAGTTTAATAAAACAGGATCGAATAAGCAGATGGGACAATAGACATCAAGTAACTGCTTTAAAAAGGAGAGAAAAAAATGTATACAGATTCATTTTTTTAGATCTCCAATGCCGCATTTTTTACAATTTAGTAACAAACTAAATAAAAGTTGGAGGTATGTTAAGATTATAGGTCAAAGGGAGATGCCTAGGTAGCTCAGTTGGTTAGGCGTCTGCCTTCGGCTCAGGTCATGGTCCCAGGGTCCTGGGATCGAGTCCTGCATCGGGCTCCCTGCTCAGTGGGGAATCTACTTCTCCCTCTCCCTCTGCCTGCTGCTCCCCTTTCTTGCACTCTCTCTCTGTTAAATGAATAAAATCTTAAAAAAAAAAAAAAGATTCTAGGTCAAAGAAAAACAGGTATACTCTTAAAGAAAAACAGATGCATTCCTTATAAGATAATAGAATATTCTTCAACAAGTATTTAAAAGTCTCCAGATTCGTAAAAAGATTAGCTTTCAGGGGACCAGGCCCTTTTCTCTTCCTTGACACCACCTCCTTGACATTTTGGCAATGAGACGTTCCACTACGATATTGACCTTGGTTTTCAACTTTACGTATTTACTGGCTCAGAACCCCCACTGCTCACACACGATTTTGGAGACACAGCAAAAATACGATGGGTTTAATATGTTGAAAATTCTAAACTTTCTTATAATCAACCCAATCAATATTTCCTTTCATAGTTTAAATTTAGAAGCATATTTTACCCACCCCCTAATATTCTTATCCAGCTGCCCTTGGTATGCCAGAACACTCTAGGTGAAATAAAAATATGGACTTTAAAGAGAAAAATTTTTCTGGGTGAGAAATGCCAAGCAGCGAACCCCAATAATGTTCCAGCACGTCACACGTGAAAGGCAATTCAATCCTCACTGCAGACCTTCCATCGCACCGCAAACGCCCGCAGTTTGAGGACCCGGCCATGCCCGTGGGACTCGGCTCACAGCCCCCAGACCACCCACCTGCAAGCTTTCTCCGTGGACGAACACCTGAGCGACAGGCTCACTGCGCATATAGATGTTCTCGATCTTCTCAGGTGCTATGTATTCTCCCTGTGCCAGTTTGAATATGTGCTTTTTCCTGTCGATGATCTTCAAGGTACCGTTCTGTTGATGAGAGGGTGGGGAGGGGAGGTGCTGTGAGGGGGTGAGGGGGAAGGGCGGGAGGGGCTCACTCCTGGGTCCCGGGGCAGGTCCATCAGGCCCACGTTGTGACCCTGGGGAGGATACAACCCCTGCACCCGACGTGCCAAATGCCACCGTGTCCCCTCTGGTTGTCAAAACCCCACCCCCGGGGGCCTTCTTGTGCTTCCAAGAGTTTGCTGCAGGGAAGTTTCTCTGGTTCTCTCATTGCACTTTGGTCCTGCATCACGTCCGCAAGAAGCAGACTGAGGTCAAAGCGATGGTGAAATGTGTTCATTAGAGCCCAAGCCAGAACTGGAACTGACACTTCATCCCTCTTGAACTTGAAAGAAGGGACTTAATGTATTTGGGAATACCTCGGTATTCTGAAGTCCCAATTAACTGGGTGGGGAGGGGGCGCATTTTTCAAATCCGTAAAAATTTCCGCGAGTCTCACGCACCTTAAATCTACAAGGACGGGATGATGCGATGATATAATCATGCAATGATAAAACTGGCCTAAGCCATTTCAGTAATAGCAGTTTGACACGGCGACAACTTAGAAAAAGCAAGTCCAAATTGGTCACGGCCAGCCAAACTGGTCAAACCCACAGGTGTGGTTTCTTTTAGGCTCTTTTCCCTTGGACCCCAGCATTTGTCTACAGTAATAATTCTGAGACTAGGTTCAAAGGCGTAGGCCTACCCGTGGGACACTTTCCCTATTCTTGAGAAGAGGGCAAGCCTAAGAGACACATATGCTCGCAACTTCTTGCCTACCACACCACCCTCCTGGCTGTTGACCACAATGTACCCTGTACCTTCTGGAACTAAGGCTTTCACGTGGAGGCCCAGCACTGATACAGAAAAAAACCACACCTCGTTCTCTCTGGATTTCGAGCGGGAAGCAGCCATAGGAATTGGTGTCACACATCAAAACCAGACATATTCGCTACATTCAACTGAAAACCCTACCCGGGCACGCTGTGAGTATAAAGCTCTTCCCCGCAGGAAATGGAAGAGCCTCCCCGCTACCTGCCTCTGCCGGGAAGGGGGAAAGCGAGGTCGCACAACAGCAACGGGCAGAAGAAAAGTATCTGTGAACGGGGGGAGGGGAGAGCTTACGGGAAGCCACTTTCCAATGTCCCCCGTGTGTAGCCAGCCGTCTTTGTCCAGAACTTCTGCTGTTTTTGCTGGGTCCTTCAAGTAGCCTTTAAATACATTTGGCCCTTTCACACACACCTGAAGAGAGAAAGATCGGGAGCGGGGGTGGTTGGGGGGGGAAGTAGAGGGCGGGGGCCGAAAGTTCCAGTCAGGACTCGGGTAGGCCCCGGAGACTGAATGCACACACAGCCCAGTGACCTCCGCCCACAAAGACTTGTGACTATGTTTAACAGTTAAGAGATGAGATCTTCAGAGTTCTCAACACAGGGAAAAAAAGGATCTTTTTTTTCCCTGTATCTCTGTGAGATGGTGGAATATGAAGGAGATTATTGTGGGGAGTGATCACTCCACCACAGAGGGACGTCAGATCACTATGCCGTTTCCTTTCAACGCATAGAGTGTGTATGTCAATGACGTCTCGATAGAATTGTGGGGGACAAAGGTGATCTGTAAAGAGTACTTACGGGGGCGGATTCTATGGAGAAAGTGTGTGTGTGTGTGTGTGTGTGTGTGTGTGTGTGTGTGTGCGCGCGCGCGCGCGCGCCAGAGGGAGCTAGCAGGGAACCACACTGGGACACTGGAGGTCCATCCAATGCCTCTGGTCCCCTTACCCTAACAACATCAGTCACAGTCAAGCTGTAGGGCTGATGACTGCCTGAGGTTCCGGCTCAAAGCCCCAAAGAGGAGGAAATCACTCCAAAGTCATTAGGCTTTCCTTCCACTAGCCAGTGGCTCACTAATAGGTCTCCAGGGCCATGAGTTGTCAGGAACCGTGCTCTAGGCCTTCAGGCACAGGAGTCTTTTCATGCTCTCGAGCCCAAGTCCCTGCGGTGTCTGGCAGAAGAGACGTGTGTGGACCCCATCCCACATAAGAGTGCCCTCAAAGAGAAGCCTGTTTGATCCAGGATCACCAAGAACACCAAGCTCGGTGGCTTTACGTGACACTGCCAACAAGTGGCCGAGCTATTGGGGGAACGGCAATGTGGGGGAACGACTTGCGAGGGGTGGGCAGGGGGTGCCACTCACCTCCCCCTCGCCCTTGGAAGCCAAGTAGTTCATCTCTTCAACGTCCACGAGTTTTACAAGGTTGCAAGGCATTGGGGCGCCAACATGGCCTGCATGGTAAATAAAAGAATGATCATTCCCAGGAGGACTCTTACTATCCTTAAGCCAAGTGACTTTTATGGCCAACAGGCCCGCTCAGGAGGAGAACAGCTGGTGTGAACGTCTGTCTGCAGCGACAATAGCCCGTCTTTCCTGGTAAATGAGCACAGACAATGTATTTCCAGAATAGAGACAAACATTTAAAAGTCTCTTAGGACCTTTCCCCAGTGGGATGGAGTCCTGCATCCGGCTCCCTGCTCCTCCCTCTCCTCCTCGCTCATGCTCTCTCTCACTATCTCTTTCTCTCTCTCTCAAATAAATAAGTAAAACCTTAAAAAAAAAATCTCATTCTCATAGCTAACTCAACTCTCCTGCCAGAAGTTGTTAGGATTGGGTTGTCTTTTTCCAAACAAACAAACAAACAAACAACAGAAAGAGACAGGTTTTATGAGCAACACAAATAATTCCTTCTATGCTTTAATAATGTTTGGGTAAAGAGATCACTGTTCCAGATTCTCTAGCCTGGTAAGGAACCGGTGGTTAAAAATTAAACCACGAAGAAGGTTCAGAGACCGTCAGTACGAGTCCCAGCAGAACTGTGCTCCTAGAGTCTGGGTGTGAGAATCCAAGTTCCCAGATGGTGCTCACATTTATACTATAACAAAGACATCAGCGGCGTTTGCCTACCAGAGTGTAGAATGTACCACTGGTCAGACCTGGGGTGGGATCTTGGCTCTGAAGTTCAAGGCTGGGTAAGTTCCTATACACCATTTATGTGCTTTTCCACCAACAATCACTTCCTGTCAGAGGGAGCAGGACTTGGGCCCCAGGGACATTGGGATGAAACCACCGATGTGCTCAAGGACAGCTGCTCTACTGGGTAATTTCTGTATCTGCCTCTCCTTGTGCCTTTCAGAAGAAACGTCATCTTTCTTTCTCTCTGTGGGCTCAACTCCCAGCCCAGCACCCAGTGTAAACTCGAGTCAAATGTACCAGCAAATAGTTCGACCCAAATCCATTCCCAGAAAGCTCTGTGAGGCCAAATGTTCTGAACCCGGTGGAAAGGGCTTTCATCCCTCAGCTGTCAGCTTCAGATTCTAGGTGAATCTCTACCACCACCCGCCTTCTGGCCGGTCCTCCAAGCACAGGCGCTCTGCCATAGCAGCCCTTTTCCATGAGGATCCCTGATTTACAAGACCGTTTGCCCCAAGGCTTGATCACCCGAGACACAGACCTTCCATTGGTCAAGGAACCGAGGACAAACCCAATTCCAAGAATTCCCATCGGAATAACGAGATTCCCATAAGGAGTGTCCCACGGCTTGTACCTGCTGTCCAGTCCCCAGGCACGGTCAGGCAGCAGCCGGCAGTGCACTCGGTCTGTCCGTAGCCTTCATAAAACTGGACCACCAAGAGACGAGATGTTAGTAAAGAGAACAGTCACACTGTTCTGTGAGGGCAAAAATCAGGACGTTCTTCTCACTCCTCAGTGATGACTAACCGTGACAACATGTCTCTTTAAAATCTGTTCAGAACTACTACAACAGCACCCGGAGATCTGCACCCCAACCTGACACCCGGCTGCTGTCCATGGTCATCTTCCACTTGCCCTCTTACAGACAGGCGAGGGGGACACTGACATGGCCTGACAGGTCACACTGCACATGACCCGCCCAGGAAGGCACTTGCTCTGTTTGCTCATGGCTGTGCCCCATACCTATCCTGTTAGTCACCTGGTCCCTGCTGCCTCCCCTGCACCCTTCAAGGCAGGTTCTCCCCAAGGTTTGCAGGTTAGTCCTCACTTGCAACCCATCCTCATCCCCTCAAGCCTAATGAAAGGCTAGTTTTCTGGCTGGTACTTCCCCCAGTCTGTGGTAGCCACATCACATTACCTCCTGCCTAGGGGACAAGAAAGACACACTCCTGTTTCCAAGCAACCTGGGAATAACATGCTCTTCCAAACCAACATAAGACACCTGCTTATAAGAATGCCTTTGTGGAGAGGAGAGTCTTGGGCTGGCAAAAGTTGGAGACAACGAGCAGCAGGGACGCCCACCTCACCTGACAGCCGACCGCTGCTCTCAGAAATGTCAGCACAGTGGCGGACACGGGCGCGGCTCCTGTGATCATCAGCCTGACTTTTCCTCCCAGGCTCGACTTGCAAGGCAAGGAGAGAGAAGACAGTGAGGGGCCAATGGCTACATGTGGGTGGGCTCCTCAAAAGACCCCTTCTGGGAACCCAGTGCCCGGATCCACCAGCTCCTTCTCTGTAGGCCGCACAGAGAACTCTCTGGTATTCAAAAGAGGAAAGCCTGGCCATAGCTGGTTGCCCCCCTGAGGTACCCCCTTCTCTCTCAACACAAGCCAACACCTCTACCTGCAGGTATTTTGAAGGAATTAGAACAAGACTGTGGTGGGCTCGGAGGCAATCACCACATCTGGGGCATTATTTGGGACATAGTATCATCATTTCATATTCTTAATCACACGTGCCTAAAAAATGATGTCAATCGTAACATACTTGTTGCAGAAAAGGAAAGCAAAATAAAAAATCAGGGCATCCGGATGGTTCAACCAGTTAAGCACCTGACTCTTGATTTCAGCTCAGGTCATGAGCTCGGGGTCGTGCTCACACGTGCCCACATCGGGCTCTGTGCTCAGCAGGGAGTCTGCTTGAGATTCTCTCTCTCCCTCTCCCTCTGCCCCTGCACTCCTTCTCTCTTTCTCTTAAATAAATACATCTTTTTAAAAAATTACACTGATAAATCACTGAACACTACATCTGAAACTGATGATGTACTCTATGTTGGCTAATTGACTTTAAGTAAAAAAAAAATAAAAAATAAAAAATAAAAAAAATTAGAAAGGCTTTAATACCCTGATTCAGGTTTGCATGGGATACTGAGGTTTAAGTACTGGCTTTGTCCTTAATTTTTAGAAATGTGCCCGGTTTACTAAAAGCATGCCCTTCTCTCTCAGCTTCATACCTCGCTTTAAGAAGGAGCCCTCACAGACATGCCAAAGGACAAGTGAGTTTCCCCAGCAGACAAGAGCTGTGAATGTGTCACCTGTATCTTGTGGAAGATCAGTTTGTCCCACAGGCTGTTGTTTCTAATGATGCCACTGCGGAGCTCTGCTTCTTTCCTCTTAAAGGCGAAGTCCAGCAGCCACCGTTTCAGCGTGGTGTTTGCCTGCCCAAAAATCTGACGGGTCAAGGAGAAAGACAGTTACAAAATGACAAGAATGGCTAGAATCGCAAAGTCAGATAATAAATGTTGGTGAAGATGTGGAGAAACTGGAGCCCTCAGCCTCTGCTTGGGGGGAATGTAATATGCCGTGGTTGCTCTGGAGAACAGACCAGTAGTTCCCTAAATAGTTAAACCCAGAAGTACCATGGGACCCAGAAATTCTGCTCCCAGGTAAGTGCCCAAGAGAAATGAAAATGTTCATTGCATCATTATACATAATGGCCAAAAAGTGACAACAACCCACATGCCTACCAATGCATGAAAGGAGAAATAAAATGTGTTGTAGCCACATGGTGGAATATTACTTGGCCATTAAAAGGGATGAAGTAGAGTCACAGGCCACCACATAGATGAACCTCATGAAAGAAACCAGTCACGAAAGAACACGTTATGTGATTCCATTCATATGAAAGTCCAGAATAGAGAAATCTACAGATTCAAAAATCAGATGCATTTGCCTGGGAGTGGAAGGGGGTAGAGGTCAGCTACAGGACAGATGCAGGGTTTCTTTCTGAGGTAATAGAAATGGGCTGTGGTGATGGTTGCAGAACTCTGTGGATATACCTAAAACCTTTGAATTTTATACTTTAAATGGGTGAATTATATGGAATGTGAATTATATATCTCAATCAAGCTGTTTTTAAAGGACCATTAAGAAAAAAACACCAAAGGTTCTCATAGATCACAGAAGCCCTGCCTTACAATAAAGAACATGAAAACTACCCCATCCAAATTGACCTTGAAGACTGCTCACGCCACACACTGGTCTCACCCAGGATGGGTGGTCCATGCCACAGTGACCTCCCCCGCCCCCCAAGGGGCTGGCCATCTCTCCATTCCTGGCTTGGCTTGTCACTTCTTTCTGTGTGGCTAAGTAAGTAATGTTTTGTGCGCATGAACATTACAATTTCTAGAACCATTTCATAGTTATAGTTCTCATGTGATGCAACTGGCAACTTTATGAGCTAGACAGTAGGGGGAGGTGGTAACAGTCCATCATGCAGATGAGAAAACAGAGGCTCTAAAATGTTTATGGTACTGGGGTGCCTGGGTGGCTCAGTTGGTTAAGCGGCTGCCTTCAGCTCAGGTCATGATTCCGGGGTCCTGGGATCGAGCCCTGCATCAGGCTCCCTGCTTAGCGTAGAGCCTGCTTCTCTCTCTCCCTCTGCCTGCTGCTCAGCTTACTTGTGCTCTCTCTCTCTCTGTCAAATGAATAAATAAAATCTTAAAAAAATTTTTTAAAAACTATAATTAAAATAAAATAAAATGTTTATGGTACAAATAATATGATCTCCGACCTTCCACCTGTATTGGGCCTTCTGGTTTACAAAGTATGTTCATGTGTTTTCTCTTCTAATCCTCACCAATGGCTCTGTGATATAAATGCATCCTGGTTTTACTGATGGATAAACCACACTTCTGTGGTACAGAAGGTATCTGGCTGGCCCAATTTGAACCAGAGTCTCGGACTCCCTATCCAGTGCTCTCTCCCCACTCTGCTGCTCCTTGGAACTTACTCGGTCAAACATCCGGTTCAGCAGTCTGGGGACCACAGGAAAGATTGTGGGTTGGAGTGCCTTGAGGTCATCCATAAGCAGCCTGATATCTCCTTGGAAAAATCCTATTTTAGCTCCATGACAAAGCATTACACACTAGGGCAGGAAACAAAAATAACGCCCATGTCATCATCAAAGGAGGGATCACACAACATACACACAGACACACAAGGCTTCTGTTTTAGCATTTCGGACCAGTGTCCAGAAACCATGAAGTTCCTACATGTCGGTCGCTTTTCAAAAAACATTCTTGACTTTCCTGGTCATTACACAACATCAAAGTGTGGTCTTTCTCTTGATCACCCTGAAGATAAAGGAGCTGGTAAGAGACCAGACTACGTTGTTTTTAGTGATGATCATGGGGTTTCTGCTATTTCAGCTCTAGGATAAACAGCTGGTGGGTGAATGACAGGGTGTTAAGTAATCCCAATATTTCACTTGCCTAGAAAATTTAGGCCTAATTTGTTCTCCAAACAACAGAGCAACTTGCAAACTTGGCTACTTACCAAGCGTATTAAAGTCTCATTTTTAAAAATCTGAATCTCACAAAAAAAATGTCTGAAAAGCCACTGACTATGTTGCAGTTGAGACACTGGGGTGTCAAAGGGCAGAGTGGCTTGCCGTTCAGCTCTGATCTGCTCCGTGGGTTTGTTCCCGCCCGATGCAAACCGCACCGGCAAGCCATATGCACTTGACCCACAGTCTGGCTGTTTTAAATTTTAAAGAGAAAGAGAGATTCAAAAGATGATGCCACAGAAGTACAAATGGTCTCAGGCTTGAAAGCAGAAACCACTAGAAAGGTACACCCAGCCTGGTTCGTGGTTTAAAAATTCAAGCTGGGAGAGGAGGGCTTTTGTCTGGGATGGCCTGCCTCCCAGGCACACATCCCAAACTGCAATTAGGTATACAGGGGCCATTATCAACCCGTCTGAGATCGCTTTGGAAACTCACAAGATCTCCTGAGGTGTGCAGGAGCAGAGGTAACAGACCCAAGATGGGATCTCGTGACCCTTGGTCCTTTAGGGTAAGCGCACCCTACGGGCCAGCAGCCCACCAAAGGGCCACTCGCTCTCAGTCACCTCTCGATTAGTCTCAATCACTGACACCTAGCACAGTGCCTGGCATACAGCTGGTGCTCAATAAACATTTGTTAAATGAATGGATGGTGCCCACTGTTTTTTCCTAAAGTATAGGATCCAAAATTATTGGAGAAGTTAAAGAGATGGTTGTCGTCACACAGTCGTACAAAGGGAGGCGAGGCTAAGGTCAGCTAAAGATCATCCTGCTTTTCCAAGAGCACTTGGAATATTGGTGTAAAAAATGAATCTTAAGCTGACTCGTACATTATGGACACGCCCAAGGAAAACCAGCAGCTTTTTATAGGGGCAGAGGCTTCATGAAGCTTTGCAGGATGGCATTCATAAAAATTCTACTTTGACAGTTAATCCTCCTGGAATCATGCCCAGGTGCATCTCCTGCAGAAGCCTGAGCTTCTAATTTTAAAATGAACGATTAAAGTTCATGTACTCAGACCGTTCCCCCTCCCCCCAACATTTATACTCTTTTAAGTAATTAGCGCCATTTCTAAAAGGGGACCGTGCAAACAATTCTCTCTGGGGATGACACTCTGGCCTGAAAACTTACCTGCATCAGTTGCTCATACATGTGTGCAAGCGGTAAAAACGAAATGTGTATGTCACTGGCACTCAAGGCAAGTACCTTCTGGAAAACACAACAACTTAACAGAACACAGACAAGCAAGCGCGCGCAGAAGAACAAAACAAGGCCTACCTCTACAACTCTTTCAAACATGTGGGCAAGAGGCAAGAAAGATATCAAAGTATCATCTGGGGAGGGATTGACTGTATTCTGTAAGCAAAGACACCAGGAGGCAGAGAAGCGTTAAGATTCCCAGTAATTTCCCGTTTTGATCTTGGAGCACATGATACCTTAACGCTAAGGAGAAAGCAGCTTTCACTTACAATTTGCCATTAATTCTCATGGAAGGATGAAAATGAAAAGGCAAGGCTTTAAGAACTTCATATTCAATATGAGTGGGGGGTCATTCCTCCTGATAAAGGAAACCCACTCAGGATTTTAGTCTAAACAGGGAAAATTTTGCCCAAATTGGGATATTAAGGGATCATGTGCTTTAATCATTTAGTATTCCAAAATTACCGTACCCCACTGCCCAGCAAACTCAATTCCACCATAAGTAAGAAATAAAAGGTCCATTCCAACATAACATAGCATATTATGTTGTGGGAATAGATGATCTATTCGAACATTAAATAGCATTTTATGTTGTAAAGGGATAGGAGGAGGGATGATAAGAGAAACTTATTTCCAAGCTCTTTTAATTTACAGTATAAATGCATTTTGAGTTTTCAGTTTGATCAAGATCTTTACCTGAGTGGCCAGCTTTACACCCCATGAAAACTGTATGGATTTGTTTAGTGCAAGAGCTTTCCTCTGGCCCCATCTCCTGTATATATACTGAGGCTAAGCTGGAGATCTGGTTTCCATTGCAAGGCGAAGAATGGGCTTTACTTAGGACCAGGCATAGTGAGGGTTTACGGGGAATATTCGTTATTCATGTGTAAGGAATTCTGGCCAAAGCAAGAGATGATCTCCAGTAGCTGCCGCCACCCCAATAAAGAAATGAGGGCCCGGGGCATCTGGGTGGCCTCTGCCTTCAGCTCAGGTCATGATCCCAGGGTCCTGGGATCGAGCCCCGCATCGGGCTCTCTGCTCAGTGGGGAGCCTGCTTCCCCCTCTCTCTCTGCCTGCCTCTCTACCTACTTGTGATCTCTCTCTCTCTGTCAAACAAATAAATTAAAAAGCAAAAAAAAAAAAGAAAAAAGAAAAAAGAAAAAAGAAATGAAGGCCCCAGTCAGGTGCCCAACCCCCACCCAGTAGCCTGAACTTGTCATAATCTCAGATTAATTTTATTCCATTGTGATCTGCATCCCGACTAGTTCATCTCAGGAGGAAACTGTTTATATAATGAGAAGTCAGATTCTATAATTTCTACGCTTTTCAATTTTCTGATTTGGTACTCAAAAGAAAACGTGCATTAGCAAGATTAGAAGTTTTGCAAAGTTGTGAATGCCCTTGATCGTGTAATTAATTTTATTTTATTTATTTATTTTCTTATTTATTTTTTAAGGATTTTATTTATTTATTTGGCAGAGAGAGATCACAAGTAAGCAGAGAGGCAGGCAGAGAGAGAGAGAGAGGAGGAAGCAGGCTCCCTGCCAAGCAGAGAGTCTGATGCGGGACTCGATTCCAGGACCCTGAGATCATGATCTTCACCGAAGGCAGAGGCTTAATCCACTGAGCCACCCAGGTGCCCTCGTGTAATTAATTTTAAACCAAGTCTGTAATCATTTGCCTCAGTGAGCCAGGAGTGTATTTTAAGCTTTCTTCGAAGGCTAGTTAGGAAATTAAAATTCCACTTAGGTGAGGTGCTAAATGTTGAATTCTGTTTATGAAATATATGCCCCAAAAAAGGCATTTGGGACTAAGAAAGTGTGGGTGTAGGCAGGAGGGAGATAGGCCTTCTGTAGCCACCAAAGACATGTATTCCCCAAAACCATTAAGCATGGGGGCTCCGGTCATGAAAACTAGGCCTCACAGAAGAACCCTCCCAGACGCTGCTACGAGGGAAAGGCATTATATTGTTTGAGAAAGACTTTTAAAACTCAAGTTTGAAATATATCCTTGCTGCTTTGACCGAATTATATCCCCTCCTCTGCCCAAATTCATGTTAAAGCCCTAATCCTCCATGTGACTGGATTTGGGGATGGAGCCCTTGGGGAGGTAATTCAGGTGAGATGAGGGACCTGATCCAACAAGGTGGGTGTGCTTGCAAGCAGAGGAAGAAAGAGCAGAAACCTCTCCCTCATTCTCCATGTGCACACAGAGGAAAGGGCAGGTGAGGACACAATTCTGGAGGCAGCTACCTACAGGCCAGGAAGAGAGCCCTCACCAGCAACCGAATTTGCTGATACTTTGATCATGGACTTCCAGCCTCCCGCACTGTGAGAAAATGAATATCTGTCGTTTAAGGCCTTCAGCCTGTGGGATTTTGTTATGGCCATCCAGAGGACCAGGACACACGGAGCGGGAGAGGGGTAGAGGGGGCAAACTTTAAGATGACAGGAAACCAACTAAAAGGTCAAGGCTTTAATCTTTCTCATAAAATGGAAGTTAAGTCAATTGCAGTAAAGAACAATAATTCAAAAACTTTCTGCGTACCAGTAACATTTCGTTTGTCCACTGAAATTATTTTCCCCACACTGGAATAGTAGGTGGATAAGAGCACAAGAGAGTCATTTCTTCTTGGCTCTGTCCTGGAAACAGTTATAGGGCATTATCCAAATAAAGCTGTACCCTATGGAAATTTTAATAACTCTGTCTGTCAACTTAGATTTACGGTCACACACAGGACTTGGGGGATGAGGTCCACAATGAAAATGATTTGAGGGCAGGTGACCTTAGACCATATTAAAGCTCAGCTCTTATCTCTACCTCCAATACAGAAGGGGCCTAACACGGTGGGGCTGCCTTTCCCGCTCTCATTCCTGAGTCCTCGTGCCAACCAAGGAACATGAAGGAAGATGACGATACCCCCAAAGTTTACCTCTGTGACTTTCACAAAAGCTGAACAATCGCTCACTATATTTCCATGAGTGATCAGTGCTCCTTTGGGGTTGCCTGAGGAACACACAGGAGCAAAACAAAGTTAAAGAAAGTCCATCCAAAAGTGACTGAAATAAGGAAGCCCAGACCCTATGTGATTGGGTTATGCCTCTAGCGTTAGGTGCACCCAGGAGAGCCAAATGTGGAATGGCCTTACATTCTGGAACAATCTGCCATCCTTTACGTGAAACTTCTTATCATGAACAACCTTTATTAACACGGGTGACTTTTAGAGGACATGTAAGAAAATGCAGGAATTTTATTTCTGGAAATCAAATGTTGGTTTGCCCCAGGAAATGGAGGAATCTACTGTCCCCTTCCATAAACATCTGAGGAAGTGCACAGCACACTCAGATTCTGAGGTCGTATACAGTGACAAGGGAAGAGTGCTCAAACCCCTGTGTCCTCTGCTTTCGGTCCATTTGTAGCTCAACTAAGTCCCACATCACCCACCATCCAAGAAAGGAGGCTTAGGGGGGACACACCTCAGAAGTGACTGCATTTCAAAACTTACCTGTGGTTCCACTGGTGAAACAAATGACTGCAAGATCTTCAGGTGCTGGAGGCTACAGAACATTTAAAAACAAAAACAAAAACAAAAAAACCACACACAACCAAGGTGGTGTAAGTCAGAACCGAAAAGAAAACTATAAGCCATAAGCTAACCCCCAAGATCTGTACTAGTCTCAGAGACAACTAGATATTGGAAGAGCTGGATGAACTTACCTTAGGCCTCTGTCTGTTGGCTCTTCCCAGGTCCTAAAAGAGAAGAGGAAAAAAAAATCTTAAATGGAAACATTTTCTAAAAGTAAAGAAGAATGTGACATCCAGTCACTTCAAGCCGACCTCACCGTGGGATTCACTTATCACTGGCTCAAAGACAGTAGACGTTTCAAATGAAACAAACGGGCAATTTTAACGAACCTGAAGTGATATATTTAGGCATTGTTCTCAGGTGCCATTTTCCAGTTGTCTTCTCTCATATATAAAACCATATAAATGGTATGAGGACTAGTCTTTGAAACAGGATTTACTCAAAGACAGGAATCAGAGTCTTTGACGGTGGATTTCTTGCCCCCACTCCCACTCCCCTTTATGGTCTTTAGCAAAGCCTGGCTCTTAACCAACGTCAAACCATAATTGTAACCCAAGAACTGAAGATGTTCTGTACCCTCCCACGGTCACCCAGTTCTGGGTAACTGGCATCTTCTTCAGTCTAGAGAGTATAATCCATCTCTCGTAGAAGAAAGGCTAGAGGCTCAAATATCTGTACTCCCCACATGGAGTGGATTAAAAACAAAGATTTTGGAACCTCCAATTACAAAACAGTCCTCTCGAATGGTCATAAAGAGTGGCAGGCTCATTTCCGAGGGGTGCATTTCCCAGCAGCTAGCTCCCGTCACTACTAGGGGTCACTTGGACGTTGTTCAGTTCACTGCACACAGGCATCTCGGTGGCCACTTTAATTAGTTATTAATCTCTCTGATGAAGCATTTATATTCTTTTCCTATTAAAACTGAATGGCCTGAATGAGCATATGGAGTGAGAATGCCTAGAATTAAGTGGAAATCTGATGAGTGCGCTCAGGGTTCAGGGAGTTTTTGCCCGGCGTATGGTTTTAAACTGGTTTTAATCTTAATTACGTTTTAAATTATATCAGAGACAGACCACTGATTCAAAACAGGAATAGTAAAGTCCAAACAGAAGTCAACCAAGAGCTGAAGCAATGGTAATTTCATTTTTTTCCCCAAAGGAATCTTCATCAGACACAAATCTCCATCCATCTGTTCAAAATTCTTACATAACTTCAACAGTTACATGCAATTTGGCTTTTAGTTTATCAGGAATAAACGTTATCCAAATGAGTGCCCTATTGGCCAAGAAAGCCCAGAGCCTCAAACCTGTCTAAGGACATTATGTGGAAGAGAGTACAGCAACCATAAAAATGAAAGAGTTGTTGCTATCTTCAGGCTCCAAATGCCAAAAACAAAAAACAAAAAAACCTTAACCAGAAGAAAATCCAAATTCCAGTTAATGATTAGCACGCTAAAGTACTTAGGGGTGATACAAAATGAAACTTAAAGAAAATGCATTAAAAAAATAGATTCAGGAACGAATGGAGGGACGGAGTGATGGATGAGTAGGGGATGAAGCAAATATATTAAAACACTAGCTGTGGGATGCTTGGGGGGGGCATGGTAGTCTACTGACCAATTCTCCCAACTTGTTTGCATGTTTGAAAATTTTCATAATAAAGTATCAAAAAGGGGCGCCTGGGTGGCTCAGTGGTTAAAGCCTCTGCCTTCAGCTCAGGTCATGATCTCAGGGTCCTGGGATCGAGCCCCACATCGGGCTCTCTTGGCGGGGAGCCCGCTTCCCTTTCTCTCTCTCTGCCTGTCTCTCTGCCCACTTGTGATCTCTGTCTGTCAAGTAAATAAATAAAATCTTTAAAAAAAATAGGGGTGCCTGGGTGGCTCAGTGGGTTAAAGCCTCTGCCTTCGGCTCAGGTCATGATCCCAGGGTCCTGGGATCGAGCCCCGCGTTGGGCTCTCTGCTCAGCGGGGAGCCTGCTTCCTCCTCTCTTTCTTTCTCCGCCTACTTGTGCTCTCTATCTGTCATATAAATAAATGAAATCTTAAAAAATAAATAAAGTATCAAAAAGAGAAAAAATTCCAAATACCAATATTTCTCTTTTTGATCCTATACAACTATCTGTTAATATAAACTTGATCACAGGACAAACCATAAAGCCAGTTTTACATCCATTTCTTGAAAATTAACCTTATGCTTACAAAATTTTTAAAGACCAGGTATGAATTACATCCCACAGGGAAGTATAGAACAACGCCTTTTATAAAATGAAGCCTTTAATGTAAACTTTATATTACAATCTTCACTTACCTAAATTTTTTCATCTTAAAATTACTACATCGTAGAGCCATCGAAAAACACCCAAAATTCCTGTGTGTGTACGCATGTGTGTGTGCATGTTGTGTGGTGGGGTCAGGGAGAAAGAGGAAAGACGGGGGGAAACAATGGCATTATTGTGAGCAGCAATCACAGGTACAGAAACAAACGTGTGAGAACGCTCGGTAAAAAGCTAGCTTGCCCCATTGAACAGTACAGCATATCCGTTCTTATGGACTCAGCTTCTCTGCTACTGTGTGTGCGTAAGTGTGTACATGTGTATGAGGACTCTGTTAGAACAAATTAAAGCTTCCCTATGAAGGCTAAGTTCCTCCAGAAAGGTATTACACTGTTCTTTGTTTGCAGCCTCCAATTCCTTGTAGAAAGAGAACTATAAGTAAAATTTAAAACCCTATTTTTAACAGTTCCAGGGAAATATTTATAACATTTTCAGAAGGAGAACAACTTACTACTGTATGTAGCCTACTCCTGCGTTATATACCTGACAAGATCCTCCTCTTACCAGCTCCTTGGGATTAAACTCTAATCCAAATCCCACTGGAAGAATCAGCTTCTTACATGATGTGATGTCAAACAACCGATTTAAATATGGGCCCCGCTCATTTTCCTAGCATGGTTACCTTTAAAGTTCTGATTAACGTGAATCTGAAGAAATTCAATATAAAAATAAACCAAATCCGACATCTATGCTGGGAGTTCACCAGGATGCTACAAAAGCAACTTGGGAAAAGAATAATGAGGTAGACTGCCATAGCTGGCTCTGTTTTAGAAACAAAGCAGTAAGTAAATGGCATGGAAGCCTAAAAAGGACATCCAACAACTTAAATCTCTGCCTAAACCGAAAACTCACATTTCTCCCAAATATCGCATGGCACGTCAGTACTCTAGAATCAATACGTGGGCACTGCAACTTGTTTTACGAGAGCACTTTCTATGTGATGGATTCACAGAGGGGCATGCATGTAGAATTCTTCCTTCCAGTTAAGGAGACAGGAATTTCCACTCTGGGTCTTTTATGGTTGTTGAGATGATCAAGCAGAGCTGGGATTTCCACACTTGAACCAAAACGGCCCCAGGGACATCTGTCAGAGGAATGGGCAGGATGACTCACCTCCACTGCCTTCATACTGATGATTTCCACGCCACACCTTTTGCCTCGTTCCAACAGATCAATGCCATAGGAGTCCATGAGGACGATGGTTTTAATGCCTGGTGTTAACTTATTTTCTACACTGTCTAATAAGAGGTTGGCCTTCTCTGGCTTGTCAACAAAAATCAGAGAGAGTTCAGCTGGGAAGGAAGAGATACAATGAAGAATGAGTCTGAGATATTAAAAACCTGACTGTATCATATCTGACACCAGGTTATTTTAAGGACTACAGTCTTTGAATAGAAAGATCGTGTGCATTTATTTATTTATTTATTTATTTATTTTATTTAAAGATTTTATTTATTTATTTGTCAGATAGAGAGCGCAGGAGCGAGCACAGGCAGACAGAGTGGCAGGCAGAGGCAGAGGGAGAAGCAGGCTCACTGCTGAGCAAGGAGCCCGATGTGGGACTCGATCCCAGGACGCTGGGATCATGACCTGAGCCGAAGGCAGCCGCTTAACCAACTGAGCCACCCAGGCGTCCCAGATTGTGTGCATCTAAACATAAAATCCCGGGGATGCCTGGGTGGCTCAGTTGGTGAAGCATCTACCTTTGGCTCAGGTCATGATCCAGGGGTCCTGGGATCAAGCCGGTGGTGGCTCCCCGCTCAGAGAAGAGTCGGCTTCTCCTTCTCCCTCTCCCTCTGCCCCTGCCCCCATTCTTGTGTTCTCTCTCTCTCTCCTCCCCCGTCTCTCTCAAATGAATAAACAAAATCTTAAAAAACAAACATAAAATCCCTATCAAATCAAATATAACCCAACATAAAGACACCAGAGTGAGCTGATAACCAGGCCAACATCCACCCGAAGACCACAGACCTACCTTTGTTGACTATGTGGGTGATTGCTTCTGTTCCAAGGGTATCATAGAGGGGAACGATCACCATAGAGTAAGCAAAGCATCCCTGTTCAATGATCACCCACTAGATGAAGAGTAAAGGTTGGGGAGAGAAAACGAGATGTCATCATGGAACTAATTCAAGGAGAACAACACTCTAGAGAGATTCAAAGTGGAAACACTAGACATGGCAAAATTCACATTTGTGTGTCTGCTGCTATGTGCCAGGCACCCTGAGGGACTCATCCTGCGAACACAACATCTGCTCCCTTCTTAGAAGGAAAGAGCAATTTGCTGGGAGAACTGAGGCAAATATGTGAAAAGATAATTAACAATACAAGAGAGTACCGACTCGGACACAAGGGAGCCCATGGTGGGCCACCTTCGTGGGGACGGTAACTGAGCTCACCCTTTGCCAGGGCAGCACAGTTTGGATGGAGAGAAAGGCAAGAAGACTCCAGTAGTGGGGACCGCATGATTGAGAGCCAGGAGGAGGTGGGTGAGCACCCTGGCCGGCATGGATGGCCCAGCTGGCAAGGTTGCGGTGCTGCTAGGGAGGGGCCTGGTTCCATTCCCCAGGGAACGCACAGCCAAGGAGGGCTTCTCGGCACAGCAGAGGCCCTGGGATCTGCAGATCAGCCAGGCAGCTGTGTGCAGTAGGATCTGGGAACTGAGGAAGGAGGGCACATACTTGTGTAACAGGAAAAATGTTCTGGAAACATCTCCCCGAAGAAGTGATACAGGAAAGACATGATAAGGTAACTGGTCACCTTGCCTCTAAACTCATCAGCCATGTGGCCACTACTCTGCCTTCCGAGCTGACGCAGTGAGGTCAGCCTTTCACTTAAAATCCTTGGCAGGCCCGTTGCCTCCAGCTGGAATCCTCGAATCCCTGCAGCCCGCCGACACATGGCACAGATACAGGCGGAGCTACTGTGGGAAGGCAGCATGGCGCACTCACATTCGCTTGGCCCCAAACTATTTTTCCCCCTTTTCTTTCCTGGCACCAGTTCCAAGCTACAGACGTGGAGGTCAGGTCCGAGCTTCTCAGCAGGGCCGTGTGGTACATGTGCCCCTGTCTTTCCTGCCCCTCCAAGCTCTACCATAAGAAAATGCCTCCTTCCCCAACACAGACATGTTGCTTGATGCAAACATGTGGTTGTTCCTGACATTCCCTTGGCTCCCCCACCCTCAGATACTTCAACACACCACTGGGAGGCTACCTCCAGGTAGTCCTCCTTGACTGAGCTCCCATAATCCTTTTTCCCTGTGTCCACGCTTACCACGCTACAGAGAAAGCAGGAGCTTATGGGCTAGTCTTCCAAGTCACTGTTGTGCTTTGGTGCCTCAAAAGTGCCTGGCATATAGTAGGTGCTCAGTAAACATTAAACTAGCTGATAAATACAGGAAGGGGCTTACTCTGTGAAGTAAGGAATACATGTCCTCATGATCAACTCATTATAAAATTCCATTCACGCAAAAATCTCGGTTGTGTTCCCTTGAATGAGTTTTACTTGCAATGAAAGAAACTAAATTTCATGAGCCTGGTCACCATCCAGCTGTGGAAAATGCTGTTTTTCCCTTACCAACACATAAAACTGTGGGAAACCATCCTCATTTACACAACAGTCGGTAGCACAGGGATGGAGCCCACACATCTTTTGGACACAGGAACCAATCCAACTTCTTCAAGCTTAGTGCCTGAATTTTTCCCAGCCAAGTTATGCCATTAATCTGTTCACAAACACCATAAGCAACAGCTCCAAAAGGGCTTCTCATTTAAACTGACCTTTAATGCAAGGGTCTGCAGAAGCACCAGACAGTGCCCTTGACAGCCAGCCGGACAGACAGATCACACACCCACACTAAGGCTGACTTACGGTCAAGGCATGCTCATGGTATTTTTCCCCGCTGCCCATGGTATTTTAAACTTTGTAACCTGATCAGAGGGCAAGCTCCTACCTTTCAGAGAGCAAAGAGGAGAGTCTGCAACTGACAAAGATGTGTCATGCTATTCTTCTAACCACAGACATAAGCCTTAAGGTAAGAAGATTCTTTGTGAGCTATTTGTTCTAGTAACTTCTCTGTTAGTTTTTGTTTGGAACCTGGTTTTAAAAATACAAAAACCAATAATCCAAAAAAGTGATCCCCCCCCACCCCCACACTTAAGGTCAAGGAGGCCCTGGCTTGGGGTTTTGTATGTGGCACTTTTTTTTTCAAAATTTATTTTTATTTAAATTCAATTAACAGGGGGCACCTGGGTGGCTCAGTGGGTTAAAGCCTCTGCCTTCGGTTCAGGTCATGATCCCAGGGTCCTGGGATCGAGCCCAACATCGGGCTCTCTGCTCAGCAGGGAACCTGCTTCCCTGCCCCCCCGCCTGCCTCTCTGTCTACTTGTGATCTCTGTCTGTCAAATAAGTAAATAAAATCTAAAAGAATAATAAATTCAATTAATATGTAATGTATTTATTATTGGTTTCAGAGGTAGGGGTCAGTGATGCATCAGTTTTATACAACATCCACTGCTCATTACGTTACGTGCCCTCCTTAATGTCCATCAGCCAGTTACTCCATCCCCTCACTATTCTCCCCTCCAGCAACCCTCAGTGTGCTTCCTATGGTTCAGAGTCTCTTATGGTTTGTCTCCCTCTCTGATTTCATCCCCTATGATCCTCTATCTTGTTTCTTAAATTCCACATATGAGTGAGATCATAAGATAACGGTGTCACTTTCTAAGGAATAACCCAGAGACATATTCTCGGTAGAGATCAGGCACAAAATCAGGTCCTGAGCTAAAGCAGGTATGAATTTCCAATGGCTCTTCCATCCAAAAACTCTCAATACCACTCACAGTTGTCTCATGGTCAATACCTCAGGTCTGTTCTGGGCGAAGATGCCAATGAACTGATCTGGGGAAGGCTTGAAGCCCTTCTGGAGGAGCGCTGAGCCCACACACTCGGCTATCTCGGCAACCTAGAATGGGGAGAACGGACATCAGGAACTGGGTCAGGCCCAGCACAAGGAACAGAGCTCACCGGGTGATGGTCGAGCCTGACACCTTGGCCAGCGAGCAGCAGCACAAGGATGAGGACAGCCAGAGCAAACAGGCATTCCCTTAGCTCTACATGTTTGTAAAACACAAGGCATGATTCGCTGGATCTCACTATTAAGGGAATTGATCAGAGGGCCACCTCCTGGAAAGCAGACAAATTGGGTCCCAACAGCTGCAGGCCACAGATCGCTGGATGTCAGGCCTTCTGACACATTTCTATCTCACACTTTACTTTCACAAAATTATAAAACTATAATTTCATAAAATTATAAATAATACAAGGACACAGAATTATTACTATTATTATTATTGTGACCATCTGGAGTTATAAAGGGCAGCAAAGCAGCCCAAACTTGTCACTTGCTATAAAAACAGAAATAGCAGGGTTGGGGAACACCCTCCTTTAAAAAACTTGTAAAAATTTTATATAAAATAAATCGAGAAAATAAGTACTCTTATTGCAAGTAAAAATAGGTAGATTCATAAAAATTAGGTAGGACTATAAACCTGCCCCCATCCTCTCCCTATTCCTATCCCAAAGTAACTAAAAAAAAAAACAAAACAAAACAGAAAATTTGTTTTAATCTTCAAATTTGGATTATTTTCCTGATTCTTAGTTGGTGGCTTCTTAAGAGCACTTGGAAATCACACCCATGCCCGTGGGATAAAGCCACACCTATTCTGGCCCAGAACTCTGTTTGTCCTGGCACATGGCACCACCTCGCTCTGCCTATGGGGACGGGAGCTGACACAGGTGAGGTGACAGCAAGAATGATATGAATATGCTTATTGTTTTCGTACCCACAGCCTGTTTCACAACCTCTGCTCGCATGTCGGGGACGGGAGCCCATGAAACACCGCCCCGGTTGGCAGAGCGTATCAGGATAAACCGCAGGCATTTCTAGCTCTAGACAGAGGCTCCATACGTTTATTCGGAAAACCTCAAAGGGGCTCCTAGGCCCGCAAAGGTCAGAGTCACTAGGCTAATGAAAAGGCTTGAAGGTACCAACCCAGAGTTGGCTTCTCTGGGTCTAGTTTTAGGTCTTCACCAGCCTCTGGCTGAAATATACCAAACGCAGATGAATGTCTTCAGAAACTGCAGCGATTTTTCAATCTGCCTCGAAAAAATCCAATCAGCCACGGACTTGCCTTCTCTGCCTTCCGGCTGGCAGACAACAGAAGGAATCAGACAGCACTGGGGGAATCTGTGAGGCCTGAAGCCCACCACGCAACACTGTGTGTCCAACGCAATCAACTGTTTACACACCACGTGTGAAAATGAGGAAGCTCGGCGACTGCTTTATCTGGGCTCTGGTAAAGCAAAAGGAAAGCAGCGAATTCCCTCTGGCTCCTGGGGCTACACAGCGCATGGCTCCTTCCACAAGGAAGGTACGCCAAGCTGTTCTGCTCCCTCAAGAGCTATGCAAGCAAAGCCTTTTGCATTTCATTCATCCTCAGAGTTGGGAAGAGGAAGAAAACATGGTGCGTGTCTCCGTGCGGGGAGGGCTGGTGAGCGCGAGTCCCGGGCCGGCTTTGGGGCACCTCGTGACCATCCCCGGTCATGTACACTCCAGAGCGTGCCAGCTGTTGAGGCGCCCTTCACACCGAATGTGGAAGGAGGAAGCCCATTTGTAGTCATGAATGTCGCAGGATGACCTGTCCCTACAACAGGGAGTCATCTTCTGAAGAGCCGTGCTGGAAACACCAGGCAGCAGACTGGATGCTTCCCGGGGGTTCCCATACACTCTTGGGGTCCTACTGCCATGGGGAAGAGAAGCAGGGGCTTTGAGATGTCCTGTTATCACAATAAAAATAAAAAGCAAAGTCTTCCTGCTCTGCTCTCTGCCGTCAGCAACTATTTAAACAGCAGCAGCTGTGAATCAGCGGGGCCTGCAGAGGGACAAGAATAAATCCACCCCATCCCAGCTTCCTTTGTGCTGATATAGTCATGCAGGTGTCACCTCTGAACATCTGTACCACTCACTACGGCTGCCCTGGGGTTCCATGTCACACCAGTCACCAGTGAGTCAGGTTACCGAGACCAGAAGATGTGGATCTCACTTCCGGTCCCATTTTTGTCACTGACCAACTGTGACCTTGGGCGAGTCCCATCCTTTCCTAGGGGGTGTTTTCTCATCTAGAAAATGAGAGAGTTGGTCTATATTGGGGCTTCTAAATGTCTCTAGCACCCCATAAGGCAGAAGAGAGCTTCTATCCCCTCACGGGCTTTGGGAGAGAGTCACCCTCTTCGAGCACATTTCTAGAATATTATCTTGGAATTATATTCTGCTCCATGGTGCGCCCACTTAAGTCCTACAAGAAGTGCTTTTGAACCGCCAATTAAGTGACTTAACCATTTTTTCCAAATCTTTGTGTAAAACTTCTCCCTTTGGAGGCTGCACTTTTACCCCAGAGCTCTGGGCTAGCCCAGCGCACAGATCCTGTAGAAAACTTTCAATCCTCACAGTCAGTAGCTCCAAGAACTGCCAGATTTCAGCCCCACTGTGTGCCTGAGGACCCACAGAGCCAGAAAACTCACCTGTTTGTATGAAAGCCATTCGTAGGGCTGGTCTGGCTTCCGAGAGCCTAAACAAGGGCCGTTATCTAAAAAAAAAAAAAAAAAAAGTGAAAAAAAAAATGGGTTTAATGTGCATAAATATTCTAATTGGTACCCTACTTTATCCTACAAAGTATCCGCAGACTTTGGTCCCCAGGTTGGAAATAAGGAGTTCGGATTGGAAACGTGTTCTCTCTGGGTTCTGGTGTGATTTTTTGTTTATTTGTTTCTATTTTGTTCCATAAATGGGGCAGGAGAAGAGGAAAAGTAAGAGGATATGAGGCAGGGGTGCCTGGGTGGCTCAGTCAGTCAAGCGTCTGCCTTTGGCTCAGGGGTCCTGGAATCCAGCCCTACTTACCTGGGAGCCCGCTTCTCCCTCTGCCCCTGCCACCCGCCCCTGCCTGTGTTGCATCTCTCACTCACTCTCTCTCAAATAAATAAATAAAATATATATTTTTTAAAAAGATTATGAGGCAAATACAATTTTTAAGGACACTCAATTTGTGAATTCTTCATACCCTATTGGTTTAGAAAGGAGTCAACAGCTGCATGGTTAAAAAAAAAAATCCTGGTGTAGGTTTCAGAAAAATCCCTCAAAATTTCTAAACGTAAAAGCATTCTAACTCAGAATGTGAAAGGAAAATGTGACTCTTAATCGCCCAAATTCTGATGACCTGGAGTGTACTTACATGGGTGAAGTCTTACTGGCAGAGAAACAAAATGAGGAAAAGATACAAAATAAAGAGAAAATAAGGTGAGGTATTTGTGAAAGCAAAAAATTAAGAAATATCAGGATGTGTCCTGATTCTAACTTAGGTACTAAATAGGCAGGAAGCAAGAAACCCCATATTAAGTATTCCTGCTAAGGGCTAGTACAGTAATAAGTACCACTGAGATCATTTTTATTTGGAATTATGGGAGTTTCCTTCTACAGATCGACCCCAAGCTTACTTTACGCTCAGTTTGTAACTGTTGAAGAAAAAGCAATGTCCAGCTAAAGAAAAAAAGAAAAAGAAGAGAAAAAGCTGCCATGTTCCGATGATGAGAGCTGACCACAGAGCTAACTAGAAACACAGGCTCTGTGTTAAGCTGGGCCTCATAGCTCCTTCTGCAGGGCATGTTTTTGTCATCTCCCCCTGGAACAGGGGACCTGCATTTCTGTTTGAGACTACAGTGCATACGGTTGCCCCATTCTGGGTTTGAGTGTCAGCTGAGGTGTCCCGATTTGGTTTGAGGGCCTGGAGGATGGCAGGAAGGCTGAGCCTGGCCCCATCAGCAGCCCTGATGAGGCCGGGCCCATGTGGCAGAGTCACGCTCTGGAGAAGAGGAGTGGGATGCGTGATGGGTCACTCCTGAGCACAGGGAGAACCCAGGCTGCACCAAGTCACTGCTTCACATTGACTTCTGGCTGTCTCTACTGCAGCCTTGAGGAAAACAGAAAAGAGCACTAGGGGCCTCCTTCTCAGACCCTCTGCCATTCACAGGGCCGGTGACAAAGGCCAGGCCGGACATCACAAGTTCCACCAGAAGTTGTTTTCAGACACATGCCATATGAAATAATGTTATGTTATTCTCCCAGAACAGGGATCGGCGGTGTATATAAACAGCGGTCAAATCAAGCCTGCCACCTGTTCTTGTGAACACAGTCTTACTGGAGCACAGCCTCACTCGCTCATTTACATATTATCTAAGACCTTCAGCAGAGCAGCCCTGACAGAGACCGTGTGGTCCCAGGAACCTACATATTTACTATCTGGCCCATTCCAGAACTTAAAAAAATACCATACCTGGGCCCTACTAACAACAACAACAAAATTTTAACTCTTTTTAATTTAATTTAATTTAAATTCAATTAATTAACATGTAATGTATGATTTGTTTCAGGGGTAGAGGTCTGTGATCCATCAGTCTTTTTTTTTTTAAAGATTTTATTTATTTGACAGACAGAGATCACAAGTAGGCAGAGAGGCAGGCAGAGAGAGAGGAGGAAGCAGGCTCCCCGCTGAGCAGAGAGCCCGATGTTGGGCTCGATCCCAGGACCCGGGATCATGGCCTGAGCTGAAGGCAGAGGCTTTAACCCACTGAGCCACCCAGGTGCCCCTCATCAGTCTTATATAATGCCCAGTGCTCATTATAACACATACCCTCCCCAATGTCCATCACCCAGCCCATTTTTTTTTATATAATTGGGCCTGGGCAATACTGCTATGCAGCCAGAGACGAGAATCCACGGGTTCGCAGGCAAAGCCCCCCTCTTACAAGTGGCTCCCTGTGTACAGTCTGAAAAGATGAGCTTTTAAAAACTCCACGCCGGCTTCTCCTTTCATTCAACAAACTCCCAATTACCTTATCTAGATGCTGGTGTTTGCTCTCCTATAAAGGCTTCATCGTATGGTAGTCTAGGAAAATTAAGGCTTAGAATAAGGATGCCTGGGTGGCTCAGATGGTTAATTGTCTGCCTTCGGTTCAGGCAGGGTCATGGGATTGAGCCCCATGTCAGGCTCCCTGCTTACTCCCTCTCCCTCTCCCTCTGCCTACTGCTCCCCCTCCCTCAAATAAATAAATAAAATCTTTAAAAAAAAAGAAAAGTTACTGTCTTGAGGTCAGAGGAGAGTCAGAAGGATAATGTAAGTCACCACACTACCAGGATGAATTCATTCTCTGCTCACACTGAGAAAAACATAAAAATATTTCTACACATGACTTTGTGGTAGTGGTAAAGATTCTATATACATATGTACACATCTATAAATATACAAATATTTGGGGCGCCTGGGTGGCTCAGTGAGTTGAAGCCTCTGCCTTCGGCTCAGATCATGATCCCAGGGTCCTGGGATCGAGCCCCGCATCGGGCTCTCTGCTCAGCAGGGAGCCTGCTTCCTCTTCTCTCTCTGCCTGCCTCTCTGCCTACAAGTAGGCAGAGATGTCTATCAAATAAATAAAATCTTAAAAAAAATAAATATACAAATATTTAATATACAAATATTTTGAAGTGGCTGTATGGAATGACCCACCCTGACCCTGACCCTAAAGTTGAATGAGTTCAAAATATACACTTGATCTTAGCCAAAAGGCCGAGAAGTGCTGAACAAGTTCAAAATATAGAAGTAAGTTGGCTTTCCCTTTGGAGTGGGGCTTAATGAATCTTCTACAGGAATACTGGGTCAAAAACGCATTAGAGCCATCCAGCGTAAGTTACCAGTAGCCAGCAAAAAACAGGGCATTTCTGAGCATGTATTATATGCAACACGTTGTGGGGCCAGAGATGGCAACAGCACACAGTCCCTCACTGTCAGCCGACTCTAGCTAATTGTCACAAAAATAAAAGCTAGCCATCAAAAGATTTAAACAACAAACCATGAATCCCAGAGACCACTTCTACAGAGTAACCCGGAACAAGCCAAAATGAAGAGGCGAAAGCACCCAAAAGAGGGTGCGGGCAGCTGAGGAGACATTAATGGAGCACCTACTGTGTGCCAGGCCGTGTGCCAATGCCGAGAGAAGAGACAGGCGCCCTGCTCAAGGAGCCCTGGTGAGGGGGACAGAACAGCAGGCGAGTGCAGCGGCTCCCTGGAGGGGCGCTTACAGAAACGGTACAAGATGTTGGGGGAGAAACACCTCACCTGGAGGCAGGAGATGAAAAGGAAAGACTAGCGCGGCGGCACAGAAAAGGGAGAAATGCAACAGGAGCTGTAGAGGGCCAGTAAACACAGAGACAAGCGCACGAAGGCGGGGGGTTATGAGAAAGGGGAGGAGGGTGTTGGTTTTGCTAGAGGCTTAGCGTGAACTTGAGGAGACTCTATCCAGAGCCTGGCAGGGAGAGAGGCCGGAAAGGCAGGCAGGAGCGGAGGAGCACGGGCTGGGTTTCTCTGGCCACTGTTAGTGTGGAAGCGTGTGGAGCCGCACTTGCAAAGCCTCTCCTAAGAACACTACTTCCTTGGGATGTTGGTGTTTATTTCTCAAAATATGGGTCTCATGGTCAAGTAAGTTTGAAAATGTTGGATCAGGCCCCATTAAACCTGCCTTTTGACCTCAGGAAATGTCAGAGCCCAATAATGAGCTAATCTCTGTGAGACTCTGCATAAAATGCAGGACACGCCGAAAACCTATTTGACCGTGAGACCCTCTCTGCCCGGGGAGCAGCCAGAGGGGCTCGTGTGCTTTGGGGTTCACTCTGGAGACAGTATGGGAGGAGGCGGGAGACCTGAACAGGTGGAAGGAGATGGAAGATGACAGCAAATACGACTTCCTCAAGAGAGACCGCTTGTTCTCAGTGTAAATCACTGAACATTAGTCACACAAGTGCAGCAAATGCTTACTTGAAATCTGGATGCCCCTCTGGAAGCCTTCGTACAAAGTTCTGACATCATCGTAGAAATACACCAAGGGCTCATCGCTATCCAGCAGCGGGGATCTCCGGGCGCCATCGCTACCCTATGCAAAGAGACACAGACGCAGGAGCACGTTAGGGGAAGACAATAAAAATAAAAAGCCTAACGTGTGTGCCCACCATGCCCTCCGTGGGACCCCCGTGGGGTCGCTGCGCAGTTTTTGTGGAACGAATGGAAGTGCAGGATTTGCTAAGAGAACTCATTTGCCTGGGGTCAAGTGCAGCAAGCTTCAGGGAATCAAGGCTAAGACCAAATGGCTATCAGAGGGGCCCACCTCTGAGCAGGGGTCTGGCCAGATAAGGGGAAGAGAGCAGAAGGACTGGAATGTGCCACCACCACACAAGCCTCTACCATCAATAGCACAGGGGACCAAGCCTGCATCAGCTCTCATGGAAATGACATGCCATTTGCTTTTATTTCCATCCTGTCATGTATATTCCTTTTGAGATTATTTCCACTGTTTGATCTCTGTGTCCACAGCAGTATAACCTGGGAGGAACTTCTGATTCTCCAGGGAAATCAGACGACGACACAGGAACTTCTGGTACTGCCAGAAAGGACCACTCCCAAGCGGGAGAGACTGTTTCTAGCATGAGGTTTGAAGAAAGCAAAGAGGAAAGCCTTCACGAGAAAGGAGCAAAGGGCTGGGTCTCAGACAGCACAGTCTGAGGAGGCAGAGCTGAATGGACACACCAGAAGCATTCCAGGGGAAGAACCAACATGGAGACCCTTTGTAGGTCATGACAGCCAGACAGACTTTGGTGGATCCTTTTTCTTCTTCTGTTTTTTAAAAAAAATGTTTAAAAAGATTTTATTTATTTAACAGAGAGAGTGAGCGAGCAAGAGAGGGAACAAAAGCAGGGGGAGAGGGAGAAACAGGCTTCCCACCAAGCAGGAAGTCCCATGTGGGGCTCGATCCCAGGACCCCGGGATCATGACCCAAGCCGAAGGCAGACACTTAACAGACTGAGCCACCCAGGCACCCATGTTTTTTGTTTGTTTGTTTGGTTTTTGGTTTTTTTTCAGGATTTAGGTAGGATTCTTCATATCTCCTGTAAGCTCTCCCCCCAACCAATTTATCATATATGTACTTCAAAAAAAAAGAAAAAGCAACAGTATATTAAGTATGCTTAATATATTAAGAAAGTATATTAAGTATATTAAGTATACTTCCTATACTTATATATTAAATATAATATATTAAGTATATTAAGAAAAAAAAAGTGAGTAGCCCCTATTATTAGTTCGATGAGTTCCTTCCAGACTTTTTTCTTTGCCTTACATTTATATAAACTCTTTCGTTATCTGCTATGTACTAAATATGTGTTTGACACTTGATCTAATACGGTGAATCGTTTTCTGGGATAAATATCACCCGATGATATATTCGACTCATCAGCACACTCTATCTTGGCACACGCTTGCTAACACCTCTGGCCATGATTCCAAATGTGGCTATTAATTATAACACACTACTTAATAAAGCAGAAAAGTTATTCTCTGTGTGTACTACAGTAGGAAAATCTCTGCTCCGTAGAATCATGCACCACGATGACCTAATCTCTGAGTCTGTTTGCTTGTCTGCAAAACGGGGATCCCATGTGTCCATGTCCAGGGTTATCCTCAGCTACACAAAATTGGTCCTATAAAAGAGGAACATGTAGAATACGACTCAGACACCCTATAACAAGCCTTAACTACGAATGCCAGTCCTGCTTAGCCTGTATCTTTTCTCCAACAAATACTGCGATTAAAACTCAGAAGTAATTTTGTGGCTTTACAGTAAGCATTAGAAGCCTTTTCAACCCAGGAAGGCACCCACCAAAAAGAGCCAGGGCATCACAGCTATGGTAGGAGAAAAAGGAGCAAGGGATGGAGTGACAGAAAATGGGAAGAACAGAGGTGTGCCTGGTGGAAAGAAGCAAACCGCCACATGTAACTGTCTCCTGGCCACTGGCCCAGCCCAGCCCACTGTGCCTATCAAGCATGGCCAGGAGGCACAGGCAGTCTGGTGGCCCAGGTCCTCATGACCTCAGCTTAGGACAGGGCCTCCTATGCCTCTCATCCTGACACTCGTTCATGTGTGGTATCACTCAGGGGTCTCTCTGCAAAAGCAATCCTGCCCTCCCCCAGCATTCCACTGAGAAGTCTCACAGCTGTCAGTGGGGCAGAGGGGCATCAGGGGAATAAGACACAGAGCTTTCTCTGAAGGACCCCCCCTCCGCGTCTTATCCTTATATCCCCAGAAGAGCTCCACGGAGCACAGGAGGTCAGGATGAATGGACAGGAGTAGCCTGGAATCTTCAGATTCCTTGAGCCAAGGTCCCCAAAGGATGATCTGGGGAACACCAGGCTCTTCTAAGGAAAGCAAATTAGCTTGCCCTTCACTAGATCTACTGAATCAGAAACTCTGGGGGTGTGATCCAGCAGCTGTAGCAAGCCCTCTGGGGGATTCTGGTGCATGCTGGTGAGAACCGCTCACTGGATACATTAAGGTACGCAGGGGAGTAGTGAAAATTGGAATGATGCTTCAGAAAGAAATCTACAAGAAGTGAGGCAGCAGCATGAAGAATAGGATGGAGGGCAAGGGACCAGAGAAAAATGTACTCATGTGGGCCTGGGCGAGGGCAGTGGCAAGGGGGAATGGGGAGAAAGGTGACACCAGAAGTAGGAAGGGTTAATGAATGGGATCTGCCCAGTCACTGGGTCTAAAGAAGGAGGTCTAAAAATAGCAGTTCCATTTAATCAAAAATAGAAGACTGGGCATGGGGGCCAGGTTTGAGAAGAGAGTCCAGTTAGCTCTGGATATAGGGAGACCATATCCCTTTCAAGATAGTAGGTCAACCTCCCAATTCCTATTTTGAGAATCACTGCTCTGGAGGATAATTTGATAACAAACTTTTGGTGAAATAATTCTTTGGTTAACGTTAATTTTTTGGTGGTATATAATCCTCAAAGCTTTGAGAAACATGGAAGTAACACAGCCAAATCCAAGTTAAAGAAGTTAATTGAAGACAAGATATTTATTATTATTATTCTAATTAGCAATCAGAATACTTAGCAAAGGTTTGAAGATGAAGCAATAAATGAGCTCTATGCCCAAAAGGCACACCATTTAAGGCAGAGGTGAAACTAGGTAAAAAGTTACACTGTTACTTACTCATAATATACTCTGTAATTTCAAAAGAGGAGTCTGAACCAAAGGGGAGGGGGGGCACTAAGCAAGATCTGAGCTTTGAAATGTGCTGCTCTATGAAATGATCACATGTTCCCCTGAAGAATCACCATTTTTGAAGAAAAATGCTATTTGTAAACACTGGGTATTGGCAACCTTAATTATACCTACAAAGGGGAATGACTGCACTCACGGTGTTGGGAATCACGGCTGAAACTGAGCTCAAATGTCTATATGTGCTACAAACTCGAGCCATTTCAAAAGGAGGGTGTTCCATTGCTGGGTCATGCAAGGACATGTCGCTATTTCTAGGAACATTTACTTAAATGAAAAAAAAATACTTCTGGACTTCTGATATAACCTACAGATGGAGGGCAGAGGATGGGGTTTCAATTACTTCTAAGAAACAGGGAGATCGGGGGTTTCTAGGTGGCTCAATTGGTTGGGCATCTGCCTTGTGCTCAGTAGTGATCCCAAGGTCCTGGGATTGAGTCCCATGTTGGGATCCTTGCTCAGTGGGGGTCTGCTTCTCCCTCTCCCTCTCTCCCCAGCTTGCGTTCTCTTTCTTTCTCAAATAAATAATTAATAAATAAATGAAAGGAAGGAGGGAAGAAACAGGGAGAGATAAGCAGACAACCCCAACTAAATGTACAGGAAATCAGTCAGTAAGGTTGAGTATCAAGGAGGATTATGCTATACACTTCTTTTTTTTTTTTTAAGATTTTATTTTTATTTATTTGACAGATACAGATCACAAGTAGGCAGAGAGGCAGGCAGAGAGAGAGGAGGAAGCAGGCTCTCTGCTGAACAGAGAGCCGGATGCCGGGCTCGATCCCAGGACCCTGGGATCATGACCTAAGCCGAAGGCAGAGGCTTTAACCCACTGAGCCACCTAGGCGCCCCTGCTATACACTTCTTTAATGTGGTTTTAGAGTCTTCCAATTTAAAAAAAAATAGAGAAGGTCGTGAGTCAAACACACTATGGTCACATCGGTGGTTCTGAGTCCATTCGGCAACATCTCTGTAAGTTAAGGTTCCTCTTGAGGTCGGTCTCCCCATGTGGCCTGAATTAGGAAATGAAAGTTCAAGTTCCACTTGGGGCCAGTAAGGGCAGGACCACAGTGGATATCTGCATATCTGTGGTTTCAAGACCAGAACCTTTGCCTATACGGGCCCTTGCTCCCACTTTCTGAAAGTTCACTTTTATGAAACTTGACTTTTATGAAAGACCCACATGAGTACTATCTGTTTTCACCAACTGGACAAAATCCAAAGAGGAGTTTCGTGTTTATGCAAAAAGGAGTTTTGCGTTTACATAGATCTTTTTGTAAAAGGGAAGTGGCATAACTGGAACTTCTGGAAAGTGGGGGACACTCTTGCTTTATGCCCTTTAGGCTTTCAAATGCTTTCATAGGGGCGCTCTACTTTTGGATACCAGGGGAAACCTGTATTTGATGAAAAGGACTCAAGATGGTGAGAGTCATTTTGTGCACGCTCATATTTAAATGCAAAAATGGAATTACAGGGGCACCTGGGTGGCTCAGTGGGCTAAAGCCTCTGCCTTTGGCTCAGGTCATGATCCCAGTGTCCTGGGATCCAGCCCTGGGTGGGGCTCTCTGCTCAGCGGGAAGCCTGCTTCCCTTCCTCTCTCTCTGCCTGCTCCTCTGCCTACTTGTGATCTCTAACAAATAAATAAAAAAAATATTTTTTAAAAAATGGAATTACATTCTTGCGGATTTCTGGGGGATAGAAAGATCCAGGCTTTGTAAACTGGTCTTGTTCATGTCAGTCTAGAAAATGGGTATCTGCAGGCCATGACAGTATAGTTTCCTCTGTGTTACTATTGTTTACTCCTGCTGCTGGGGGGCGGGGGGGACAGAAAGAGGAAGGGAGACAAGGGAGGGAAGGAGAACTGCATAACTTATAAGGAAACTGTGGAAGATGTGGCTGGATTTTAATGTTAAATCCATCTCCAGGGGGAAAAACAGCAGAATCACAGCCCCAGGGGCACGGGGTTTTTAATGGGTTGTTGTTGGATTTTTGTTGGCATTTATTTATTCATTTATTTGTTATTTTTACTGCCAATATCCTCCATGTGAAATATTCTTCCCAGCACTTACATTTTTACATGCCTCTTACCCTGCCCAGAGCACCGCTGTCTTGCTTCTCAGGCACAAAAACCACTCTTGCACACAGTAACCTCTTAGAGAGACTCCCTGGCCATCGATTCTCATTCCCAGCAACACTAGATCTTTGCTATATAAACCAGGGCCTTTAAAGGCCAGCAGGTTGGTGACCTTCCCACCTCAATTCCCGAACACTACCAGAGAGGACATCTAAAACACACTTAGACTCCCCATGATATGCTGAGCTGTCTACGTCCCAGCATAACGGGGAACCCTCAGGCTCACTGTTCATGCTCACCATTGAATGAACTGACTTCCCGAGATCCTTTATGCCAGGGAGGAAAGAAAGGGCAGAACCATCACGTCACCATCAGTGCTGGGTTCTGTCATCTGAGTGCAGGAATGATGGAAGCTAAGTGACTATTTCCTGAGCGCCCGCTACGGGCCAGCTGCTCTGCAAGTGTGAAAGCAGCCCCAGGGTGAGGCTTTGGCAGGAAATGTCCTGGACCCAGCTCCATGGATATCTGGCACGGTAAGAGGTTTTTGTGGGTCCCGAGCAGGTTTGAACTCACCCCCATACTGCTCATCTCCATCTTCGAGAAGCCAGGCCCAGATCAACGGTGGCCGACTCAGTTTTTTGGTTCTTCAACGCTTCGCCCTCATCCTCAGAAGGGCTTCCATTTCACACCCCCCACCCAGTTTCCTACTTCCTGAGCCCCCGCTTTCCCAAGGGAAGGATGTGCTTCCGGCGGGGGGTGGAGCTGGCACAGCACTTGGAAACGGTAGTTCTGTGCCCTGAGGCACATTTCAATGTCATCACCAGGGGACATCAGCCAACCACCGAAGGGAAAATAGCACCTCCCACCTGCGTGAGAGGGGAGAAAGTCTGGAGCCACCAAACCCTAAACCTACAAACACACTCTGTTCCAGTAAGACACAACTGCCTGTACCATCCCTATGTGCCCGCCGTTTAGAACATGCCAGCCATTCTGCTCCGCTGGGGACGAGTCGAAAGGGAACCAGTGTCTACTTCTTACCCATAGCTGGCCTTCTAGTCATGAAGCGTGGGAAGTAGGGAATTTTGTCCAGAGGCTCGGAGAGTTCACAGTTGTCATTTTTCATTTGGCATGAGTTGCCCCGGCTATTTTTAAACTCAAATAAATATTCCAGCACACACTTCTGTCATTTATGAAGATGCACGTTCCCTGCTCAAGGAAGCCTCTGAGAGGCGGCACCCTTTGCACAAAGACAAAGCGCGTTGTCAGACCTGCTGGACCATATTCCTATTTAATGAACAGTAGTAAGCGTTTACTGCCTGGTTAAATGGAACCGAGAAATAAATTTTTCTAAAACAATCATCTTTCTTTCTTTGAGTTCCTAAAGGCAGCTACTTAATAACCTCTAGGGCCTGGTCTTGGCATGGAGTTAGAAACTCTGCCTTCAGTTCCATCATGCCTGTCCTTGTCTGCAGCCCACTCGCCCGCCCACCGCGGCCCCATGACCAGCAGCTCCTCATTCAAACGACCAGTCACTTCCAATTAGCGGATGAGCCCCAAAACCTAGAGAAGCTCGGTGAAATGTCCTACGATGTGAGTCTAGCCAAGAAAAAAAGTAATTAGCAAGGTTTTTCATACTTTGTTATTAAGAAGGCGTAGAGTCTTGGAAGATGTGCTGAAGTTACGGCAAGGTATGAAAATGCTGATGTTTGCATACCCCCAGGATGCTAGGTCTAAATGAACACCCACCCCTACATCCCTTCCATCCATGCCCACTGCCCCAACTGCTAGGACTGCTTGCTAAAAATGCCCTCAGATGCCATAACGCTTTAGAAAAACATGTTTGAAAACTCTCTGAGCACCACAGCAGCCAAGTTGCTAGGGATAAGATTAAGAAGCCAAATCTTTAAAAAAAGAAAAGCAAATCTTTGCATACGTCTTTGACCACACGCACAATGATTTTGCAATCGGACCAGGGAAGCACAGGCAGCGGGGGAATGCTGACCAGACACCCACAATTACAAATGGCAAGTGAATGAAGGTTGGCGTCCCCGAACAGGAATTCCCACAAGTGCTACTGACCGGTATGACACCAGCGCATCAAACCAGGAGATTCTCTGGAAGCGCCACGTGGACTTCTAGTCGACCCTTCCAAGTCTCCTCCGGGATGAGAATTCTGTTTTTATTGGGGTCTGCAGTTACAGGTGACTGCAGAAACAACTAGAATGTTGCTGATATTTCTCCCTTCCTCTTCATGCTCCCCTGCCACCTGCCACTGGGTTCGACTTTGTGAGTCTGACACCCGCTCTGAGGGGTGTCCTGCCACAGACCACCAGGCGGGCGGCCATGGGTGCACCGTGTGAATGCACTCGCCCTTCCCACGGCTCTTCCTGCTCTGGCCCGGCAGCGACCCCGCGGACCCCTCCTGCAGCTCTGCCTCATGGCTGTGTTTGCCCCCTGCCCCACTGGACAACAGCGCCCCACTCGGAACCAGCCCCAGCCATTCAAGTCCCACGCATTGCCATTCTTTGCCTTTTGTTTTTTCCAGCTTTACTGAGGTATCCTTGATAAACCCCTGAGGCCCCTAGAGTGTACCAAGAGTGTGGCCTGCACTGTGAAGATTCTCGCAATGGAGTCATTAACATCTCGTCACCTCACAGATGTACATTTTGTTCTCTTTTTTGGTGAAAACACTTGAGTCCTACTCTCTTAGCGACTCTCGGTTGTACGATGCAGTGTTCTCAACCACGGTCGCCATGTTCTAGGCGAGCGCCTCAGATCTTGCTCATCGGGCAGCTGGAAGTTTGGGCCCTTTTCTCCCTATACTCCCACCTCCCACCGCGGGGAACCACCCTTCTCCTCACTGCTTCTCTGAGTCAACTTCTTTGGGTCATTTTCACTCTCTGGATTGCCAATGTCATTACCTCAGACAGGCAATATGTCTGTGCAGGTCCCATGTGAGTCTTCGTCAAAACTTAAAGCCATGCTATCTGCTGAGCGTGGCCTCCACAGGCCAGATGTGTTCCCTTTGGTGTGCTCCTTTCAGAGTTCTGACGAACCAGAGCTCTAGCTTGAGGGCACAAGAACAAGCTGCTCGTATTACTCTTGGTTTAAGGACACTCCTTGCCCTCTGCCAGGGAGAGAAGAGGTCCTTGGCTGCACTGCCATCCATCCATCCACTGTAAGCTACGTGAGGCCAACAACCTCTTCTTCCCAGGACGGTGCGCACATTACTCGGCTGATGTTCTAGTGCTTCTGAATGGATGCCCGTCAGATAATGTCTCTGTGACTCATGGTAGACTAAATCCAGAGTGTCCCTCCTCCATAGGAGACCTTCTGGAGCACAGGACTAACACGCTACGGCAAGCTGCTCACCGTATATAGCCCACCATGTGAACGGGCCGATCTCAAGCTTTCCTGCCAAAGCGGGGAGCCAGCCAGCATGTGCCTGAATGTCAGGAGATCATCTGGTATGAAAGTCAACCAACTCAGACAAGAACATTGACACCTAAAGAACCGGTTCTGTATTGTGAAAGATATGAAGCCACCCTAGAACCAAGGGGCCACGGCTAACAAGTTTAAACAGTGAATCTGTTACAGACCAATTAGTTTAGTTGCCAGAGGTAAATCTGAAACGAAGTCCTGATATTTTTAAAATGAAGTCTCAAAAAGCCTGAACCTGTTGGTATAAAAAAGTTTTGGGGGTCTGTCTGGGGTGGCTCAGTTGGTTAAGCGTCTGCCTTCAGCTCGGGTCATGATCTCCGGGTCCTGGGATCCAGACCAGCATCAGCTCCTTGCTCAGCAGACAGTCTGCTTCTCCCTCCCCCTATGCCCCTTCCCCTGCTGTGCGCTCGCTCGCATAAATAAATAAAATCTTAAAAAAAAAAAAAAAAAGCTTTTTGCATTCTACAATTTACTCCCTTCTTTTAATATTTAAAAACAAAGCAAATAACTTGGGTTTTCATTTAAGTACACTCTAACCTAGTAGTCACTCCAAATCTTTCCAACTGAATTTGACAAGTAAGCTATCTCAAGGCCTATAGGACATCTCTCACCAGTTAAAAGGAATTCTCATCTTCTCTCTACTACCTCCTTCAGCAATTACAATGATTCCCTCTTATGCTTTGGGATGGTTTGTTGCCTCGATCCCTTAGACTCTGGTAGGTGGGCTTATGATCCCATCAGCACCAAGTTTTGCTCTGACCCCATCTATGTCCAACCTGGTACAGGGGAAGAGGAGGAGGGGAGGCAGAAGCTCATAAGAAATCCACTTTTGCTGCTGGCCCAGGCTCTGACAGCTCTATGCTCTCGGCTCTCGGCCTCCCTCCCACCCCATCCTTGACGGTGTCTGATCCCACCCCCAGCCTGTGCGGGAAGTTCAGACTCCATTCTTCTATTACCCATTCCTTTTCTTCCTTTCATTCCATCACTACCTGCAGACTCATCTGCCTGCAATACCCATTTTCAGGAGAGGCTGCTCCTGGGTCCAAAGGTCTAGCCACTGGCTCTTCATATTAATCTAGACAGGGGTACCTGGGTGGCTCAGTCGGTGACGCGTCTGCCTTTGGCTCAGGTCATGATCCTGGGAGGACTGGGATCGAACCCCGAATCAGGCTCCCTGTTGTGGGGAGTCTGTTTCTCCCTCTCCCTCTGCCTGCCTCTCCCCCGGCCTATGCTCTCTTTCTCTTTGTCAAATAAATAAATAAAATCTTTAAAAAATTAATCTAGACAGACCCAAACTTGCCTTATTATCCTTATTTTCCTCCTCCCCCTCCCCTGAAAAGCCCTAGCTAAAATCCATAACTTTCAGGTACTGTAATGAACTGTAATGAAAGCAGCATAACAGAGCTCTCGATAGCCCACTAACGGTAGGTACAATTTTGTCTCTTTGGATTCAGCTGTTTTCTTGTACATAAAACATGATGGTTACAAGGAGGCCTTTACAGAAGAAGAACACTTGCACTGACGGAACCCTTAGCATGGACAAGCGGACACTCTGCAAATAATCTAAGCAGTCCTCTTAACGCCCACAGGGAGGGCAGATACTGTCACCCCTGTTTTCCAGAAGGCTGAAGGTCGGGAAAGTCAGGGGAACTTGCCCAAAGCTGCCTGGTCTAAGCAGAGGAGCCAGGCCCAGCCCCTGCCATATCTGCAGCCTCCCTGGTCCTTCCCAGCACCATCACACTCTCCTCTGTCCCTCAGCCACAACCACCAAGGCCTGGGCCCTAACAGGTCCCAAGGGGTCCCTAGTCACTGTGGCGAAGGTCATCTTCACCAGGGGACGTGGGGATCTCAGGCAGAGGCAAGCTGAAACCTGGAAATATGCATGTCACCTGTGAACGTGATAAAGGCCGCACAGACACAGAAAAACTCGCTTCCCTCCACAGCTCGGAGTCATGGAGCAGCAGCAGAAAAATTCTATGGCAGATGGAAATTCCTCCCCAACATGCAGGGAGAGGCGGCCCTTGGGGTCCCGCTGCTGCAGGCGGGGGTCAGCTGCCACCACGGATGCTGGGGCACAGCCCTCTAAGCACGGTCCAGATCAAACCATGCTTGTAAGTTAAAAAAGGCTTGTTGGATTCTGTTCCAAACTCCAGCTTCTCTGTCCTGTTCTGCAGCCCATGTCCTCACTGCCTTTCGTACACGGGGCTAGGGCTCAAGGCTAACATCCCCTTTATCACCGTGACTTTTTAAAAATTTTATTTATTCACTTGAGAAAGTGAGACAGAGGACGAGAGAGAGAGAGCACAAGTGTGGGGGTGGAGGGCAGAGGAAGAGGGAGAAGCAGGCTCCCCACTAAGCAGGAAGCCCGACGACGTAGGACTCATTCCCAGGACCCTGGGATCATGATCTGAGCCAAAGGCAGACACTTAACCAACTGAGCCACCCAGGTACCTCTCCACCCTGACTTCTAAAAGGAAATGTCAGAAGCTATAACTTATCAAGAACCTCTGTGCCGCTGCTTTAAGAAGGTGTAGCTTGAAATCACGCAGTGTGGGTAGTAATGAGATGCAGCAAAACCAAAAGGGGCAGATTCCTCTCGTTTTAATATCCAGGTAAGGTGTATGGGAAGGCGGGGGTAAAAATCTGGATGTGAGATGGAGGCAGGGGGCAGGGGATCAGGATGTGGACTGGCAAATGGCGCTTACTTGTTTTCAAAGTAGGAACCGTACAACAACATTTCATTCTGGCAATCAGTTCCTCTGACCATGCCAGATAAGCAGGCTTTTCATTCAATGAAATGAATTAAGGGCTTCTTTCTGCCATAAGCAGTCCATACGGCCATGCTAGCTAAATAAACGCATCTATAACTACCAAGCTCGTCTTGAATTCGATATTTTAAGGTCTTTTTTAGAAATGCAAAGCAGTAAGACCTACAAATTCTGAGAATCAGAACTAAGTCCATTTCTATAGGCCAAGAGAAAAATCAGGAAGCCTCTCTACCAGGGAGTGGAATTAGAGATTTTAATTTTCTTTCCACTTCTCAGTAATTTTTAAACTATTCCACAGAGAACAGGCATGCTTATTTTCCCAAGTCTCACAATGACTTTATGCAAAGCTGGAGCTTAAAAAGCATATTGTAAGTGCTTCCACAATTTCTCATATAATATGAATTAGGCATTTACAGTTACTGCTAAATTATAAATATCTTAAATCTGCACTTGCCAAATATTCTTTTCACAGCAATGGCCATGCTACTGTGAGACACCAGGTCCTCCTCCAGAAGAAAAGGAATCTCAAAAACCTCACGCACATCTATTAGAAAAATTGAATTCTTCTCCTTCATGGTTTGTGATTAGCTGAGGTAAAATATTAAGCCACGTTTACCTTCTAAATAAGGCATAAAACCAACTTTTCTTGGCAATAATTCAGTCATTCTATTTTTACATTTTGGCATGAATTAGACTGACATATCTTCTATGTATTTAAAAAGCTTCAAATTAATGAATCCAAGCAATCGTCTAAAGGAAAGCAAAGAACTAAAACTATAAATAACAAAAAGGTACTCATCAGGCCAAGGCTTCATTTGAAAGGGCACCTCTCCTGCTCATGGCCATCAGCCTGGGGAGCAGGGCAGGATGGAGAAGAAACATTCTATATATGTGCTGAAAGTTAGAAATACTAAAAATCGATTCTGCCCAGGGTAGGGGGAAGCGAGAGACTACAACGCAGAGAGTAGGCCAAGAGTCCCAGCACCAGAGAGACCAGGGCTGCTTCATCTTTTCAACCCCCCACGTTTTATACTAAAGAGATTCAGAAGGGAAGGAGGGCAGAGCCAAAGCATTAAGAAAGAATCTTTCTAAAAAGGGTCCTCAGCTTTCCCCATGCCATCCTGCCCATTGAGCCATAATGAGGGAAACATGCTGTATTTCCTTTTCATGACAACAAGAACATGGCCAATGGTGTGCCCAAGTTCTACACCACTGTGGTACTCAACCTCTGATACCACTGAATGCCCTTGGCTTGTTCTTGGCCTACCCAAAACTTTGTGGTCATGTTATTCTGGCAAGTTCCTAGCCTCGCCTTTTCCTAGGTGAAATATCAGAGTCTCTTTCAAAAGCTAGGAAGGTGTTCTAAGTATCAGGTATGCCACAGAGGAAATCCTTCTTTCCGGAATGTTTGTTCGACAACTCTCTTCTCTGCTGGAACATAAGCCCCTCAGGAGCAGGGACTCTATGCCTCTCCTTTCCCGCTCACAGAATCCTCTGGGCCGACTGTAGGGCCTAGCATCAGGTCGAAACTCAGTAGGATTTGTGCAGTGAGCCTCTGGGTGACTAGAGGGGGACATCCCACCAACACCACGCACTTTGTCCCTCTGCCCTGTATTTTGGCCCTTACCCTTATTACCCCACTGGCCAACTTTGTGTGTTGAGCACATTTTGGCTTAGAAAAGTGCCCTTGCAAGCAAATATCTGCCAGTGACTGATGTTGACCAACATAGCACTCGAAGAGGAACTTGGAGAAATGCGGAGAAAATGCACACGGCAGGCAGGCCAGCCCCTCCACTTACCGGCACCTCCACAGACTGCATAGAGAGGTCGCATGGTGGCTTCAGGGCTTTGGGCCTCGTGGCGTACCAGAAGGTGGTGAGGGCGGCAAAAGCTCCAAAGCCCATGAGCGTGTTGGTTGGCAGCGTGCGAATGTACTGTCGGAAGTCAGCCAGCTCTGGCATTCGAAAATACCGGAACAACTCGTGGGCTTGCATCATCCTGGGATGGTCGCTCCCTAAGCTGAATTCTGTCAAAAGAGAAGAATGTCACATTCCTTTCAGGAAGGCAAGACCTGTGTCCAAAATTCCTAAAGGCCAACCATCCAACTTGATGCCTGACCGGTCAAGGCACAGAACCCACAATCTAACGGTCTAGCTCTTTTCCTTGGCTATCAAATTTCACATCTCTAAAAACCCTTTAGAAATTCAGTGTATGTGTAGGGGCACCTGGGTGGCTCAGCAGGTTAAAGCCTCTGCCTTGGGCTCGGGTCGTGGTCTCAGGGTCCTGGGATCGAGCCCCACGTCGGGCTCTCTGCTCAGCGGTGAGCCTGCTTCCTCCTGCCTGCCTCTGCCTACTTGTGGTCCGTTTGTCAAATAAATAAATAAATAAATAATCTTTAAAAAAAAAAAAAAAAAGAAATTCATTGTATGTGTATCAGTTTGTGTCAAGCTTCCATTCCCCATGTTAAAAAGGTTTCGTTCAGGAAGAATTCTTGCCACAACACGCTCCAGTGACATTAAGTCACCACCTCCTTCTCTGATACCATCTCTCTGTTCCCTTCCACCCGATCAGATATACTGGGCTCTCATTATCACGGCTAATGAGAAGAAAGGGGAAGAGGCACAAATAAGCCCACACCACCTAACGGCCGCCCGCTCCCGCTTCTGCCCACACATCTCAGAACGAGCTCCCAATGGATACACCATGCCAACCTAAATTTCAACATGCCTCTTGCCTTCCCCATGCGCTGTACCACAAATGCAGCAACATAAATGCCAGGGAACTAGAGTTCACTATTCGGCTCGAATAATTTCTTTTATATTCCTTGATTATAACGCTAGAAGGGTGCACATAAGGTTCAAACCAACCACCAAACATCTAGAGAGAGATTGCAGTGTAGTAACTGAGAAGAAGCGTAGAATGGTATTTAAGATCCCAGATTCGAAAGCCAAATCCTGTCTTCCCAGCTTATTAGCTAGAGGATTGGGGACACATTACTTCACCTCCCTGAGCCTCGTGGCCCTAAGAATAAACGGAGGCTGAAAACAGTAGTGATCTCGTGGGGTTTTTATAAAGACTAAATGCATGGGGCACCAGAAATGACTCAATACGTTCTAGGCGCTATCATTATTTCACCTAGCAAGACTCTGTGATTTGGTCCTGTGTGTAGAACAGGAAGGGACAGAGTTAATTAAAAACAAGGCTTGACCACAAAGAGTTCACCAACAAAATTAAGAGGCCAAAAACACACAGAAGAAAGCTAGACAAAAGCCTCACACTGCATGTTACAGACAACTCATACCTACACCAGTATAAAAAGTGTGCAGTACAGATAATAAGTAAGAGTAATTCTAAGGAGAAAACTATTGATGAAAAAGTGCTCTACAGCACGTGTGGCAGTAAAGGGAAGGCCATCGTGGTAAATACTCCGACGGCTTTTCTCGGACACTGCCTGCAGATTCACTGAGTGCAAACATCTTAGCTATCAGGTAGCTGTGAGCCACTTACAGTGTGTTCTTTTAAAGAGCTAGGTCACAAAGCTGAAGATAATTTTCTTTTTTCAAATACAGACATGTTTACGTTTCAATCTATACTATCGTGATTATTTTTTTTTTATGGAGTAGCAGGGGACCCATTGTTTTCACTGGCCACCAGTCCTGTAGTATATCTGGTCAGCTTGGGCAGACATGTGCTACAACAGCTCTGTGTAGGTGTACACACACACACACACACACACACACACACACACGAAATTTCCAGGTTTTACAAAACAGTTGAGAAGGAACAGATAAGCAAGTTCTCTTTAGGTCATAATCGTGGAGAGAGAGAGCTCTAGGACTTATAAAACCACTCACCATCTGTGCCACCCAGGGCTGACTGCTAGGTGACAAGCTACCACAGAGCAGAAGAGGTGGCAAGGGCGGGGGTGGACGGGGGCTGGAGGAGCTCAGCCGCCGCTTACCCAACCTGCCAAGGTCTCTCAGGGCATCAGTCACATGCCGACTCGCGCGCTGCTGCCCACTGGGCTAAAGGTAACTAGCAGACAAAATTCATACTTGACTTCCCAGGAGGAGAGAGGGTGGAGGATGGGCCAATGAGCAGCTGGGAGCAGAGTCACCCCACTGCTCCACCCATGGGCAGGGACAGGCATCAGTGTTACTGCCAGTGCCAGATCTGAAAACAGACACTGTTTTCTTTCTGCTCAGTTTCCCCATAAGAAGGGACAATGGACATATAAAAAAAAAAAAAAAACAGCAAAATACACGATCAGATGTTGGGTGATTATGTCGAACCAACATGAGACAGACCAAGAAAGAAACAGATTGTCCGTAGTAGGCTCCCGGCAGATTTATTCTAGATGAATGCATAGGAACTGAGTTACTCTGGTCAGTGCTCAGCACGGAGCACCTGGCGTATGCCAGGCCCTGTGCCCGCAGAGGGGAAGACGGTGCTGGTGACCCGCCGCAGGTTCTCCATGGGCTCACCGACTGGTGGGGAACGCGCAAAATTAAGCCAGCAATGTCTGCAAGGCGTGAGAAGCATTATCGCCGGTGGAGCCAAAGACGAGGCAAGGCCTCTGCGAGGAAGAGACCGTGAGGATAAGCAGACAAATCAAGCCTGGCCCCTGTGGTCAGGTTGCATAAACAGCACTCCTACCCTACGGACGCGAAGCAACCAGACGTGTACAATGTGCAAATGTGCCTTCCCCTGCAATCATTCTACCTTCCAGCCGTCTTCATACCCACGGTGCCCCAGGTCTGAATAGGACTTTCCCACCCACCCCCTACACAACCCTCTGCCCTTGTCTCTTCTCTCCCACAGGCCCCTAAGGTGATTTCCATAAAACCTAGAGTGCGTGAATTCGCAGGGGATGTTCAACAGAATCCCACCCCTGTGTGTGAATAAAAAACAATTCCCTCGTGAACAAATGCAGTTATAAGCTGGTGATTTTTTTTCTATTTTAAGCACCAGCAGTAGCCAAGCTGTAGACAGCATTAGACTAAGAAAGAAAAAAAGAAGTCTCTTTCTAGAGATAAGAAATAAATTAAGATACTAAAAAAACTAAGAAAACTTGAAAAAAACAAAAACTTCAGAAAATTACTGATTTAGGGGCACCTGTGTGACTCAGTGGGTTGGGCCTCTGCCTTGGGCTCAGGTCATGATCTTCGGGGTCCTGGGATTGAGGCCCGCATGGGGCTCTCTGCTCAGTGGGGAGCCTGCTTCCCCCTCTCTCTCTGCCTGCCTGTGATCTCTTGTCTGTCAAATAAATAAATAAAATCTTTAAAAAAATAAAAAAAGAAAATTACTGATTTAGTAGCACCCGGGCTAGACCATTTAATCAGACATGAGTCTGTAACTCTAAGGGTTTAAATCCAGCTGCATTCTTATCTTTAGCGGGTAATGACGAGGTACAGCAGTTTAATTCATGCCTCTCAGTGGAGAGCCAAGTGACAAGCCACAAACCAGCTTCACTGAACCCACTGGCTAATGCCGTACATAGGAAAACTATAGTCTTTCCAGTAAGGAACTAAAACAAATCCTTCTTTTAGATCCACATGAAGAAAAACTCCTGTAAAGCATTATAAATCTTCTCCCTTCTACGGGACTGCTATGAAGGAAAAAGTACTTGGGGTGTTTAAAAATGAAGGCAGGGCGCCTGGGTGGCTCAGTTGGCTCAGTGGGTTAAAGCCTCTGCCTTGAGCTCAGGTCATGATCCCAGGGTCCTGGGATTGAGCCCCGAATCGGGCTCTCTGCTCAGCGGGGAGCCTGCTCCCCGCGCCCCCCCCCCCGCCTGCTGCTCTGCCTACTTGTGATCTCTGTCTGTCAAATAAATAAGTAAAATCTCTTAAAAATGAAGGCAGACCCACATCCAAAAAAAAAAAACCGGCCACAATAAATAGCCTTTCAGTGCTGCAGGTGAATATAAACACGACGCTTGAAGACAGTCCCCCAACAGGTCTCCAAGAAGAAGAATCAAGACTCGTCCTTGCCAACAAATGATTAAAAACCAGATAGATTTTATTCTTATTCCAATGGTGTTCCAGCTGGACTATTTTTTAAATTCTTTCAAAAACAAATGTCCACATTCTCCTCTCCGGACGGTTTGCAGGCCTGGCAAATAACAATGCTGCTGTTTGCTAAGAATAATGATTCAATCAGCTTAAAGGCTTAAGCAGTCAGTATTTCTTGGTCAAGAACGAACAAGCCTGTTGGCAGCTAGCTTCTCCTTCCCTGGCAATTGCTCTAGCACTCCTTCCTCTCCACACCTACGAAAAGGGGGTTTGCTCACTCAGGTCCTGGAGTCTAAAACCACAGAATGGGGGCACCTGGGTGGCTCAGTCGGTTACTTCTGCCTTCAGCTCAGGTCCTGGGATCGAGCCCCGTATCGGGCTCTCTGCTCAGCAGGGAGCCTGCTCCCCTCGCCCCCAACCGCCGCTGCCGCTGCCTACTTGTGATCTCTGTCAAATAAATAAATAAAATCTTAAAAACAAACCGCAGAATGGACAGTGAACATAAGAACAGCGGTCAGAGAAGTGTAGTGCACGTCCAGGGCAAAGAACCAGAGGGAAGTGTGCCTGGGCTTCCAGAAAGAGACACACGGGGCCAAGTCACAGAAACTGGATCGCATGACCGTCAGAAAACAGAAATCCTGGTACTTATCGACCCAAACCGTGGGGAGCCTAGCTAGCGGCCAGCAAACGCTGATTTACTGTTTCAGCAAGTGAAGCTTTCACATCCTGCATCGCACTGTCTCGCAATACAAAATGATTATAAGGAAGCTGAGGCTGGAGATTTACAAGGCTTCCCCGAGACACTGACCTAGCTCTCAAGTCATGCTTTTTCCTGTATTCGAACAATTCCTACCCTCTGCCCCTGGCCCTCAGCACCAGGAACATGCGTGTACCCCTCTGTGCGGGGCGACGGGGGGGGGGGGCGGCGTGCAACTTGCAAGTCTCCTGCCACCCACCCCGGCTCAGGAACCGGGAGGGCAGGTGCTCTCTAAAGGTCCTTCTGGCACTCACTTTCCACGACAGGAGCAGAGCCTAGCATCTGAACCCCATGTGAACGCTCCATGTCTTACATAACCACCCGCATTTGCCCCATTATCCTGCACTCTGAACATATGGGTCCAAGCCCACCCAGACACAAAGGTTCACCTCTTACCATTTTGCTTACACCAGGAAAAAGGGGTTTGGGGCAAAGGTGACTCACAAGGGCATCATTCTCTAAGGACACGGGGCACACACATGTGCATGCGCGTGCACACACACACACACACACACACAGCTCCTATGACTGTGTAGATTTATACTTATATTAGCATTTTATTTTCTTCCTATCATTTGCAAACCAAAAAACAAACAAACAAACAAACAAGTGATCTGGACGTGTCTTCCCTTCTAAAGTTCCTCAAGCTTTCATTCAGCTGAATAATCACGGTCTGAGGGAATACTTCGCTAGGAATGCAGCCTTCAAGCAAACCCCCCAGAAATAAATAGCACCCTTGCCCCGGCAGCGGCAGACGAAGAAATCCTGACATCTCTCCTTAAAAGCAACAAGCCAAGCTGGCAAGATGCTGCCATTCCTTGCCCCACCTCCTCCCCTGGTACAAAAGGCTATTTACAGAAGGCTCAAACTCCCCCTTTGTCCTGCGCTGGCTTAGGCAGAGCTCGACCTCAGGGAGGAACAAGAGGGCGGCAGCCGGACCGTGCGCTGTTCTTTCAATGTGCCACTCGGATTCGTGCTCCTTAACCCTGGCTGGCAAATGACCTAAAGCTAGATTTGCTTAAGCCATCCCCTCTTGAACCAAAAAAGCGGCCAGGCTCTCCCTGAAGAAGGATGCACGGGAGCTCCACAGGGACGCCGGAGTCCACCAGTCTGGGAGGAAAAGCCGAAGTCACTGTCCAAACCCCATTCTGTACAGGAGCTCCTGACCACGGGCACTGCCCTGGGACCATCGTCCCGTTCTGAGGCTGAGTAGGGGAAAGACTGACCATCCACGTAGCTTTGGGATCCCACACAACAGCGGGCAAGTTGTTCCACAGGGAATTAATCGCTCCCTTTTACTGCCTTGGAGTGGTTCTTCCCAACTAAGTATAGAGAGAGGGGGAAGCAGGCTCCCTGCTGAGCAGAAAGCCTGATGCGGAACTCGATCTCAGGACCCTGAGATCATGACCTGAGCTGAAGGCAGCAGCTTAACCCACTGAGCCACCCAGGTGCCCCCCCCTCAACAAAGTATAATAACCCTTAAGCAGCACACTTGATTTCCATGAAAGTGAGGCTCCGGATCACCGATTCAATTTGCAACAAGATTATAGAAGGAGCAACAAAGCAGAGACACTGCTTTTAGAAACCTGACTTGTGGAAATATTCAGTCAAGTTGAAAAGTCTCTACAACCCACTCCCAGCCCACCTCCCCAAAGAAAGAGGAGGTCATAAAGCATTTAAAGCATCAAGCTCGACTACTTTGTAACCAGTGGGACTAGGGCGATGCCTCACCTGCTCATACCGGCCACTAAGGCACAACTTCCAGATGTGTCCCCAAGCAGTGAGATTCCAAATATCATGTGTCCAACTTGAACAGATCAACTTTTAGGGATAGAGGACATGGTCTAATGTCTGCTTATAACAGTTTCTGTAAGCTACCTATATACTTGGGCCACAGAATAAAACAAATTGCTTGAGAAGTGTGTGCTTTTGCCCTATTTACATTTCACTGGTATTTTATTAAAATTCTTTGAACATGCTTCTTCAAACAGGATCTTTAGACGTGCTTCTTCAAATAGGATTTTGTGTGGTCACATTTGTTGCCACCGCTGAACAAATTCTCCCACGTCACAGGAATGCACCTGTACAATGTTAGGACAGTTTAAAAAATGTGCTCAATGGGTCCATATTATATAACACAACCTCATACCTAATTGCTTGTTAAACTGACTTTTAAAAGTTTTTGACAGTAATATCCACTATTTGCCTTTGTAAGGTCAAACCTCCAGACGTAACAACCTAGCGAGTGTTACATTTCTTTGCCTTAGAGAAGTCTGAAGTCAGTGAGGTAGGCTCTGTGAGGACCCAAGACTAGGCCTGGCAGAGGGGGCTTCAGGAAAGGGGTCTTTTCTACCTGATGGGTGTTCAAACTGAAGTGAATGACAGGACCCCCCACAAACGAGAGCCTGGGTGAGAGAGAGGACACCTCGCAAAATGAGAGAACCTGGGTGACATATGAGGACTGACAGAGTTTGGGGGAAACCCTCACCCTCTCTCGGGGCATCTACATTATTTACTCTTCATGTGTGGACCCCATTCGTGAGGCTTGGAAGTAAGAGAGTAACACAAATATACACACAGCATTGTGAGAAACAAGGTGGCAGTAAGGGCCAAAGAAATGAGAAAAGAGGTCGCACACCCTCAAGGAGGAGCCGTGTGCAGAAGGCACAAAGAGGGCTGGTCCTCAAGGGATCCGTGTGGCTTCTGAACGTCAGCTCTGCTTCAGGGTATGGGGACCAAATAGGACAGCTGGAAGCAACTCCCCAGCTCAGCGCTAGGACTTAAGCAAATGAATGTGGAATGAGTGACAGGATGAAACTGAGTTCAGGAGAAGGGAAGGAAGACATTCAGGGAAATCAGTGTGAAATGATTTCTTTAAGAGCCACTGTGCTAAGCAATCACAAACATGACTAAGCGCAATTCTCACAACAGCCCCCGCGCAGGGAGATGTTATTAGCTTCAGCTCAAAGATAGGAGGCTGTGCCCGGGAAAAGTCCAGTGTCGTGCCCCAGCTCCACGCAAGAACAGGACTAGACACCAGGTCTGAAGGCAAAGCCCAGGGACGCTGAAAGGCACGGGCTGCCACCAAGGCATGTGGTGATTCAAATCTAGACAAAGGTGAGAGGCAATGCGCTGGATGATAAAAGAACCATGACATGGGGCTTTGAAAAGCGGGGATCTAAATCCCAAAGCTCATCGATAGATGGAGGGACACCCAAATGTGGAACCTGTAGACAGTGGAGTACCATTCAGCCTTTAAATTCATTTTTTTATAAAGATTTTATTTATCCATTTGACAGACAGAGATCACAAGTAGGCAGAGAGGCAGGCAGAGAGGAGGAAGCAGGTTCCCTGCTGAGCAGAGAGCCCGATGTGGGGCTCGATCCCAGGACCCTGGGATCATGACCTGAGCTGAAGGCAGAGGCTTTAATCCGCTGAGCCACCCAGGTGCCCATCATTCAGCCTTCAGAACAGAAGAAAATTCCGACATGCACCATAACATGGATGAACCTTGAAACTACAATACGTGTTCCAGGGACTTTGAATGCGGCAAATTCGTAGAGACAGAAATAGAGGCTACAGGAGTGGAAGGTGGGAGGGGCAGAGAGAGTCACTGCTTCATGGGTACAGAGTCTGTGTTTGGGATGATGAAAAATCCTGGAACCGCACGGCACTAAGGGTTACACAATATTGAGAAAGTGCTTAATGACAATGAATTGTATGCTCAAAAATGGTTAAAAGGGTAAATTTTACATTATACCTATTTCACAGTAAGAGGCTTTTAATGACTTATTTTAAAAAACACCCATATTTTGGTATGTGGATATAAAGGGGAAAAAGGAGGAACTGGAAGGCTGGGTTTTCAAGCCTGGAGAATGAACCACAGGATGCGGAAGACAAATGGGGAGGGGAGGCTGGAAGGTGGTTTGTGGGCTCCCAGCCAGCTTTCCAAGGTCCTGAAAGTTGCCCTCCATGTGTGAAAAGAAGGGTCCATCCTCTCCCCATGCATCTCTGGCTGAGCTCCCCTCCTGGCGCCTCACCATAACAGGGCTAGGAAAGCAAGTGTCCCAGGGCCTGCTGCCTCCATTCCTCCACTGAGCTCCTGACCTTCCCTGGAACCCACCAGAAAGTCTTCCCTATGCCTCCATGCCTACTCTGGATCCCCCTCCTTTGCTGTCTCCTTCGCCTACAGCCCTTTCCCTGGCCCTGTTTTCAGATGTCCAGCCCACCCAAACAGGCCACTTTCTTTCCTCAGTTCGTAAGTACATGACCTCCTCAGTGAGAAGCAGTCAGTCCCCCCTGAATCCTTGGGGTATGCTCCCCGTAGCCCGTGTGCGACCCTTCGCACCTCCTACTTTGCATTTGTCGGGAGTGTATGCATCTCTCTCTTTTGGGCTGAGGGCCTCTTCCCATCTGTCTTTATACGCCCCGATGCCTTGTCCAGAACAGGTGCTTTATTGACTGTCACTGAGTTGTGAATGACCCTCTGGGATTCTGACCAGTTCTCTGCTACAGGCCCTGGGGAGGGTGTATTTATAGACCAATGATTCTCCAAAGGGAAAGGAGGTATTTCAAGTATTTCTAAACTTTAGCATTCTCCCTCTAAACCCCACATCATGGCGGCAGCAGCTGCTGAGAGCCCGTGTGCAAGAAGGAAGCAAGCACCCCTACCTAGTGATGCAGAAGGGGGAGAAAAAGTGGGAGACCACTGAATTAAAGCTATTTAAAAAAATATACTCTCCTGCCCATTTTTCCATCATGTTCTCCAATTCCCAGTCTGTTGCACTTCTGTACAATGTCACCTCAAGGTCATCAAAGGACAAGTCCTCTCCTCTCCCTAGCAGACATGTAGACATATATTCAGACAGGAGACTGTGGATCGCTTTTTGAGAGATCAGGGTTGCCCATAAGAAGGGAAGAGAGCAAATACCTTTCTTAAGTAGAACTGCAAATGTCAGAAGAAGGGCTTGAGTCCTGACACCAGGCTGGCACCCAACTTCTGGAAGCACGTCTTCTAGGGTAGAGAAGAGAAGCCTCGAAACCAGAGAAACCTCCCAGGAGCTGCTGGGAGCAATGGCGGGACTGCAGGGAGGAGAGCTCATGGAAACGCCCAGGGCCGAGGGTGGGTGTAAGGAATGCCACCCGCAGGACCTGCCCAGCATTCTCTGGAAGGCAGAGGAATGAAAGCCAAAGAGTTCTCCTCCCATCACCCTTCAACATAGATCTGAAGACCTGTCACACACAGCCACTTGGGAGAATGGTGACTGCAGTTTGCACATGCCCAGCAAAGACTTCCAGGTGATGTGAGGTGGCTCGGATTTAAGAGGAGATGGTTCCATTTAAAAAAAAAAAAAAAAAAAAAATTCCTAAGGGAAGCAAGATTTTTCCACTGGTCTTCAAACATTGATTTAATTTTGTTAAGTGAGTCCTCGGAAGCCAAGACAAGGCAGGGCCATTTCCTGGTACGAGTTAAAGAAAGGGGCAGGGTGGGCAGAACGGGCCTCGGTCAGTCGCCTCACTTGAGCTGATGAACAGAAGACCCGCTGGCTAGGCCGACCCAACCCTTCTGTGGGAACCGAGACAGAAGGGGCTTCGCACTCACCCAATGGATCCAACAAGGCACGTGACCTCAGCTGACATCTGGCACAGGAGGAGCCCAAATTATGTCTGGATGACCACATGTTAAGAACATGACACCACGGTCTGGGGGACAGGGCAACACAAGGAGAGCCTATTCTGACAGGAGCGAGGGAAGGAAATACAATTGAGAACGGACTCTCCACCTTCCTGCCCTGCAATGAACCACAAAGCAAGCTCTGGGACAGGAGGCTTCACCTCCTGGGAGGGAAAGAACTTACTAGGAAAGAGGACAAATGTCTTTTGACAATAGCCACGGCTGGACCCCAGGAGGCAGGAATTCCTCTCCACTCAGGGCCCCAGGATGGGAAGGAGGGCCCATTTGTTTGAGAAACTGCACACAGAGAAGGTACCTAAGTCCCAGGTTCCCCTCAGTTGTTGTGTCCAAGAGAACAGGCATCTCAGAGGCAAAAAACTCACTGCTCTAGGTACTGGCTGTGCCCGCTGAGCTGCTGCCTGTGTGGGCCTCAGAGGGGATCCAGAACGGGTGAGAACAGAGGAAATGTGCGCCTCCTTCTGTCACCAACACCAGGGAGCATTTTCAAGGCGATGCTAGAGAGAGCAAAAGATGGCCGCACAGCCCTGTCTTGAGTCGGGCACTTGATTACAGACTCCACCTCCACCCAGAAACTCCAGATGACAGCATGACACAGAAAGACAACAAGCAACATTACATTAAAAACTGTCACTTCTATGCTACACCACATAGGTATTTGTTTTGTGATTTTATTAGTCTATGTACTTTGCTGTGTTATTACTTTTTTTTTTAATTTCTCGAGATGAAGAAGATATCATTAGATGAAGTCAGTTCATTTCTTCTCAAACCTATGTATTTCCCACCTCTGCAGAAAATGGCCTAGAGCCTTCTAGAAGAGTGACAGATGGGGCAGAAGCCCCCTCACCATCCACCCGGTGTGGGACGCTGGCGCAGCCACTGGCCAGCTACGTGGCAACTTCCACCTAAGGGTCCCTTTGAGAAAGGTCCCACTGCGAATGAACAAAATCGCAGGGAAAAAACCCACTCTCCCTCCTCCCTGGCCAACAGAAGGCAAACAGCACGAGGACACAGTGCTCGTGGCGCTTCCTCTGACTTCGAAGAGTTTAGGGTATCGGTGAAAACAAACACTCCTGCAGGAAAGGTTTAATCCGACTATCCAGACAGAAGGTGAAGAAGTGAGCGGTGGAGGGCTTCGGGAGGGAGGAAGCACTACAGATGGGCTGGTGTGGAGGCAGGGCCTTCCAGAAGGCGGAGGGGAGCAGGCAGAGACCGGTGGGGGTGAGGCAACAGCCTGAGAGCCAGCCCAGCCTGGCGGGGGGCGGGGGGACAGGGGCGGCTGGCTGGTCAGGAACCGCAGTGCCACAAACCAGGGTCACGGTCACGCCACCAGTTTGCGCTGAGCCCTGGCTGGCTGCAGAAGCTCGTCCCCCTGCAGTGGGGTGTCGTCTGCCGAGCATCCGTGTCCCCACCAGGGCGAGGCCTGGTGCGGGTGACAGAGAAGAACGAGGCCCAGTCCTTGCTGCTCACAGAGGTCACAACGATCAAATAGCAATGACCTGGCTACAAAGGCTGAAGAGACACAAGGTTGGGTAGAGTTACTTACACCTCTGAAAATAGACTATGGCTGCAGGGGGGCAGATAAACCAGACGAGCGGCTTAGCCCTGCGGGTAAGTGGGAGACAGAACACGGACAGACCTCCACCCACACAGAGGAAGGCCCGCCACCCAGGGACGGGGTCGCTTTTGAGTGTCTACGGATTTCAGCACAGAAATTAACTGTTTAATTGTCTGTGTCCCTAAACAGCCACGATGAAGGGAACCCCCCATTATTCTTATGCGGTGGGCTTCCTCAAGACCAAACAGAGCCTTGGAAGAGCGTGGGGCCCCACTGGGACCTCTCCACGTCATCAGCTCTGTGGGCGACCTCGGTGGTGGTGGAGGAAGTGACACATGAGACACAGACAGGCTTGAAGGATTAAGCGAAGGGTGGGGGCCTGGTGACAACCAGGGATAAGGGCTAGAATAACAGAGTTCAGGTAACTACCAGAGGAGGTGGCTGGCCGCAGGGAAGCTACAAACAAAACACACCCAACAAGCGGCAGAGGACTGCTGGAAAACGACGCCATGTTCCAAAGGGAAGGAAGAAAAAGACATGGTCTCCGCTGGCTATTACCTCCTTGCAACAAGTGACACGAATTTGGGGTCTCTATTTTCCCCTTGTGTTTTGTTTAAATTTTATTAGGAAAATGTCCACATGGGATTCAAAGGTAATTAGGATAGTAAGAAGGCAAGATGTGCCCCTAATCCCAGCTCGAGCTTTAATCAATAGTTTTGCGACTATTGTCTCATTTTACACGCATTAAAGCAAAAAACAAGATTTTAAAGAAATCCCGCACATCTTCTCATTCAGGTGACACTTCGGAGGCCCACCCAGCATGATGCTCGGCCAGCTCTGTGAACGGATCTGCTGGGAGTCACGCTGACTGACCCATCCCTGCGTCCTGCCGTCTGACTACAGGTTTCAACAAAGAAAGCCAACCTAAATATTGACATAAGTGCCATATGCAGCATGATTTTTAATTGTCACCCAAGGGAAGGTCCATATGTTCAATTGAAAATATTTCTTGTGTATGCACTCTCTATCAAACATTGCTCTGGACTCGAGGGACACAGCAGTGAACAAAACAGAAAAAAAATAAATAAATAAAACCTTTGTCCTAGGGACACCTGGGTGGCTCAGTCAGTTAAACCTCTACCTCCGGCTCAGGTCGTGCTCTCAGGGACCTGGGATCAAGTCCAACGTCAGACTCCCTGCTCAGTGGGCAGCCTGCTTCTTCTTCTCCTTCTGCCCCTCCCCCTCTTCATGCTCTCTCTCTCTCTCAAAGAAATAAATAAAATCTTTAAGAAATAAAAAAAAAATAAATAAAACCTTTGTCCTAATGAGGCTTCTACATTGTTAAGCTTTGGTCCAAAGTCAAAATATATTCTGGATTTAACATGACTCTTCTGATGTCCGAGGCCAAATTAACATGAGTCACAACCTGGTTTTGCAAAGCAGTTTCCATCCCCTTAACTGAGACAAACTGAGTTTTCTCTCTCTCTTTTTTAATGGCATTTATAGGTATCCTGCCATGCTGATGTACAGAGGAGTTAATTTTCTGGTTCTCTCAACTTTTTAATGCACCCAGAATAATAAAGAAATGGGTGCTTAATATGGAAATGCAATCATCTATGAACTCCAGACATCTGCAAATATTTTCTGAACACTGTAAAATATACATATATGAATTTAACCTAAAAAGTAAATATCTGCAGAAGGTCTAATGCCTCCACTCTGCACCCTGGGTGGTCTACCCACTTCGGGGCATGGGGCACGTGTGCTCCATTTTGGAGACTACCACTGAGCAGTACCCACAAATTCTGTGGGCACCTGCCTGGCTGGAGTCTGTCAGTTCTTGAGTATAGGAGACAAACAAATAAGTTTGCCACAGCTAGGGGGCAGCGTTAACAGTTGGGGCCAAAGCCTACACACAGACTTCCCACCTAAGAGGGAGACAAAGACACTCAACATTGCCCATGAGGGCAAGAAGTGGAGAGGACAGGCTTTGCCAGGGATGTCGCTGGGGCAAGCGTGAGAGCCCAAATGGACTGGGCCAGCTAGTCTGGAGAAAGGAGAATCAGTGCCTCAGGGCCATAGCTGACTAAGAGTCTTGGCCTCCTCTGAGGCCTCTCCTGGGGAGCCCCAGGCTTCGGCCCCTGCCTCAGGGGCCAAGGATCTTCGGCCAGCCTACACCCTAGAGAGGGGTTGGGATCTGTGGCGCTTATCTCTGAATCCTGTCAGGAAAACACAGGTGGCTCTGGCTTCCAAGTGGAGCGTGTCTCTGGGCCCGCAGCCACACCTCTCTGGACCACGGTTCTGGCCTCTAGGAGGTGGCTGGTTGGAATGCTTGACAGGCAAGTTCCCTGCCAGCTCCCCATTCTGGGGTACCTCAAAAGCCTGCATGAGGCACAATGTGGGTAATTGTCCCCAGAGAAGGAACAAACAGCTATTTGACCATTTCACTAGTGGCACGGAGACAAGGTATTGTTTTAAGTAGAAATACCAGGTAAATGAAGACTACGGTACAGTTATGTAAGATTATCTAGAATTTGACACTGATCTGCCTTCTTCCCACTACAAAGCCTATAGCCACCTGCTGTTTGAAAATCTCCAGAAGCACCCTGCAAGCGATACCTCAGATACACCCCTGGACACTAAGTTCAACCCAATGAAAGTTCAGGCTTTGGTCTAGTGATTTTTGATGTCTTGATCTTACCTACAAGATGTAAGCTTTGCCCAAAACCATAATACACAAACCTGGGACATCTAAAAGTATATTCTTGTCAGCCAGTGACTCCCTTTTATACCTGACCATCGGAAGGTCTCCTGGTCTCAACCAACCATCAGACAATATTAAGTGCTTACTCGCAGTAAGGTCCCATGTTAAATGCTGCTGAAAACACACAGATGACAATGACTAGGCCTGTTAAATGCCAAGAGCCTAGAACGGAGCCGGGGAGCCTATGTGAGGGAGCAAGATATGTTCACATAAAAGGCAAATGAAGGAGGGAGGGAGGGGAGTTATTCCAAACAATGAATAACGAGTACAGCCAGGCGTCAACCAACTGGGAATGAAGTAAGCCACCCACAACAGGCTCAGGAGATCCCCGGATGGACCAGGCTTGGACTCTTCTGAATCAGAATTAGGGGTGGGGGCACTAGGGATGGCAGCTATTTCTACCCAGTATGGGAATGTTTTCACATGTGAACCATCATCGTGGCTGCTGGCACACCGGAGCTCACTGAATGTCAGCCCGGGGTTCAAGTGAGTGATCTGGAGTCTCTAGGGAGCAAGGCTATGAGGAAGGCTGGTGCGATAAGGACTCACAGACAGGTCATGCTAAATGCACAGGATCCCTGAGGTCCTTCCAGGACATAGGAAAACCAGTCAGGCAGAGGAGAGAGCTCGCGGAAATGTTCTTGGGAGGCAGAGATCTTGATGCAACCCTGTGCTTCCAGAGTCTGCCTTTCCAAAGCCCCAGGATGTGGTAGCTGGGGAGAGATGAGGGAAATAGCAGGCTGCAAGCAAACTCTAGAAGCTCCTGAGACCCAGGCTAAAGACTTGGGGCTTTCTGAAGGAAGTCCTGGAAGCCTTCTGGGCAGAAGGGAGGGATTCAATCAGAGTTCTGCATTAGGAAAAGTAATCACCCTCCCTCTCTCTCTCTTTTTTTTAAAGATTTTATTTATTTACTTGACAGACAGAGATCACAAGTAGGCAGAGAGGCAGGCAGAGAGAGGAGGGGAAGCAGGCTCCCTGCTGAGCAGAGAGCCCAATGCGGGGCTCTGCTCGATCCTAGGACCCTGGGTCATGATCCCAAGGCAGAGGATTTAACCCACTCAGTCACCCAGGCACCCCTCTCTCTCTCTCTCTCTCTCTTTTTTTTAACAAAGGGTCTCTACTGTCTAAACCAGAGGTGACGGGGCTATGGATTGGGTGGTGACACCCAGGAGGAAATGGAAGAATGGGTATGTGTTGTGCAACCCTGTACTGAGAGTAAATTAGGAAAAGTAGATTGCAGGGCACAAATCAAGGAGTACATCGAGATCTGGTCATTCCCCGAACAGGCCCAGGAACAAACTCCCCTGTGTGTCATGGCCAGAGGGGAACACAGGTTGTGTAACCTGGGCTCAGTCACCCATCTCCCACACAACAGGTTTGCCAAGGGAGCAAATTAGGCTATTTCAGTGTTGTGGGGGCTGGGGTCACTGGAAAGTCCCTCAGACCAGGGTGACTGAGGAAGGGAGTCTATGTGCCTGAGTTGGGGTCCCTACCCCTGCCCCCTTCAACTGTGGCAGCCTTGCTTTTATTTGCTATCTTGGGGTTCTGCCTAAAACTGTACTAGAAAAAAGGCACCCCTTCCCACTAGAGGATACCACTGTGCCTTCAAACCCTGAAAATGCACAATTCTGTTCTCTTGTCTAAAACATGCTGAGAAAGTCTGTTTCTGGTAAAAAGTGCCCTAAGATATGCAGCAGAAAGCAAATCTATGTGCCCCAGCGAGGCTGAGCTCTTCCTTAAGTGAGTGAGGCCTGAGCAGCTCTGCTAAGCCTGGGTCCCTGTCCCTAGCCATGCACGCTCTTCCTTCCACACACCTGATGCATTAAGCATGCGCCTCGATGGTTCACCAGTCTTAGGAAACCAACTTGAGGGCAAGCACAGCCTTTTACTCTTTAATTCTCTAGAAAGTCGGAGCTGCTTAGCCAGTGATCTTGCTACTCACTAAACCAAGCTGAACCAAAATTTGTTGTCATTTTCAGTACTCTGGTGGTCTGAGACCGAGTGTAAAATGAGACAGGGAAATAGCAAGGGGCAGTGACATGGAGAAAGAACCAGCTCTGTCCTCAGTCTCACCACTAGCTGGGTAACCTGGAACTTTCCAGACACTCCCTGGACCAAGAACGTTTCAAGGTCTTCGGAGGCAGGGGAGCCAATTAATTAGGAGCTCTGACCCTGAAGCCTGACTATGCGTGCAGGTTCAAATCCTGGTGTGAGTGACTTAATCCCTGCACCTGTTTCTATATCTTTTGTAAAATAGGGATAATAGCAGGACTTACCCTGCAGGGCTGTTGGGAGGCTTAACTGAGTCAACACGTGAGAAGCACTGAGGACAGGGCCTGGCGCGGTTGGTTGTTATCACCACCTCTCCTGTCCTGAGCCTACCCCTACCCGGGCTGGGGCCACAAGGTTAGTCATCTGACACTGCCCTGCTTTGTAGGTGACAGCTGAGCCTTGAGGCAGAAACTAGTCTCTGTAGCAACTTTCTTTTTACTCTAGTTGTTAAAAGAATAAATGGTATTTGAGGTATTTGGGCCTTAGCTCTACAGACATTTCTCTCATAACTAACCTGAGGGGAAGGTATCCATTTCTTTTGCAGCCAAAACTGTGCATATGGACAGATAATACATTTATCAGAAGGCCTTCCAGAATGAGGAAATGGTATAAACAGCAATCCACATTTCCTCCTCTGATGCCCTAATTTTTTCCATTTCTCTTTCTAGACCATGAAATCCTTATTTCGACAGCTTCTGACTAGAACACATGAACCCCAAAGTCCATTAAAAACATTCACTAACAAAAATATTTTTCAAATCACTGTCCATTCTAACAGTTTTAGAGCAGAACATGCCCTAATTTCTTAAAAAGATACATTTAAATATATGAGAAGCTTGGCAAACTGTCCTAAAATAGTTATTCTTAAATATCCAACAATAGGGGCCCCTGGGTGGCTCAGGCAGTTGAGCATCCGACTCTTGATTTCAGCTCAGGTCACGATCTCGAGGCCCTGGGATCAAGTCCATGTGGGTTCGGTACTCAGCAGGGAGTCTGCTTGAAGATTCTCTCCCTCCCCCTCTGCCCTTCCTGCCCCCCCACACATGTACCCTCTCTCTCTCTCTAAAATAAATAAATACTTTTAAAAAATATATCCAAAGATAGAAGGGTAAATGAATTGGGACATATCCCATATACCACATTATGCAGTCATCCTCAAAAGTCATTTTTTGAGGAGCAGGTAACAACATGGAAAAATGTTCACAATATAACTTATGTGATTAAAATTAAGTTATCAAAATTTTTATATTTGGGACGACTCGGTGACTCAGTCATTAAGTGTCTGCCTATGGCTCAGGTCATGATCCCAGAGTCCTGGGATCGAGCCCCGCATCGGGCTCCCAGCTCAGCAGGAAGGCTGCTACTCCCTCTCTCACTCCCCTCCTTGTGTTCCCTCTCTCTCTGTCAAGTAAATAAATAAAGTCTTGAAAAAAATTTTTTATCTTCAATTAAAACTATATGCTCAAAATAAAAAAAGCAATTGTTTAGAAAAACACAAAAAGGAAATGCACAAAAATGTGGATAGCACTTATTCTCTTGAAGACCATTTTTTAAGAGCTCCCAAATTTTCTATTAGCATAGATTCCTGTTATAATATAAAAAGCATATAATATATATTCCTATTTTAATATAATTCTATAACAAAGCATACATTCCTATTATAAATACTTTCATATTTACATACTATATACACTTTTTAAAATTATAATTTTATATTTTATATTTATTCACACACACACACACACATCTATAGGTTTTCTAAGGCAAATCGTTCTGATTTAGGTATTAGACAGCTTTCAAGTTTTCATGTAAAACTTGAAGACTGGCAACTAACTCATGAAGAGAATTAGCCCAGGTACCTACACAGAGCCACTAGTTTTGAAATCTTAGACTTTGCAAACAAGACATTTGCCTCCAGCCACAGGCATTCTCCCAGGCAGGCAGCACAAGGCAACAGAGCGCTCACCTCCAGCTCAGCTTTTGTCCAAAGAATGTGCCCTCTGTCCAAGCCAGCCACGTTTCAAGCAAGGCTCGTTCCATATTTCATTGCCCCTCTTGATTCCACAGGGTTACAACTCAGTCAAGAACTTCTGAATGTCAGGATGTACAAAAGGCAGAAAAAGTAACCTAACACAGACTATACAATAGTTTTCTCTTGTCCTTGTGGTCTGGGCAATTTTTTCACAATTCTGTATCACCTTGGGCTTCCACAAACTAGAAATTCCTATGAGCTGTCTGTCATTCCCCATTTTAGTTAAGGAACTGGAGATAAAATGATCCTTTCAGAATTGCAGCCAGAAACACTGGTAAAACTGCTTCTATTCTAGTTCATAAGCTTTACAAACTTGGGTTTCTTTAAAAGCTCTCAGAGAGGGGCACCTGGTGGCTCAGTCAGTTAAGCGTCTGCCTCTGGCTCTGGTCATGATCCCAGGGTCCTGGAATCCAGCCCCAGATCCCTAGGTCCCCAGGTCTCCAGGTGGGGGCTCCCTGCTCAGTGGGGAGTTTGCTTCTTTCCCTGCCTCTCTCCCCCACTCATGCTCTCTATCTCTCTCTTTCAAATAAATAAATAAAATCTTAAAAAAAAAAAAAACAAAACTCTCAGAGCCCCTTTAAGTACGACAATGTTTAAAACTAAACTCAACCCCTGGCAGCTTCAGACCAGCTCTGTTCACTGAGATGCAACCTCTAGGCATGAGTGTCAAAGAAAGGTGACCCTAAAATGTTTGTCTGCCCAAGCTGGCGTGACAACCTACAGTAAAAAACTCTGGCACCTTCAGTCTACCTCCTCTGACTGACCTGCCCGTGAGAGAGCAAGGCTTGAAGACCACGGTTTCAAGTTAGGCCATAAGATATCAACAGCTTGGAGCTGCCTTAAAGGAACTTTCTCTGTATTTTTGAACACAAGAGTCTAACCCATTGCATCATCCAAACAATACTGTTCATAAAACATTGTTAATGGATCCTAACTAAACAGAATTTGGATGTAAGAGAGAATAAGTGCCAAAGAATAATGGACATATGCTTTATGGGGCAAGTTTGCTCAATAAATTCAGCAGCTGACCTTAAAATTTATATATTCATCTCAGGTTCCTGAGTGTCAACATCTAGAAATTACCAGTATTTCTGTAGTCTTGCTCTTTCCAGAAAAGTGAAACTTGAAGAGAGAGGGGAGAAATCCCCAGTTGTAATGACAAAACAGTCTGATCTTTTCCCCAGCCCCTCCTCTAAACACGTCCATTTTCCACAAGACGGCTACCTCAAAAACAAACAAACAAACAAACAAAAGATGTGGTAAAGCCTGGAGATGAGGCATGACACTGTAGTATGCCAGGACACTTTGAGTTCTTTCAAACTCCATTCAAAAGAGAGACAGCCATAAAACTCTACCTCTCTGATACAAACAGAAACCAGTCCCTACCTGCATTTGTCCCAAGTAGCTATCTCTCAAATGCCCCAAATCAAAAAGCCCAGAGATCTCTTTCTAGTCAGGCTGCCAGCAATAATAATAAAATTACTGCCAAAATATGCACAACATAGACAGGAAGGAAATAGGTCAAATGCTTATAATTGCGAGGGAAGGGTGATTTAAAAAAAAAAAGGCTTCTCTGTTTACAGTAAATGCAGAAAACAGAGGTCTATAATATATGGCCTATGATATGTCTACATTATTTAAGTGAGGAAGGGAAGTATGAGGTTTGCTTTTAAGGAGTCTTTTTCCAGTCATAAAATCTTAGCTCATGAAAGGCTTTAAGCCTAATGCTGTCCTTTCACAAATAAGGAGTCAAGTTTCAGACTGGGAAGGGATTCTCCCAGTTGAGTGAGGACTAGAAAGAACTTCTCCAAAGACCGCCTCCACCATGTTGGCAAGGGAGAATTCCTCTAAAAGTTCGACCTCCTCGACCCCACTCATCGGCCAATCTAAGCTGCCATCTCCACTTGAAAGTGCAGAATCAACCAGAAATTTTTGCTTGTGTTAAGCAAATAATTGTTTACACTGAGATAATCACAGGTGAAATGTGTCGGAAATGGTGAGATTTCATGTTTTTCTCATGCTAAGCAATGACAAAAATAAATAAATAAGTGGAAGGGTAGGGGCACTTTGGATACTCCTGCACCAAGAAGATGCTTAAAAGTGTTAACTTTAAAAGACAAAGAACACTTTTATAATGGTCTTAATTAAGCTCCATAACCTGGAAGGTAGGCGTATCGGGGAAGGGGTCTGAGATTCTAACACACACACTGATCAGTGTCTTGTCTCTAGGTTCGAGTCCACGTGTCCATTCAAGCCATTTACCACCACTCTCCGTCTACGCTGCAAGGAGATAAGGCATCATTTCTGCTTCTTAATTTCAAAACACCAGGCTTCGTACATCAATGACTCCAACACCGCTGTGTGCAGCGGCGATGGGCACTCTGGAGACACCGCGAGAATTTCTACACTTGGCAACCGGCTTTTGGATGCTGCCTTTGACCTCTCCGCAAGCACTCCGCGCAGGGGCCACTGTCACGCCGCGGTAGCAGGACGGTCCGGCTCCGTGCTTCCAGGCGCGGTCCGAGAGCGCCTCAAAAACCCTGCCACGGGGCCAGGAAGGACGCCCGTGGCCGAGAGACCACCGGCCCCGGCCCCGCGGGATCATCCCTCGCGTGTGAAGCTCGGGGTCCGTCTTCCGGGCCGGGCGGGTCCCGGCCGCCACCCAAACGAGAGGCCGGTCCCGCGGCGCGCGTCACCCGGACCCCGCCGTGCTCCAGCCCCGCTCCCGCGCAGCCTGGGCATCCCCGGCTCAGGCACAGGAAGCGGCCCGAAGGCCCCCGCCACCGCGGAAAGAGGAGCCGAGGGCAGAGACCGGAAAAGCAGAACGGCCCCGGGAGCTGAGGGGAGGCTCACGCGTCTCGGCGGCGGCCGCCGCCTCCCGGACTTGGGCCGACGGGGCAGCCTGAGCTCCCGCGCCTCCACCCAGACCACCGGCGCCACAGCCGGAAAGGACGCGGCTCCCCGCGGCAAGAGCACTCACCTCCTCGGCTGGCCGGGCCGCTACGCCGCCAGCTGTCACCACAACCCACTGCCTGTTCAGCGCCCGCTCGGATGCTATTTAAGGGCGCCGCCGTATAGCCGCGGCGCCCTGGCTGCGCCCCAGCCTCCTCCGCCGCCGAGCCTAGCAGCTCGCGGGTGCGCCAGCCGCGCCCGCCGAGCCCCGCCCCGCCCCGCCCCGTCCTCAAGTCCCGCCTCCGCTATCAAGCCCCGCCCCCGACGTGCGCGGGCCTCGCGACTCAAGGAGCCCGAACCTGGCTGCGTGCTGGCGGGTGCAGGGAGGCGACGAGCAAACTCAGTAGGAGTCGCTTCGCCTGCTTTCGATTTCACAACGACCCTGTGGAAGGGCGAAGGGTATAACATAGAGCCTTAACCTGGAAGCCCGGCCAGCCCTGGGGTCCCGTTGCCACGGGAACCTGAAGACGCCCTTTTGCGTCTTCCACTCCCAATTGCCCGCCTTGCTGACTTCTTGGCGACCGGGGTTTCTCTGCAGGCAGAGACCCGGGGCGGGGTGGGGGGCGTCCCTGGCCTATTTTCTTTTTTTTGACACTTACTTGCGGAGCCCCTTTATACCCGATTTCACCACGGTCCCCACATGGGGTTTTGCCACAGTCCCTGGCAGGGAAGACTTGTCTGGACTTCTGCAATGTCTTGGTAGTGAAGCAACTCCGGACCTATCATTCTGGTCTAGTTACAGCAGAATGCAGATCCAATGTTACTCAAGGACAATATCCACCTGCCAAGTTCTTGAGGCCTCTATCTCCTATTCAGCCCTGGCTGGGGTTTTGAGGGGTTCTGCATCTGTGCAATGCCCATTTGACATGAACTTTTTCAGGTCCTATCCCAAATGTTATTTTTCCTCCTAGCACCTGAGGTCTGCGAGTGCCCTTAACCTCTAATAACGGCGGTTCGGGTTACAGAGGTGCTTGCGCCCCGTATTGGGAGGAGAGCTGCTATCTAGTCCTTCTTTAAATTTGCAGCATGAAAAGCATTATTGTGATGATAAATCCCTCCGAAAACAACAGCTACAGTTTATTGAAACAGTTCACACATGTTATCTTCTTGAATCTTCATCATAACCCTATGAGGTGGATGCTGACATGATTTTCCGTTCACAGATGAGGGAGAAACTGAGGCACAGAGGTTGAATGCTAGTGCAGGCAAAACCGCATTTGGAACTCATGCAGTCTGCTTCCAGAGCACGCGGGTAATAACCACTGGACTACACTTCGTCCTTACGTTTTTGTGGGCCGTGCTCACTGGAGCACGTGCTCACTCAAGTATATCAAGTTTACTCGAGCAAGTAATATCTTGGGGACTTTCCTCCCAAAGTGTGCCAGGCACTATAGGACAGTGATGGCGAGGCCAGCCCACACTCCAGTGGCCTCTGCAGCAGCTCAGGGCTCCAAGACCCCCTTCTACGCACAGACTCTCTAAGATTAAAAATGGGCTCCACTTTCCTTTCTGTTGGTTTCCACTTGGCTAATCCTTGGTTTCTCTGCTCAGATCTCTTCCTCCTCACCTGTGATTTCATCATTCGTAGCCTCTTCTTTTTTCTCTTGCTTCTCCAACCAAGTCCTTCAGCCCCTCCTTATGCACTTCAAAGTTCTCTGCTGTAGTAGTTTGTCAGGGCTGCCATTACAAGTATCACAAACCGGGTAGCTTACACAACATAAATTTATTATCTCAGAGTCGTAGAGGCTGGAGTTCAAAATGAAGGTGTGGGATAGGGTTTGTTCCTTCTGAGGGCAGCGAGGGAAGAATCTGCTTCAGACATCTCTCTTTGGCTTGGAGAAAGCTGTATTTTCCCTAGGTCTCCTCACCTGGTTTTTCCACTGTGTGCGTCTGTGTCCACATGTCTTCTTATGAGGACACCAGTCATATTGGATCAGGGTTCACCATGAGGGCATTAATTTGATGACCTCTGTGAAGGCCCTATCCACTTGGGCATTAAGACTTCAACAAATAAATCTGGGGAGAGGAGGGAATGCAATTCAACCCACAACATGTGACAGCTGTCACTGACTATCTTCCCTATTGCTTCCCCCTCCAAGACCTTTTTTCCTCATCGGTGTGCTTTTCCTTGGTTTCTAGCCCTAATGCAGGTAACTGACCACTGAGAATGGGAAATGCACACAATCAGGAATTACATCTCAATTCCTACTCTCTCTGGTAAAGCCGCTGTATGACATAGGGAAGGAAGCAAGTTCAGGTTTCTCCTCTGGAAAAAAGGGGACTAGACTAAATAATTTCTCAGGTCTCTTTCATAGCTAACACTTAAAAAAAGAAAAACTTTTCTCCCTAATCATTTCAAAAAGTTTCACAACGTATAGGGTTGTTCCATGACCATTAAATAAAGACATTGAAGGCAGGCAGGACTGCACAGTGGTTAAAAACATTGGCTAAGCCCCATCTCTTCCTCTGTAAGACAGGAATAATGGCACCCACCTTAGGAGGGTGTCAGCCCATCGTCTTAGTTTTCTCATTAAATGAAAGTTCCAGGCTCCATGGTTGGGGTTCCATTTTGTGACTTGGGAAGATGTAGGAACACAGACTTAAGTCTTTTTTTCCCAAACATTTCTGTAGCCACCCGATCAAAAGCCAACTGGGTGTTGCAATGGAGCAAATCTAACGGAAATTTAAGTCTCTGATCAGTTGTTCTCAATCCCATATTGGCTTGATTAAAATGCTGTGGCTAACTCTGGCTAGATCCAAATCTATCGAACACCAATTGACCCATCTTCTGGAGAAGCTAAACAGAGTCAAGGTCCTTTTTGGGACAAGCTGAGGGACAGGTTGACAATGATCTTGTCTCAAAAGCTCCCACTTGTGATTGCCAGCAGCAGAATTGTGACTATTATTGATCTTCTGTATCTACTGATTTTGAGCATGGTCATCTGTGGGATAGCCACATCAATTAATAGTGGCCAATGTGCTTTTAATTCCAGGATGGCTAAAGAAAGGGTTGGCATCAGTGGATGGGTGCTCCTCACTCAGTCTCTTTTGAGACTACATCTACGTTAGGCATATATCCATCTCCCCTGTGAAACTGTTAGTGTCTAGAGAGGGGGACTGTATGCCATTAATCTCAAATTTGCTGGGCTTCCAGCAATAGGGGAAAAGGATGTTTTCACCAAACTGACACTGTTCTATAACTATTGATGATTATCACATAGTCTCCAGTGGCCCTCATTGAAGCCATAGTCCTCCCTTCTCCCACGCTCCTTTTATTGCTGACATGCATTTGATCCTCTGACTTCATTAACTTTATGAGGAGAGTTAGTCTATAGCTCTCTAGCCAGTAACCTCCATGGGTGTACCTCTCAACCCACTGGGAGGCTCCCAGAGGCTCTTCGAGGCTCCTGTCCTGCTGGGTGGAAATACTTGCAGATTAAGAGAAAGCCTTGGAGTCAGACTGCTTGGATTCAAATTCCACAACTTACTGGCACCAGACCTTGGGCAAGAAGCCCTCTATCCCAGTGCTTTGTTTTTTTTTTTTAAGATTTTTATTTATTTATTAGAGAGAGAGAGGGCATGAGCAGGGGGAGGGGTTGAAGGAAGAGGGAGGCACCAGACTCCCCACCAAGCAAGAAGCCTGACACCAGTCTCCATGTGGGCCTCCATGGCAGGACCCAAAGATCATGCATGACCTGAGCTGAAGGCAGACGCTCAAGCGAGTGAGCGACCCAGGCACCACTAATCCCTAGCTTTCTTATCGGCCAAGTGAGTATAATATCCCAGGGCAGCCAATCTAAATCAAAATCCATTGTAAGTTGTACCATTATTTTATGTATCTCTGAGAAAGAAAAAAAAAAAAAAACTCCACGTTATATTTGCAACATCACAGTTGAGAGATGAACCCTATATTGCTTGGCTTTTACTGTATAACAAATCACCTTAAAACTTAGCAGCTTAATGTCTGTCTTCGGCTCAGGTCATGATCCCAGGGTCCTGGCATCGAGCCCCTGCATTGGGCTCCATGCTTAGTGGGGTGTCTGCTTCTCCCTCTCTTCCCTCCACTCTCCACTGTTTGTGCTCTCCTCTCGTTCTCTCTTTCTCTCACAAATAAATAAATAAAATTTTAAAAAAGAAAAAAAAACTTAGTGGCTTAAAATAATGACCATTTAATAGCTCACAGTTCCGTGGCTGGGCACATGGGCTGGGTTCAACCACGTAGTTCCTCTGCTGGTCTCTCTCTCTCTCTCTCTTGCCGCCAATCAGCCAGTAGATAGATAAGCTGGATGGTTCGAGAATGGCTTCACTCACTTGGTCGTCAGGCTGTTTGCTGGGGTACCTTAGTTCTCTTACAGGTGCCCACTCCAGTGAGCTAGTTCATGTGTGCTAAAATGGTGGCTCAGGGCTCCAAGCTCAGCAAAGGGGACAAGCCCTGATGTACAATTGCTTTTCAGATGCCATGTCTGCCGCCATTCCATTGGCCCAAGAAAGCCACATGACCAAGTCAAGTATCCATGTGGGAAAGGATTACCCAAGGACACCAATTCAGAGGGGAACTATGGTGACCATGTTGCCAAAAATCTGGAAAAAAAAAATGCATTTAAGAATACACAAAATATAGTAGTAGCGATGGATGTTGAAGATTTATTAGGGTGATCATATCATAATATACATATATCGAATCATTACACTGTATACCTGAAACTAATATATGTTATATGTCAATCATATCTCAATTTAAGAAAGTAAGGAAGAAACATTAGCTGAAGTGAACATAGAGTTTAAGAATATTTACTTTGTAGCTTTGCTGGTGGAGGGACACCCCAATGCTTAAGGAGATTAGAGGCAAATGTTTTGGAAAGCAGAAGTCATTAGCTTCTAGCAGAGGAAAAGACCTTTCTTTGGGGCTGGAGGGAAAGTGGTTCAAGTGGATACAGATAGTTTGAAAATAGTAGAGTTCAAAGAGGAAGGAATCAGGCTCTCCACTCTTGTGACCAAAGTAAATAAAATATTCTTTTTTTTTTTTCTTCATTTTTTTTTTAAAGATTTTGTTTATTTATTTGACAGACAGAGATCACAAGTAGGCAGAGAGGCAGTCAGAGAGAGAGGAAGGGAAGCGGGGCTCAATCCCAGGACCCTGAGATCATGACCTGAGCCAAAGGCAGAGTCTTTAACACACTGAGCCATCCAGGCGCCCAGATTCTAAAGAATACAGAGTCGTGATGCCTTTTCTCCCTCCCCATTCCTCCAAAGATTCCAGGCCTATGCTCCCTCTGTTGTCACAGAAGTAATAGGGTTTTTACAGGAAAAACCAGGCTTCTGTGAGTTTAGCCTTGATCAGTTTTAAAATATGTATGACTGTCCAGTTCAATGGATAGTGCTGGTATATACTGTTTCCCTAAGAGTTTCTACCTTTGAGCATTCCTGGAAGGTCCAGGCCTTCCTTAAACTTAATAAGCCAGCACAGTTTATCAAACTAAAGTTCCCAATTCATAACCACTAATGCTTGGATAAAATAAGTATTTCTGCTTTAAAACCTGGAGTGTCCCTTTAAACAGTTTAGGGTGACAAGATGAAATATATCACCAAGAGAGCTCCTTTCAGGGTACTTAAATATTAATCACGCCCCTGCCTTCGTTCTCTCTTTGTTCAATAATCCCTCCACTGACCTAATAGAGGAATACATTAGCCAACACTGCTGGGAGTGTGTTTTCTGCTTATTAGAAGAAAATTAAAAAAAAAAAGGAAGAAGAAGAAAACCATAATTTCTTAAGAAATTAAAATCCTGGGGTGCCTGGGTGGCTCAGTAGTTAAGTGTCTGCCTTCAGTGCAGATTCTGATCCCAGAATCCTGGGATCAAGACCCTCATTGGGCTCCCTGCTTGGCAAGAAGCCTGCTTCTCCCTCTCCCACTCCCCTTGCTTGAGTTCCCTCTCTTGCTGCATCTCTGTCAAATAAATAAATAAAATATTTTTTAAAAAATTAAATACAATCCTATGTCTGGTTCCTGAACAAACACTGGGATAGATCTGGACAGAAGGGCAGATGATGATAGGTAGGTAGATAGATAGATAGATAGATAGATAGATAGAGACAGACAGAGGGATAGATATGATTGGAGTATATTGGGCCTTTTAGGGATCATCTTGGATCCAAGAAAGGATTATGTTTAAGAAAAAAAAGCAGGGCAGGGGTGGTGAGTTGCCCTGTAAGATAATGTCTGAGAAGCACTCGGTACCTAGTACCGTGCTCGATAAATACTATTACTTTTGCTTCTCTTTGGAAAGCCTTTGTAGCTTATGCTTCTTTCTACCTGCAACCCTGAAAAGTCTTATTTATCATCCAAAACCTAACTCAGGCCCAGGACACACACACACACACACGGACACGGACACACACACAGACACATACAATGTGTTGTCCCCAGAGCCATGCCAGCCTGCACTTAGGATGCGTGGCCTGTTGTAACTAACAGATTGCCCCTTCTGTGCTTCAAGGCCCACGGGCCTGGCTTTGAGCTCCCTGACAGCAGACATTCTGTGTCTAGCCATCTCCTACCCTCCTGTCAGTGCGACACCGGACACTCGATACCAATTTACTCAACGGAACAGCTCCGTCACCTCCAACAGAACAGCTTCTCATTCCCCAAGTGTGACTGTTCTTTCCTCTGGATGTGCTCCCACAGCTCTTGGTAATTGTTTCCGTCATAGGACTTGTCACATTCCGTCGCGATTACCTGTTTGTGTAACACGCACACGGACAGAATGTGCGTGATTCTCCTTGATATCACACAGATCCCCCCTTCCCTGGGCCTGATCGTAGCCGGGAGTACTCTGCAGATTCCTGTAAATGAATAAAAACAGTGTTTCAAAATGCGTATTCTAGTTATACTCAGGAAGGCCTGTGGCCTAGAGGCCCAGAGGAAAACTAGATTTAGTATGTAATTCATCAGTAGTTATGTCTAGTCTTTCCCTCTCCTCTTAGGTCACAATGCTGCTCCCTTACCACATGCTTGGGAGAGTGGTCAGTGGAGGCCCAGCCCAGGTCCCTGGGGCCTCTCCGACCCTCCCATCCACCTACCCCCACCTTCCCCCCCAACAAGGAAATATTATGTGGCAGGCCCACAACACCCAGCAGTATTTTAAGTTTCTCTCAGTGAATAGAATGTGGCTGAAAATACCGCGAGGAGTGCAGGGGACTTGGACCAGATCGTTAGTCACCCCACGTTCCTGGGGACAGGACACTGGTAACCCCCCTAGGGTTGGCCCATCAGCTCTGAGAGGTGTTGAGACTGGGTGAATGGAGCAACACGCAGCCTCCCACAGATCCACTGGGGCTTCTTCTTCATCCCCACTGCACCAGCCCTGCCCCTGAATGCCACCCCAAGCCCACGTCTCCGCCTTCTGGAGGCTGCCACTGCCCACCCTGAGAATCTGATGAACGCTATGGATCCTCACTTCCTAAGTGTTTATCATATGCTGTCTGTGGGTGTCCGAGGATCCCTAGGTTAAGAGCCTCTGGTCGAATAGAAAGAGTATTCAGTGGGGGATTATAAAGATCTAAGTTCAAGGCTGGACTCTGACCCTTAGCGGTTTAAAAAAAAAAAAATGGTTCAAGAAGACAATTTAAGTGATACTGATGAGGGAGCAGAAAGCAAACTGAGGGCAAAGCACAGGCTGACACCCACAACAACCCCCACAACAGGTGGGATCTGTGTGACATTCCTCAGTCACTCCCAGCTGCCCTAAAACTAAGGAAAGGAGAAAATAAATGGTTAACGAACAGCGATCACAGTCCTGCAAGACCCAAGTCTCTATCAGTGATTTAGAAGAAAAAACCATTCTTACGGGCCTCTGGAAGTTAGGTTATTGATAGACCCGAGATTCAATTTCCTGGAGCCCAACCATCAGCCCCAGATCCAAAGCACTGTGGGAAACAAAGGCAGAAGGAAATGTAAATCAAGTAAAACTTCCTTACAATTTGCAGCCCATTGACAAACAGTAGAGGCAGGCAGAGTAGAACCTTCCTCCAGGAAACTCCCAAGGGTCAGAGTGTTAATGCTGGCTAGAGGAAAAAACCACCTCAGCTTGACAATAGCCAGGCCCCCAGGATCCTTCTAGGCTTTTTTAGCATATCAAAGTCCTTTTGGATGCCTCCCGTTCTCCTCGCCTCCTCCAACTCCCAAACACAGAATGACCCACCCCTCACAAGCCCAGCACAGCCGCTCTTCCGGCCCACAGGTCCCGTCCCTGTGCTTCAGTGACATCACCTTTTTCTGCACCAAAGACGTCTCAAGAATTCTTTTCCCGGCCTTCAGCTCCAGACCTCACCTACTACATTCCCAAACTACATCAATATGAACAAATTATTGAACACTTCATGGAGCCGATATTTCCTGTTCAAGAACCGTACAGCAGGGAGGAAGGCAGGAAGCACTTTTAAGATAAATAATAAAGAACAGGGAAGAGAAAAACAGAAAATCTCTGATTGGCTGTGACTATCCAGTTAACCTTGATTGGAGCGAGAAGGAACGAAGAAATACTATAGAGCCTGAGCTGGCTTGGTGTTTGGGGATTGGCGGACTCACTATATTGCGTTTCTGGTTAAGGGGAGCATTTATAGGGTCACAAAAGTTATCTGAATTTTGGTTTCCTGATGGTACCCCCTGGGCAGGAGCAGATCCGTCATGGGCTTAGAAATTTGTTTTAAGGCTGGTTGTGTGAATCAGCTCTGAGCCTCTATAGGTTGTAAGCGGCTTGCCACCTAACAGGTTCTTGGTTCTAGGTTCCCCAGCGCAAGCTTTCAGTCTGAGGTGCTATCAGTCTGGCCCGAGTAGGCAGCAGACGACTGATGGTTTACTCAAAATTCGGCTCTGCATCTCTTCACTTAAAAGCATTTGCTGGATCCATTGACCAGATGATCTCCAGGAGCCCGGGGCTGGAGAGGGTAGGTAAGTGCGGAACCACGTGTGTGTACACCTGCTCATGAAAGATGTACAGAGCGAACTAATATACGGGACCGCAGCTCAGAGTATGATGGCCTCGTGCCTCTCTATCCCTAGAATAGATTCCCTCTCAAAAATTTTAGCACAAAATATCTTACCTAATTCACGCACTAAAAGGACCCACAGTATGGGTGCCTCCAGCCTTGTGGCCAGGTGGATCAAAGTCTGACCCTTGTTTGGCGTCCCCCTCTAGAACATTCTCTTCCTTGACTCTGTTCAAGTCAAAGCCAAGAGTCTCCATCAGGAATATTCTTAAGAGTCAGCACTGAGGGAGACGTCTTTGTCCTAAATATGCAGAACACACGGCTTTTTGAAATTAGTTCCGTTTGGTAAATAGCCAATGTTCTCACTGACTGAATAAAATTGATTATAATATTCACTCTGAGGGCACCTGGGTGGCTCAGTGGGTTAAGCCTCTGACTTCGGCTCAGGTCATGATCTCAGGGTCCTGGGATCGAGTCCTGCATCGGGCTCTCTGCTCGGCAGGGAGCCTGCTTCCTCCTCTCTCTCCCTCTGTCTGCCTTTCTGTCTACTTGTAATCTCTCTCTGCCAAATAAATAAATAAATTCTTTAAAAAAAAATAATATTCACTCTGCCCAGCCAAAGGCTAGTAAAATGTGTTTTGCAAAGGACTGGTTTCTCATCACTGTTAAAAATCCGTACACTCGAACCCTCCTACAATGGGAATGCAAGCTGGTGCAACCACTCTGGAAAACAGCATGGAGGTTCCTCCAAAAATTGAAAATAGAGCTACCTTATGACCCAGCAATTGCACTACTGGGTATTTACCCTAAAGATACAAACGTAGTGATCCAAAGGGGCACGTGTACCCAAATGTTTATAGCAGCAATGTCCACAATAGCCAAGTTATGGAAAGAACCTAGATGTCCATCAACAGATGAATGGATAAAGAAGAAGTGGTATATATATACAATGGAATACTATGCAGCCATCAAAAGAAATGAAATCTTACCATTTGCGACGACATGGATGGAACTAGAGCGTATTATGCTTAGCGAAATAAGTCAACTGGAGAAAGACAACTATCACATGATCTCCCTGATATGAGGAAGTGGAGATGCAACGGGGGTGGGAGTTAAGATGGTAGGAAAAGTAAAAATGAAACAAGATGGGATCGGGAGGGAGACAAACCAAAAGAGACTCTTAATGTCATAAAACAAACTGAGGGGGTTGGTGGGGAGAGGGGTTGGGAGAGGGTGGTGGGGTTACATTATATGTTTAAATAAAGCTTAAATAAAAAAAAAATCCGTACACTTTTTTTTTTTTTTTTAATAGCAGCCAAGATATCCTTCAATTTAAAATGCAGGCAGCTCACATACAGCTTCTGGTCATTTGGACTCGCTGTTAAAAACATTTAGGGACGACTGGGTGGCTCAGTCAGTTGGGTGGCTGGCTTCGGCTCAGGTCCTGGGGTCGTAGATCCTGGGGTCCTAGGATAGAGTCCCATATTGGGAATCCTTGCTCAGCAGGGAGCCTGCTTCTCCCTGTTTGCCACTCCCCCTGCTTGTGCTCTCTCTCTCTCTCTCTGATAAATACATACAGACATACATACACAAATAAATAAATACAAAAAAAATTTGGACTCCTCTACTCGCATGGGGTCTTCTTCAGGTCAGTTGATTTGCCCAAATTTACAAAGCTCCCACTTTGCCAAGCACTTGGCTTTTTGATACTAATCTGAAGAGGTCACCGAAGACTTAAATAATTGAAATTTTCTGAACTCTCTTTCTCCTGTGTGTTGTTCCTACTGAGGTACCCCATGCTATTTAGTTTCCATAACTTTCATTTTAGATGGGAACAAAAAATAGCATAGTGGTCCAGTCTAAATGTTGCATTCATAGGTCTGCTTTAATGGGTCTTATTTTCAGATTTATTGGAAAACCGTCTCTACCATCCAGTCACATTGACGGAGCAAGCACCGTCTGCGGCTAGAACTGTTGTGGGTATAAGACATGATTTCTGTTTGCAAAGGTTTTTAAATTAAATTGGGAACTGTGATAAAATAAGGAATATATTTAGTCTTTGTCCTTGATTCCTAGCACGGAGTCCCTAAGACCCTTGGAATTTCCCAAGTCACAAGTGTCTTTTATTACTCAAAGTGAGTCCCTTCAGTTTGAGTTTATGCTAATGAGGCGAGTGGAGTAGTCTCAGGATAGGATTGGTCTTTCAGCCTCACTCATTGACTTCCAGGAAGGGGCAGGGGTCTGGAGATTAAGTTTTATAAGACTTCTGGAAAGAAGAAATTGGATGAGCTTCTGGGTGAGTGGATGCAGTCACCTGCCCAGAGGGAGGGTGGCATACCCCCATGCCATAGAGAGAGACACTCCTGAACTCAGGAGCCCCCTGGACCTTGCCCTATGTACCTCTTCATCTGGCTGTTTATTCTTATCCGTCATAATTTCCTTTAGAGTAAACCAATAAATGTAAATGTTTCCCTGAATTTTATCCGTTGTTCTAGCCAATTATGGAACCTGAGAAGTGGGTCACGGGAACCCCTGATGTATAGCCAAATTGGACACAAGTGTGGGGTGTTACTACTTGTAAGTGACATTGGAAGCTTGGGGGGCAGTCCTTTGGGACTGAACCTTTAACCTGTAGGTGTCTGTGATGACTCTACATTAGGCACGGATCTGAACTGTGGACGTCAGCAGAAAATTGGCTGTTGGCGTTGGAAAACACCCCAGGAACATGGGATATATTGATTTAAAGATAAATAAGAATGTCAAATAGCACTTTAAAAATGTGATTGGTGTCTCCGTGAGCTTATGCTAGGTCTTGCTACAGTATCATGACCTCTAAAATGTTGGTGGCTGATAACACAAGTTGATTTTTCATTCTCATGACAGCTGAGCTAGAGACCAGCGGTGGACGCCACAGATCTTCATCTTTCTAGGACCCACAATGGTGGGACAGCCTCCCTCTAAGGAGATGTCCCTCATGGCAGAGAAGAAAGTGCAAGGGGAGGATCACGAGATTGCTCTCAAAGCTCTGCTTGGATGGGGCACATGTCACTTCTGTTCACGTTTTATTGGCCCCATCGAGTTATGAGAGTATCGTAATAATAATCCTTTCATAGGAAGGGGCTTCGGATAACAGGTCCCGGGAAACTCATCTATCACGAATAGTGAAGAGAAGGAGCGCTCTGAGAACGAAGATGAGGGAAGATCTTGGGGAAGAGTAGCCATGAGAGGGCCCTCAGTTGGAGCCACTGAAGGGGTCTTGAAGGAGTTAGGATTCAGACAGATGGAGTGGTATGGCAAAGTGCCCAAGACATATCCAGATGTCAAGAAACAGACAATTCAGAAAGAATAGGGTTGGAGTTGTAGGTTGTTTAGGCGAAAGGCTGAACTACTTGAATCACTATATATGGAAAGGTGAAGTAAGTGCTACTATTTATTGAACTTTGCCCTAGGAGTTGAGATAAATATACTCTTCTTTAAATCTACCGTGAGATTTCTCCCCATTTAGAGACATTGCGGCTTTAGGGGTCGAGGTCCTGACCTGAAAGCTGATGAGCGCAGAAGTCAGGATTCAAGCCGGGACAGTGTGCTGCAGAAACAGTCTTCAGTCTACCACTGCTGGGAGAGCCTGGGGGGATTAATACACTTGCCCTGTGTCCTACGCCAAACAGCCGGCTTTTTAGCTGCAAGCAACAGGAGCCCACTATGACCGATGTGGATAGATCTAGAACACTGGGAAGAACTCACAGGACGTTCAGGACGTTCAGGACATTCGCCCGGCATCTAAACCGGGAAGCAGGAAGAAGCCTAGCCATCTCTTAGCAAGACGAGTCTCGTTAGAATGCCACCACCACAGCCGCGGTAACTGCCACAGGTAGATGCCAACCCTCCCTTTGTGTCTGTGACCCTCACTCAAGAGTCCAGATTGTAGGATGAGCTTTGGCTGCTAGCCTCTGGCCTGAGCCCTGGCTGTCGGAGTAGAGAGAGAAGAGGGAGGATCTCTCTGCTTTGTCATCTGGAGTTGCCAGCAAGGTAGCATGACCCCCCC